>JALJCO010013265.1:0-397500 GCA_023101725.1 Atherinomorus stipes
GATCATTCAGTACATCATGGAAATGCGGGAAAGACTGGCGACCTACCAAGATGAAGCGGAGGTAAACCTACAGGAGGCGCAAAGAAACCAGAAAACATGGTATGACCAGCAGGCACGAAACCGGACATACCGACCGGGACAGAAGGTGCTGCTGCTTCTTCCCTCATCTACCTCCAAGTTGCTATCTAAATGGCAGGGACCATACGTGATAACCCGGAAAATGGGCCCGGTCACCTATGAGGTTCATCAGCCAGAGAAAAAACGAACACATCAAACCTACCACGTGAACCTGCTCAAAGAGTGGAAGGAACAGCCAGAAGCAGCAGCTGTGGTGGTAATGGTTGTGTCGACGGAGGGCGACGATGTCAACGATCCTGGGTGGATGGTCTTCACAAAGACCGCTAGCCCTGATTTGGGGCATCTGTCCACAGAACAGGCAACCGATCTCCAACAGATCTTCAGGGCTGTTCCAGCGGTGTTCAGGGCCAGACCCGGCTGAACTGCAGGAACACAGCACTCCATTCGGCTGAAGGACCACAGGCCGATCCGGCAGCGCCCATATAGGGTGCCCCAACAGCTGGTGAGCAAGCTAAAAGGAGAGGTTGCAACCATGTTGGATATGGGTGTAATCGAGCCATCAGAGTCCGAGTGGTGCAGTCCGATGGTCCTCTTAACCAAGAAAGACGGATCCCTGAGACCATGCATTGACTTTCGCAGGCTAAATGCTGTCTCTGAGTTTGACGCTTACCCAATGCCAAGGGTGGATGAGCTCCTGGAACGGATCGGTTCGGCAACATACATTGCAACCTTGGACCTTTGCAAAGGGTACTGGGAGGTGCTGTTGGAGCCCACCAGCAGACCTTACACTGCCTTCCAGACACCTTCTGGTCTGTTCCAGTTCACGGTGATGCCCTTTGGGTTACATGGAGCTCCGGCCACCTTCCAGCGGCTAATGGACAGAGTCCTCCAGGGATATGAGGACTGTAGTGCTGCCTATTTGGATGACGTCGTCATCTATAGTCATACCTGGAAGGAACATCTGCGGCACCTGAGAGATGTGTTGGGAGCTATCCAGCGGGAGGGGCTCACTCTAAATGTGGAGAAATGTGTTTGGGCACAGAGAGAGGTCAGATACCTGGGTTATCGGTTGGGCCGAGGTGAGGTGCGCCCCCAAGTGGACAAGATCGAAGCCATAAAGAACTGCCCACGACCTCGAACAAAAAAGGAGGTTCGTTCGTTTTTGGGGCTCACAGGCTGGTATCGTCGATTCGTTCCGCAATTCGCTGCCCTGGCTGCTCCTCTAACAGCCCTCACAACGAAGAAGACAAAGAAACCCATTATCTGGACTGAGGACTGTGAGAAAGCGTTCAATGCCCTCAAACAGTGTCTGTGTTCGTCACCTGTGCTCCATAGTCCAGATTTTGACAAAGGCTTTGTAGTACAGGTGGACGCATCCGCAGCTGGGCTTGATGCAGTACTGGCACAAGGAGAGGAGGGGGCAGAGAAACCAATACTGTACCTCAGCCGTCGATTATTACCTAGAGAGACACGGTATTCCACTATTGAAAAGGAAGGTCTTGCCGTTAAGTGGGCTTTAGAGAGCCTTAAATATTACTTGTTAGGTCGTGAGTTTGTCTTGGAGACTGATCACAGGGCCCTTACATGGATTGGCTCCATGAAAGACAAAAATCATAGACTGACACGGTGGTACATTGCTCTACAGCCGTTTAAGTTCACGGTGAAACATCGGGCCGGAACTGCCAATGTTGTTGCAGATTATTTGTCGCGGTTTCCGATGGGACATCTTCAACCTTCAGGGGGAAGGGGATAATGTGACGGAGGGATTACGTCACAGGCAGGAAGCTGGTTGTTTAGGGGAAGAATCACACAAGTGCCTACATATACATATAAATATATATAATATATAAGCCTATGACCTGGAGTGTTAGGCATGGGAGAATGTGTCTTTGTTGTATCTGTGTTCCCGGGAAACGTGTTATATGTGTATTGTTTGTCTTTGTACATTATTTTGGTTTTCTGTTGTTCACTTAATGGGGTGACGTGGCACACAGCCAACCGAGAAGTCCGGAAGCACTACTGCTTGGTGGGCGGGGCTTAGTTTTTATGAATGGGCCAGCGTCTGGGTAATGGAGAGAGGAGTGTAGTAGAAGCTGCAGGAGAGCAACCTGGTGGAGTTTTGTGGCTGTGTGGCTTCGTGGCCTCTATGGATACTGTCTGTTGCACTTGTTCACTGAGGGATCACACGGAACTTGGGAGGAGGTGAGCACAATAAAGCTCCCGACAAGGAGAGATACTGGTCTAAGTGTGAGTTTATCGGGCGCAGACAGGCCGCAGGCTGATCCAGGTGGGACCGTGAACCCAGTCCCATCACACCCTGTACCTGATTTATTTTAATGTCTTTCAAAGAAACGCTTTCTACACAGTATAATGTGTGTTAAAAGAGATCATTTCATAAAAATAAATCACTCATTGATTGCGTATATGCATAAATCCAGGCCTTTTTAGTTTAGGTTTCTAAGGATGGCATGACGCTCTCCTCATGCCAATGCGGTTCATTCTACATAAGTTTCGGTTTCCTATCAGCCACTCACAGCTTTTTCTAACGAGAAGCGCCCTCCTCTCTCACGTGCACGGCAGCACTTGTAAACAGAAACGCATGACAATACCTCAGCAAAACAGCCTGTAAGCATCAAAACTGAGGAGGAGAGAGGCTTGAAACGCAGGAGAGACCAAAGATGGAATAAAGTTCGTGTTCTCGGTGGATTGTCCTGAAGGTAGAGAGCTGCTAGACGCCTCGGACTGAATGTGGACTCGAAGTCCGCCTGGACAGGTATTTTTTTCCAATAACTTTATTATCAGTAACATTTACGTCCTCGGGTGCTGGCGCTTCCTCTGCTGGTCTACCGTATATAACACATAGTGATATTTACAACGTAACACGAAGCTTTACATCAGTGTTTCTGAAGTGGCCGGTTAGAAACTTTATCAGGCTGTCACGTTGTAATATTGCCTATAACATCATAACTGGTCATAACTGTCCATCTGTGTACATAACTGTGGTTACGGTAAACTACCGGTTATGGTAGAAAATGTCATTTAGCTGATCCGCAGCCATTTACTGCAACCAAAACAGTACATTTACTGGAAGATGCAAGTTTTCTCTGGAGAGTTTCTTTGTGCACGAGTATGAAACGTGCACGTTATTTCGTGCATGTTGAGTGGGAGGAGAGAAAAACGAGAGTAGGAGCGTTTCTCACTGGGAGAAACAGTTAGGGGCGGGGCTTACAGTTCAAACTACACTCTTCACCTCGCTCACGGTTCGCAAATGTGCAAAATCAGGTATAGCGCCTTTAAAGAGAAGAGTTTGCTAAAGCTAAGGCATGCTGTTAGCTGGCTAAGATCTGTGGTTGTGCCACTCTGTTACTGGCTGAAGCCTTTCTGAAAGCTAGCCATTAGCCATCAGCCAACCACCAATAACATTTAAATGGATGAGATATAGAAAAAGTTCACCCCCTCACAGTTATCATGTGACCTAGTGGATGAGAAGTGAACTGTAATATTTCACTCTTTTTTCCGCCAGAGCTTGACGCTTGGTTGGGACGGTACTGAGCTACTGCTATAGGCTAGTGGAGAGGAGGTGGAATGATGCAGTTGAAACTGGAGAATATGTTGCCCCCTTGAAATGACCACTGGATGGCAACTTCTTTTTCCAGTCTTTATTTGGGCTCAAAAATGGATCACACAAGCAAAGTCCATAGTAAAGGAAAAAAAGGTCCGCTGAGAATAATAAACACAAAGTTAAATGGTTGATTTGGATTAAGTTAAACAGATTCAGTTAAAAGAAGGCACTTACACGTCCCACAAGGCTTAGGTCTCAGCCTGGTCACTGCACCACAGCACATGTCATCCTGAGAGGGCTGTGGGCCTACCTTAAAACCTTGCGCTAATTCAGCTGGTGGGTCATGTGATGCACTTACTTCCGGGTTTTAAGACAATAAAATAAGACAAGGGTAAATATGCAAACTAAACATTTCCGTCAGTGAACTCTCAAAGAAAAAATATGTTTTAAATGCGAGAATAAATGGGCTGGGAACAAATACACTTAATGTTTGAGTAAGAGAAGAGTTTCTGTGCTTTGTTGTGTCCAGGTGTAAGCTCAGAATAAAGCAGCATCATATGTTTGAACCAGAAATTGTCCCCAAATTATTTCCCTTACCCACAACCTGAATTCATTCGCAGATAAAATTAGACTATAATCCTGTACACTGAAGCTGTCTTCATCTGACCAGGGAGAAACAACCACATAACCCACCAGATGATTTACTGATGAAGAGTAAAATATCGTGGCAGGTAAGTTAATGTGCGCACAAACACACACACAAATGACTAAGAGATGTAGCAACAGTGAATCCAGAGAAAGCAAAGGAGTTTTAAAGAATTGGAGGCTACGTTCAAACGGCGACGATCAGAAGAGAAGACGCAAAAGTGGCGTCTCGTCTTCATCTTTTTATCTGCGTTCACATGAGCATCGTTATGAAGAAATCTGCGTGCATACGAGGACGCAAGTGTGTATGGAATTTGATTGGATATGCATGCCAGGCCTTTCGGTGGTGCTGTGACAGAACTCCGCCATGTCCGCGCGCATGCGTACAATCGTTCGTCTCTGTTCGCATCAAAATCAAAACAACTATGGCGGCGGCGAGGAGGAACTTTGTGTGGACAGATGAGGAGGTAGAATTACTTCTCCAAACGACACTCACTCAATTACAACCTAGCAACGTGGAGATCCGGTAGGCCTCCATAGTCCCACATTGTTGTTTTTCCTGTATTGTGTGACATCACGCGCATGCGACGTGAGCACGGCGTCAGCAGGTCTGTGCGTCCACCATCATTTCTGTGTTTTGGACCGTGCAGACGAGGGCGCAACAGCGTTGGGTCCTTAGGAATTCCACTTTGGAATGACTCTTTACATTTTTGTGTCTTCAACCCAGAATAACGCCGTTGCCATGTGAACGAAAGGCACTTCTGATGAAATATTTTGCCGTTTTTACCTGCAGTCGTCCTCGTGTGAACTGTTTTAAACTGGAATCACAGACATCATTTTTTCATCAGAAATGATAAAATAATAAGAGAAATGTTCGTTATGACCAGAAACAAAGTTTCTTCATATTGGCTAAAGGCAGTTATAATCATGTTAATCACAAAGCACCTCTGTGGAGTCGACATCTTCTGCCTGAGATTAGTATTGATTTTTCTGTTGGTTACTTGTTCAATGAAGTGCCTATTTCATTTATAAGTCAGATTTATTCAATTTTGTTGTGAACAACTGAACAGAGAGATTAATTTAAAGTTCTCTCAAAGGGAACTTTTTTTTTTTTAAAGTGACAGAATAATTACTCTTCCAAGTTGTAAGTTATTTTTATAATGATGTCAGCTGTTACTTGTTGTTCATTTTAGGGAGAAGTAATGAGTAACTATACTTAATTCCTTTAATCAAGCTGTACATATTTCCAGATGCTATAGATATTTATGAGTTGTCTTGGTTTAGAGTTTTTGGTTTCATTGAGGTTTTTTCTTTTGGTAATGCCACAACTCTGATAGCAACTAATCCCTTCAGTTGATTCTGTTCTTTAAATCTTGGCCTTTGTTGTAACACCTTTTGGTTATTGGAACTGTTTATTAAACAGCCTTCTTACACAACAACCAATAAATAAAATGTTATGTACAGGTGGAAAGGTTGCGCGGAAGCTGTACATTAAAAAATGTTTGCCTCATGAGAATCTCAGCCTAGCTTTTTCTTCATACATTTAAGATTCATTGTCATGTTGTTTGCTAGCTCAAATGCTACTAGTTAATGTGATTAACTCCTTTATATGTCCAACCCCATCTGAAGCCCACATGCAATTAAAAATTCAAACAGCTCCATCTTCTGCCAAACATTTATTAGCAGGAGCCCATTCCATATTACTGTTGCAGAACATTTATTAACATGAAACTGTTAGCTCCAAGCCATGAATTATGACATGGGTAGCCATTAACATGCTTCAGCTGATTATCATTCGCAAATGATGTGACTTAAGCAGGTCAAACTTTGTGTTAATTTGCACTGCTTGTTTAACTGGCCGATCTGCATGCCATAGATCTGTGACTTTAATTGATTTAAACTCTAGTTTATATTGTGCTGTGACAATTTTAGTAAAGTGCATTCATACAAGATGACTGCAGTGTGTCTAGTGAAAGAGATAAATGTTTACATTATAGTTTTACACACAGTTACAGCCATTATAGTTACACTCATTACAGTTTTACAGCATGTGAATTTACTCCTGCAACAGCATACAGTATCTCATTTTAACTTGATTAGCACAATAATTGTAGTTATATTACTTGGGACTTGCCCAAATCTGGTTGGTGTTCGGCCCTTATTTTAAAGTATATTCTTTCCAATAATTGATTGTTGGTTGGGAAGAATTTATCACTGTCACAGGGCTGAGTTTGGTTCACATTGTTTGAGGAATTATGTGGTCAGACCCTGTGCACTAAATATTGAAAAATTACATAATTTTCCTGTTAATTTGATAAAATATCATCAATTAGTTTGTTTATTTTGTAATTAGTTGGCAATTAAAAACTGCTACTGTATAACTTGCACGTTAATTCCCCCCACATGAGAAAATTTCTAAAACTTCCATTTGGCCTGTTCTTTCACAAAATTGAAAACTTTCTGTTTTGTTTACAATGAAATGATAAAGATTTCTATCTGAGAACTCATTTAACCAAATTAGAAAACAAGTTACATTAAGAATTGAAAGTAATTGAGCATCCTGTAATTAAAAGCAAGGCAAACAGGCTTGTCTTCCCTACTTTTACTCAGCATTTGCCAGATTTAAGTTTAAATTCCTTCATTTGTCAGACTTTTAAGGCCACTTTATAATTCAAAACATAGCGAGGCAATAAAAGGTAAAGCAGATCCTTGCTGAGTTCAGTATTGAGGTCTGAATGTCAGGCTGCATTGAGAAATGAGAAATAAATAGGTGTCTCTATTGACTTGTTATTTTCAGTTTTACTTTGTATTTTGTGTCACTTTCCAGTTTTGTTCTCATATCACACACAGCCTGACCTGGTTTCACAACAGTTCATCTAACGACTGGTATCCCCATACCAGATGTGGCAGCTAGCCGAAACAAAATACAAATTAGGCTTGACGTTCACACGCTCATGTACTAATTGATCCTGCCTCTGTATGACAAGCTTAAATGTGACTGTATTACGAGTTTTAAAGTTGTATAATAGTGTGACTTCAATGGCTGGTAAGCTGACAGTTTGTTGTTGTATCACTCTCTCTGTAGAATTATTTAGTTTAGCCATGTGTGTTTATGCTTTAGAGCAGTTTGAGAGAAAAACATATACCGATACCTCCGTTCCCTTAAGATTGCGATGAATTCCCCATACTCTTATTAGGCTATGCTGGATTGACTGGGGGAGGGAGGGAAAGTACTAATGGCTACAACCTGGTCAGTAGAGGAGAAACAATGCTGTGTGCAAAACTGTCATTCACAAGTGTGGTAGAAAGAAACTGAGGAGAGTGCATTAAGTGAGGGAGCCACTTCCTCAACTAAGTGGCTCTAAATGGCGATGGAATACAGTTAACGAGTCTGACCTGGCGGGAAACCAGAGGGGAGGCGGCTGTTAGGTCAAGCCTGGCATTCTGGGCTTGTGTGAGTGTGCACGCTTTTCTGTGTCTGCCTCGTTTATTTGTTTGTTTGACTGCAGCACCCAGTAGTAATATAATTGAGTTCACCTGTCGATTAAGTCTCCAAACATTAGCTGTACTGTGCCACTCACAACTGGGTCATAATAGCCTTAATAATTGCTCCTCAGATGTCAGTTTTTCTCAAAATTGGATATTAATTGTGATGCTGATTTAGTGTGACAGGCATGCTCGCCCACAAACATACACCAACTGCCTGTAAATATACACTGTAACAAAACCAGTTGTCCACCGTGGATTCCAATTAACCCAGAGCGTGACGAATGAAACATTGCACCTGGAATACAGCGCTCTTGTTCCACTTTAGTTTCTGGCTTCCACATTGAGTTTGACATATTTTGGCTTTTCCTTTATTTTATATAAACTACCTCTGAGGATATTTGGACTTCACAAAGAACAAAAGAATGGCAAGGTCAGCAAAACGTTGTAATTTAGTACGAGTATGAACTGTACCGGCAATACTAACAACAGGGAGATATAATTCATCATTCAAATATTTTTATTCTTTTATTAAAATCAATTTTAAAACAGCCTTTCAAATTTATTTCTTTTTAAAAAAAAATATTTTATTCAGACTTTTTAAAATTTTTTGTTGTAAAGAAAAACAATAACACATAATATACACATACAATACCCGACAGTCTTACAACATTACATAGGTTAATCAAATAAAGAAAAAAGACAAGGGACTAAATAAAGCTGTACATGTTGATCAAAATAATATCTGTCCCATGGCACTGTCAGGAAGACAACCACAATTACAATAAAGCAAAATTAAAAACAATATATATCAAAAAACATAAATAACAACAATAATAATAATAATAATAATAATTAAAAAAAACGCTTGAGAGGAAAATCAAAACCCTTTGTCAGTACAAAAACAATACAACAACAACAGAAAAAAGACCAAATAACATAAGGCAACCTACTTGGCAACATTCATTTAGGCCTCATCAATTAAAGCCAGAAACGGATTCCACAATTTTTCAAAAGACTTTAATGTATTCCCATTGATGAAACGGATCTGCTCCATTCTGGAAACAAAGACCATTTCATTGAGCCATCTCTTAAAACAAGGGGGGATGAAGACTTCCAATTAAGTAAAATTATTTTTTTGGCTGCTACCATGCCTATTTTGAGAACCTGCTTACAGTAGGATTTATTTCAAATTTATTTCAACAGCCTTGCAAGTGGAAGAACAATCTCTAGTGCTCCTTGTGAGGCCTTTAATACAAAACAATGATGCAAAGCTGGAGTTACTGACTGATTTGATTGTGTCGATTTAAACTTCTCTGCAAAAGCAGCTGCAAACCTAAAAAACTGTGAATATTCTAACTCTGATTCATGAGGAGGATATGAGCTCCAAATGAAACATCCACATTTCCCAAAATGGACTGTTAAAAACACAACTAAATCATTCAGAACTTTATAGACCAGCTTTAAAGTCTATGACAGACTCTGACAGACAGGCTGCCAGTGTAAAAACCTCAGATCTGGACTGATGTGGTCCACTTTTTTGGTGAGAACTCAAGCAGCAAAGTTCTGAATAAGCTGCAGGTGTTAACTTTTAAAACCCGTAAACACACTGTTACAATAATCAAGCCAACCAAAGATGAATGCGTAGACTAGTTTTTCCATCTCCTACTGCAACATCAGATATGTCATACTTTATATATTATTAAGGTGATAGTAGGCTGATTCTGTGATTGCCTTATTGTATTATTATAATTATCTAATTTAGGTCTGAGTCCACTACACTCAGATTTCTGGCCACGGTGGTGTTTTAGGTGTAAAGATTGAAGCCCTGTGGTGACCTGCAGTCATTTCCCTTTGGCTCCAAAGAGAACTACCTGTTTTGGTTTTGTTAAGCTGAAGACATGTTGCACATCCAGTTATTAATCTTTATGCACAGACCAAGAGCCTGTACGGGGCCCTGGTCTCATGGTGACATAGTGATACAGTATATCTGTTTGTAATCTGCATTGCTATGGTACAGTAACTAAGACAGGAAGCTGCATCCCACAAGCAAAAGTTGAGAGGTGCAGATTTTCAGCCTCGGAATGCTGCTGGGCAGCATCGGCTCCAGAAATGTATAAATAAAAGTAACTGTGACACCAAACAAGATAGGAAAGTATTTTAACATTTTTAACCCTTGTGCCCTCCTCAGAAAAAGTGACGCTCGCCATGCTCGGGACAAGTGTCCCTGCACGAAGAAAGTGTTATAAGATTCTGATACATTAATATTTTTCTCTACTTTTTTTTTCATAAATCATCTGAACAACATAAGTCCAGCTTGAAATTTGGCATTGTGATACAGATGTGGTACACCAGTAACACAATCACAGACCTACACAAACATGCTCCAACAGCTGTATGAACATTGCTACTTACAAGCCAGATGTATCTGCCCTAGAAAACAACCTTGAGCATAACAAATTAAATTTGGAAACTAAGCATGCAAAGTAGGCAGTTCCTGCTGTTACTCGTTAGGGACATGGGCATGAAGTGAAGCTACGCCACATCTTTACATAAACATCAGATATTTTTCTGTTTGAAACAATTGTCAGTGCCTCTATTCTCATCCAGTGACTCATAAGCTGCTGATTGGCATCAACATGTGCATTTTATTACAGATATATCACAATATATTTGTTTTCTTTAGTTTTAGGTGTTTTTATATGCCACGCATGTTGGTCCTCAAATGATTCTACGGGATACTGAATAATTTCACTCATCATTATGAATGTTTCTTTGGTCTTGGATAGAAAACTGGAAGACATCTTGAGGGAGAAAAGACTGAGGGAAAGGTCATCATCACAATCTGAGCTTCAATTAGTGTCATCAGACACAGTCGAGGAGGACAGAGACAGATGGAAAACAGAACAGTTGTGAGAAATGGACAACAAAGGGGAGGAAGAACATTAGGTTGCAAAAACATGATAATGATTAAGAAATGCTTGGCTTATGGTGCTTTCTAACTTAACTTATTTTATTTTGAGTTTGAATTTTTAAGTCCTGGGTTTGGTTTGGAGGAAAAATTTGAAGTGTGAAATAATCCTGGGTCATGGTCCAGGCCAAATGGATGAAATTGGTCTAATAGACAGTTTCTGCCTGGATGAAACTGAACCATGGCTAGGTTGCGATATGAGACCATGTTAAAGCCTTTTGGACCATTTATATTTGATAAACTCAACCTTAAACTGGAAGCACCTGTGCTTTCAACTTAGCTTTCTTGGTAGTAATTCTGTCGTTATATCATTACAGTGGTTACAAACGGGAAGTATTCTTTTCTCTATCCTCTCTTCATGGAGATGGTGACATGCTACTGGCCAACATGCAACAGCCCACAGGTATCAGCTTCCATAAAGTGTGAAAACAACTCCGATTGGATGTAAAATGTGAGAAAAACATAAACCTTGGTTTGGACCATACTGCAGACTTTGAGGTATTAAAACACTAAATCCCTCTAATTGATGTGAAAATAGCTGCATTTAATAAAAAGGTTGGTGTTTAGGGATTTGGGTACAATTTTAATTACAGTTTTGTCTCTCAGATTTATCCCCGTGGTATTTTTCATCCTTGCCCTCATGTTGCTTGGACTTATTTGGTCACAGGTGTGAATGAGATTTCTACCCATGAGAGCCTTATTTCAACCAGGTTATGGAGAAATATGTGTGTCTTTCAGACTGAAAAGGATTAAGTAAGTAAACACATGTGCAAACTGTGCACATGTTTGCACATGGAGCACTTGAATCCCCCCCTCTCCTGGCTTTACTACCTTGTTCCCTTTCAACAAGCTGATAAAAGCTGTTAGCAGCTGTGTCCTCTCCTTTTTCCGTAAACCATGGATTAGGCATGATCGAATGTGTGGATGAAGTTAAGCACCTGGATCAGATTTGGATTAAGCAGCAGTTGTGACTTGATTTGTTATTATTTATCATCCATTATCATTTGTTTACTGCTGTATTTGGGAAAATTACCCAGCTCACAATACTGAAACGCAACCATACAATTATCTCAACATCTTAGATGTTAAAATCATATTAAATCTGGTGAACTGCTGCTTGTTGGTATTCATGTGAAATTGATTTCCTTTTGCTTGTTGGCCTTAGTCAATTGATGAAGTCTGTGTTAAGACAATTCAGCAGAAACATTCATCTATTGCTTTCACTTTTTAGTAATAAGCAGCCATTATTGATCAACGATAAGCGATTGCCTGTATGAAACATAATCACTAAGCCCGGATTACTGTCATATCTAGACGGGAAATGGGGTTTTCCATGTGTGGTTTTCTTGTGGATTCTGAGGTAATAACTGTGAGATTCTTTCACCATTAAAGGAGGCCAGAGCTGTGAAAGCTGTTTCACATTTACATGTATACTCCCAAATCTCTTGTTTTCTTCTGATCTTCCTACCAAACACTAATTTTGATCATCTTGAGAGTAATAATCCTTAAGCTTTTACAGCAGATTCTGTCACTAAGAAAAAAGAAGCACATAAAACAAAAGCATCTTTTTTGATAAGTATTCACATTGGAAACAGGCTGAAAAATCTGAGCAGCTGTCTGAATCTATTATGGTTACTTGAGTTGTGGGCAAAATTAGTAGACTGGAACACCAGTGAAAAGCCTTGAAATGTCCTTATTTTCATCAATCGTCACAGTTAAAATGAACACTTTTACGGTGTTGAGCATGAAAGGCAAAAGTGTATTCCATAACTTACCTTTCCGCATAAACACAATGGGAAACTTTTACAGCAAACATGTAATTCTGTGATATTTATAAGCCAGTTAAATGTGTTGCTATGCAATTGCTCGTGCTCCCATGTTTACTTTGGTCTTTTTAATAATTCAGCATACAAGGATTGAATTTATACTCTCAAGAACAGCAGTAGAAAGACTTTTTTTTCCCGATTAGTTAGATTAGTTCGATTCATTCAGTCATTGTTCACATGAAAACTGCACTCCTAGTGGCTCATGATAGCCAGATCCAGGTTTCTGGTCCTATCTGGCCCACAGAAACTCTCAAATCTTTCATCTTACCTTTTAGATTCTTTCGCAAAGCCAGCACTTAAAGCCACTGAGATGCTCTACTCTGGGATGATTAAGCTTGATGTGCCCTTTACCTTGAATGAGAGCTCGCAAACACTATTCGTTGCAGTAAAAGCTGGTTTAGCATTCATTCCATTCCTCCAAAAAACAAAATATCTTGTCCAGTACAGACCGTAATAACTGGAACAGTTTGCTGCACTTGCAGTGGCATGTGGCTGGAAAAGAGTGGTACAGTCAGAAACTGGTTTCCCCTTCACAGTGAACCCCAGTCAGATAACAATTTACTTCTTCTTAAATACCTAAAGCACTGATTGGCTCTTACAAAAAATTTTTTTCAGGTGGGTTTGTCTGTAGTATTTATGAATTGTCATGTTTTACTTGAAGTACACCACAATCAAAGCAAATCAAAGTCTTTGGATAATTAGAATCCAATCTAGCAGAGCTTGAAGCTACTAAGCAAGGCACGAGAAAAGCATGCATGAGACATGCTACAGTCTAAATTTCCATAACATAGCATTTGCTCTACCTAGTATGAAATTTTTCCAGTCTGATTATTGTTTGTTCTTTTGTAGAGAATTTGTTCTTTTTATAGTTTTCTTCTCAGTAGTTCTAAGCTTAGCTCTCCAACTGAGAGATCTCAGATCACTATCATCTTGGAAATCTTGCCCAAACTGTCCGTCATGCACCTCTGGGCATCCAACTTTCCTTCCCTTTCTTCCCTCCTTAAAGGGAAGCAAGGACTGTTTGAAATGGGAATTCCCCATGCTCCATCTTAAGCTCCAGATAAGCAGTTATGTAATGGTTGGACAAAACAGACATACAGTATATCCTCTTTGTTTTCTTTATGCACAGAATATGCCAATATTGCACATTTATTTATAAAATAAGCATCTAAATGATGTATTGCTGAAATTATATTAAAAGTTACAATATGTGATGCGTCGCTCTGCAGACCACAATTAATTGTCACATTTTAAATAATTGAGCTTTGTATCCATCTTGGACTCCCTTCACTCATTTTCTGAAAAATAGCCTGCAGCTAAACTTGAAGAGTTGGCCTCTGTGCTGCTGTAATATGGCCCCAAGAGTGGATTTGACATTGTTTTTTTGCAGTATTTTTACAGGTTAGGCATGTCCAAAACATTTTAATATGTACATGTTTAGTCACATGAGTGTGCAGAGGGAAATAAATTTGTTTAGGTTGATTTTCTTTTTTTTTTCTCACCATATTTTGCTTCCTGTGATTTGTCATATACATTATATTGTATTTGTAGATACACCCATTTATATTTACATTGATGTACTCTACATAATATTATATTTTTTGTCTCAGTATTTGGAATATACCAAAGAAAAGCAGCTAAAATTGCTAAAGTGGAGTTTGTGATATACTGTTTTCTTTGCAGCAAACTGATAATTTGTTGAAAATCTTATGTCCCTATTTGTGGCTCAAACAGGTGAATATACAATATAATGTTTGTGTCACAAACTTTATCTAGCTTTGTTTTTATACTTTCTTTAAAAAATTTCTTCATACCACAGCCCTTTCTCCCATCTTTGAATTTTAATCTGTCTTGAACAGCTGTTCATAAGAAAGGATTTCTTGTGGTTTAAAAAAAACAAAAGGATGCCACTCTAGTTGCAAGTGTCTTTAGAAAAGAAAGAAAGAAACAGTGGTACACTAATAAGTCTTTGTGCATACACCCGCCTTACCCTGCATTTCTCTGCTGCTATTCCGCATTTCTCTTATATCTTGAGTTTGATGAGAGAGCTTCACAGTCTGTCTCATCTTTTTCTTCTCACCAATTTCCGCTGCATCAGAGTCAAACTTCGCTCTCTGCAATGTGCCGCGCCTGTGGGGAGTCTCGTCAGTCACCCAGACCTAGGACACCTCCTGACAAGGTCACAGAGGTCTGCCACTCTGAGATTAGAACAGCTCCATCCATCCAGACACTCTCCCCTCTGGGCAGCTATTATCATAGCAGATCGCCATGCCAAAAAGCTCAAATGGATATGTAGTGCATAGGCTTTGACCTTCCAACAGACTGCTTTCATTTTTAGGCATGAGATGACAGTGGCTGGTGGCTGTGATGCTCCTCTCCCTTGTCTCTTTGGAGGTTTTAAGAGGAAGAAAAAAAGAAGCATGATTTTATGTCTTTTCACAATTTTTATACTTATTTGAAATCCATAAGTTGCCTCAATATGCTTTGCTGTGTTTGGATGTTGTTGGTGTTTGCATGTTAATATTTTAGTCTAAATGGGCAGGGTGTCTAGGTTTTGGGCTTCAAAGGTTTCACACAAACACAGCCTCCAAACCTGGCACTCAACCCTTTATTATTGGTTACTAGTGTGTGTGAGTTTCGTTCAACTCATGATTCTCTGTGGGATTAAGAGGGCAGCCTATCAAAAGCACCTTGGAGCACTCAAGCTTTTATCCAGACATTCATTATTTTGTTCAAAGGCCAAAAACTGAAGTCTGACAGACATCAAATATATTTTCTGTGTATACAAGAAAAAGAAAAAAAATATTTCAGAGAGAACAGTGCCACTTAACTGCAGTGCATCATGTCCTCATACACCATAACGAACATTTAATACAGCTATTTGTCACCTCCTTGGCCCTAAATGGTCATTTTACAGTACTTGTATGTGATGGTAGGACAAGGGCATTTTGGTGTGGGTTGTAAGTTCTTCACGTACGTTAATGTGGGTTACCTCTAGGTGTTCTGGTCTTTTCCCACTGGCAAAAACATTAGTAAATGATACTAAATTGCCTGTAGCTGTAAATTAAGGTGAATAAGACTTTTCATTTGTCATCTCAACAGGCAAAGTGACCCTAAATGTCTCAAAGTCAGTGAAGCTTGACTTGAGGGATAAATAGATATTGCTGAAGGATGGATCTTTATTCACATAGTTTCTCTCATTTCTCTGGTCAGACCAAAGGACAAACACTGCTTGAGAACAGAGAAGCGACTGCCTCGTTGCCCAAAACGTTTTAATTCTTCATCCGCTAGGGGCTGGCTCCAAAACAGAGCAAATCCCCAAAGACTCCCATGTTAAAAAGGCCAACTTCACAGCAGAAATAAACATGTTTACAGCCTGGGTCAAAACATCATTTTAGGTTTAACAGGTCAAGTTGACCCTCATGTCAACTTTGAGGGGGTGAATTTTTTTTTTTTTATAACTAGTCCGTTTAGAATTTGTTTAATCTTGAAATTATACATAATCAAGGACATGTCCTTTCGATGGACAGGCGGCAGACTGGGTGCTGATTTTTGCCGTGGAGGCTAATTTCACTTGTAGGACAGTGGCCCTTAAGGACCGACGTTGGACACCCCTGGCCTATGAAGTTCTGCACAATGACTCAGTAATTGAAGTCAGAGTGGAGCAGGGAAACATCAAAAACCTGCAGTACTACAGCCCTTGAAGACCGGAGCTGGACATCCCTGAGCTAAACAATTTGGAAAACTCTTTTAAAAACTCTTACATAGCCTGTTGCTGTCTGTTCATCAGAAGACTACGCAGTGATGTAGTCATAGAGACAATTACTCATCAATTCTTTCAAGGTGATATTTAATGTATTCATTAATACATGTGGCATGTCCATGCAAACAAATTATTTCAATCATGTTTCTGAACACTTATCTACTGTCATTACTGAGAGCACCTCTGTGTGTATAGCTTCTGCAGGATGTGTGAGGGCCAAAAATGTTCTCTGGTGCCCAAACCAAAAAGATAAAATAAAATATTTTCAGTAATATGATGTTTCATAATTCAGCCCAAGTGCTCAAAACAGGTTTTGTTAACCTTCTTGCTGAAGCTTTGGTTTTTGTAAAGATGCTGCCAAAAAAGTTGTAGATTATTCTCTAAAAATAAGAATTTGATATGCAACCAGTTGAACATATTATCTTTAAAAGAGGGAATTAAACGTAGTTCATGCGAGCTGATGTATAATATGAAAACAGAAATAGAAACGTGCAATTTTCTTCTTTTATTCTTGGTTGTAATGAACAGAGCACTACAAATCCTCTAAAAAAGAAAAGCACATCCTCCTGTTCTCTTGAGAGGAAAAAATGCCAACTTATGGTGATTAGAAGCAGCTCTTTACTGGCTTGGAATGAGGCAATTGTGTCCCTGCAGTATATTCAGAGCTTTGCACATTCCCTTCTTGCTCTCAAGGTGAGCAAGTTTTTCTGTTGTGGATTCTAGATTAAAATGGGTCTCTAATCATTTACCGTCCTTGAATTTGACCAGGTTTAACTGCGCTCAAACATCTGCATTAATGTCTGAATTGCCTGCCTGTGGTGTATCAGATGCCCGTGGAAACTTAGCCATCTGGCTTGTTATGGATTCTTCTTTTGATGAAATTGTCCGGCGCATTTTTTATTTAGCATATTTACATACAAGCATGAGTATAATTTCCATCTAGGGATGAAAAGGTATTCTATAATGGTATGGCAAACATGAGGAATGTCACCACTGTTGTGACATTTCTTTTAAGAAATAAGCTTCGGTTCCATGTAACTTTTGCTACCTATGTTTTGATGATTTAAGCTCTTTTGAGGCCTGTGTTTTTTTCCTCCTTCTTTTAAAAATGTAAGTTATTTGTTTAATGTAGGCCGACCCCCTTCAGCCTGCTTGCCATCATGTTAGCAATAATTAGCTTCTGTTGACAGGTGACATACACACGCTGAGGGCTGTATTTTCAAAACTTATTCAAAACTTTTAAAATCTTTTTTAGGGCTGGTTGTTAGCTATGCCCCTTGCTAAATGCTATAGTATAATCGTTTTTTTTTTTCTGTTAAGGAATAACAAAAAGACAGTGATGACACCTTCATCAGCCAATGAGTGAGACTCTCTCTAAAGTCTGTCTACATTTTCAACAGTACTTCTCTGGTAGCCTAAAGTAATTTCAACTTGGCAACTGATGTCTTGGATTTACGATTATCGGTCTTTGACTCATTACGTCACGTCCACAAAAGCACAATGCATTTAGGGTAGTTAGCGCCATTTTCATGGGGGAGAGAGCAGCAGCAAACAAAACAAGCTGCTTGTTATTAGATTGATAGTTCGACTGCTGGAAAAGGGTGGGTTGTGCTCTGTCTCAGGGCGTAAGGCAGCGCTGAGAAGTTCTAGAAACTAAAGAAAAGGGCGAATTGGAGGCTAATAGTATAACTCGAATGCAACACAAACTCTATCGATATAAACGATATTGTCTATTCTTTTACCTTGAGCAAAATTACAGTATGGTGAGAATAAAGTGGTACAGTTAAGCTTAATCTTTACATGTGTTTACTTCTGTTACTAAAAATCACCATTGAGCTCATCATAGGGCAGCATGAGATCAAAACAAAAAGGTTCTGTGTGGATGATGTGGATGTTTGGTTCATAATCAGAATTTACATTGAGATTACATTTTCAGAAAGTGTTCCAGTTTACCCATACTCACCCTATATTGATAGAATTTAAAAACTTGAGATCACCCAACCTTGTCAGCCGGAGCAATGAATGTGTTCTCCTCATGTAATTAACGCTATTCAGCAACTGCTTTGATCAGGGGCTGTACTTGGGAGTGATCAAATCTTTTAAAATATTTTTACAAGGTAAAAAAAAAAAAAATCTATATGTCTATTTGGGAGGGGGTTGAGTGTTTGCAAAGTACAGATGAACTTTTCTTTTTCCTTTTTGTAATTTGATCCTCTTAGTTCTCTGAGGAGACTGGAGTAGTAATTTGTGATCATAATGTATGGGTGTCAGAAAGTCCAATGCCCCAACTTGGCATTGGTGTGGCCTGCTCAGCAGCAGGCCACACCAGTGGCAGCAAGTCTACTGTACCACAATTCTCCTCTAGACCCCATTTTTTTAACTGTACAGCAGTTAACATCCATTTATATTCTGTTAAGAGACAATGTAAATACTAAACAGCCATTGCATACCTATGCAAATGTCGTTAGCCAAATAGTTTTCTCCAGGGGCTTGCAGTGTTTCCCCTACCATTGTCGGTGCTCTTTTCCCACAACAATACAGACTGCCCTCTTCAGAAAGTCAAGTTAATATATTTTGATCTTGTTTTCTATACAGCAAGTCACAACAGAAGCCATTTTTTAAATAAACTATATAGTCTTTTATTTGATTTACATGACGGTATTCTCTGTGTCCACAGTGGAGCTCCGCCCTAATGCGCTCACACATAGACATATGAATGCCCACACAGGTGTGTACACTTTTTACTGATAATTACATGTGAACCTGGATGAAACACTGACTTGGTTTTTATGTGAGTGTATTAGGGATGCACAATATCATCGGCACAGTATCGGTATTGGCCAACATTGGCTTTAAAATAAAGTATTGGACATTAGCCATTCACTGACATAATTGTCCTATAAAATGACAAATGCTGTTCAGTGATGAACCAGGAACATCAGAATGTTGCATATGGGCAACTGTTGAGGTACCAGCTACCAACATAACCCTAGTTCAGAGTTACTTAAAGAAGGCTGCAATCCAGCAGGTTTTCATGTCTCCGTGCTCCAACACAAGTTAATGAGTCATTGTGCAAAGCTTGATTGGCTATTGGATCTATTTAATTGGAGTCAGGTGTGTTAGAGCAGGGACACATGGAAAACCTGCTGGATTGCAGCCCTTGTAGGACCGAATTGTATAACCCTGCCCTAGCCTCTCTTAAGTAGGATAGGATGCAAATACAGTATCTTACTTGTTTTTGTTAAAAAACAATTTTCATGATTAAATTTGGCATGTTACACATAAAGGGGCAAAAAGCAAAATCGGTCCATGTTTGCTGTTGTGCCCTGCCTGAAGACCAAAACACAGTGTGTCATGAACCACACCATCCTCTACCTCCTAGCTGGATTCTGGCTCATTCTGACGGTGCGTTCCATTTACCTCAGAACTGGGAATTCTGAACTGGGGATGATGCCACGCCTGACCTAACTGTGTTCCAGTTCACTGGTTGGAAAACAAGAAAGCAGCCTAGCAAAACAACGTATTTGCTATGGCTATTCTTATTAGCCGTTGTTAGCACAGCTGGTGTTTTAGTTCACATATACCACATGAAAAATGTGAATTACACGACAGTGGCATCCCCCTATATCTATATCAAACAATACCATGTGTATGACTGATTTATTGCAACAAAAATAGTTAGAGGTGTGAAAAAATGTTACATCACAGGAACTTCTACAACTGCTAACACTGGGCTAGGCCATATTTAAATGTGAACTTGGAGGTGGCAAGTTGGAAATCTGACCTCTAGTTTAAACTTCCTACTCGGAACTCAGAATTTCTGAATTCGTAGTTCAAATGGAGCACAGCATAACACCAGGAGCTGGGGCTAATGTTCTCACCCTTGGAGAAGAGTTTGAATGTTTGTGCTAGCTCCCGTGTTAGCACTACGTAGGATCTGGTAATGATGTTTTAGCATGGTGAACAGCTCCTCAAGCCCACCAGGCTAACTGGTGTTGTTACATCAGAGGTAACGTTGGATCCAGGTTGCCTTAAAGCAACCTTTACCGATCTTGCATTTCAGAAAGCACAGCAAGATTATTTGAATATAAACAGTCCCGCCTCACTCCTAAGACACACCCCTTCATTCCCTCCACCTCCCAATGCAGAATCAAAGGTCTGACAGGCAAGTCCGTTGGACAATCCTAGAGGTGCACCCCACTTCAAGGATTGGTTGAAGTTTTCATTGAATATTTAGAGATTGGAATAATATTTTATTTTGATTAATGGTGGGTCAGTCTTGTATTTCAGAGTTCCATTACCTCATTCACAGCATTTTACCCTGTTAGAAAAATAGTGTAAGAATGCAACATCGGTAAAGGTTGCTTTAAGGTGAACGTTTCATTGCACTCTCTGCCATTTCACTTTGAAAATACATGCTGCTATTGCTCACTGGCTGTAGCTGTGGGCTCCGAGAGGAGAGGGGAGGCAATTCATGTAAACATGCGTAAATGCGCTGCTGGACCAGCTTATAAACACAAGACTTTCTACCACTGCATTAGCCAAAAGGCCAGCATGACAAAGAGTATGCAGAATAATACTGTACTTTACTTCTGCCACAGAGGAAACTAGATAATCCACAATTAGGTAATCAGTTGTCGGGGGGAAAAATATCGGCATCTGTTATCGACCAAATGAGTTATGAAATATCAGCATATGGGATATTGGCCAATGACTGAACATCCATCCCTGATATTGAGGGAGGATTCAGCGCTTCAAACATCTAATGCCGGGCTTACACTGAACAACTTAAGACTAGAAGTCTTCAGTAAATCTCAGGAGTTATACTGGAGTCGCGGCGCACCCCCGCGGCCTCCATCGTTAAATTTGAGATGGTAATCTACACTGATTTAAAGCAATCTTTTTTCCTAGTCTTGGACTTGCAACAGTATCAAACATGTATGATATTATCACAAGTCCTAGTGATGCAACACAATCAACAACCAATAGCTGGATGAGCTCTGACAGCAGTGGAAACAGGTCTGACCTCCAGAAACATCGATACCCAGAGGACTAGTGTAGCCAGAAAATACTGTAGATAGGCTATATGTGCACCAGCAAATACTGGGTGTGCCAAATTTATTTTCAACAGTGTTACACCTCCACCAACATTCAAATGCATCTCTCTCAAATACAACGCCATTAACACAGAATGTGTCCACACGATGTGTGCGTTCAGTAGTAGTCACCAGTTGTTTACAGCAGGTCACATGTGTGACATGCCTCAAATAAATCAGTAAAGTAATTGAATAGAAAGAGCACACTTCCCGATCTTAAAAAAAACAAAACAAAAGAAAAAACAGTCATTGCTGCCCAATAAGACCAACATTGTGAATTATAACACACTCAGGCGAGTAGAGCCATAACTTAACCGTTACACATTATGCATGATCAACAGCTGCTTAACCATCTGAACTCAGCTGTCGGGCTCAGCAGCAGTAAAAGACACAACCACATCGCTGTTTACCTGTGTGCACTGCAGCTCTCAGTTTAAAGGGAAGACGGCGGCTTGATGCATTTATTGTTTCATCAGTCCAGTTTCTCCACGAGTACTTCTTCAAAGATGAGCAGGAGATGTTGTTCAGTCTCACTGTGCTCTTCGTCGCTCTGTTGGTGGATTTTATCCTGTTTACACCTGGAGACTGGTGTTCTGCAGCGCAACTTCGAACAGGCAGTGTTACCTGAATGCGCGGTAAACGGTCCATGTTGGGAAAAACATCTTTGTTGAGTCCAACACTTCCATTATGAACGGAAACTAATGTCCCCCATCCACTTTCCATTTGATGAGATGTGCAAACAGTCAGTTCAGAGGCCTCCAAACCAAGTCCATAAAGCCTGCTCTGCACGTGTGATGCTCCAGCTGGTGAGATGCGTCTGACGCAGACAGCAGGGAGGCAGCATCTTCATTATTTGATAAGAGTCACTCTGAAAATGGTTGTTCAGGTTGACCAGCTGTCTTTCAATCAACAGAGAACTCTGTTTCATCACTATTAACAACAGTTAGCGCTCCACAATGCTTGCTGGGTGAGTCTGACCTACAGTCAGGTCAGGAGTTTGCCAGGGTGTTCCAGCTGTCGGCACATCCTGGCACATTCGTGGTCATACAAATACAGAGTTGCGACATGCGTTGACTTCAGTGTAAAAGTGGTCACGTGACTCATGGAGAATGCCACGGGAACCCCGCGCTGTCATATCTGACTGCAGAACACACAGCAGCAATCAGATTACTGACAGTAAATAGTAAATAAACATCAGTGCTGCAGACATGCTGTTCACTGAATGTTAGATAGAGCAGATTATGTTTTGAATTTTTTGTGTTTTAGCTTCCTGTTTTTAATTTTTTATCTGTTACTGTGTCTTTGGGCACTTTGATAAGGTGCTTTCAAATAAAATGTATGATGATGATGATGATGATGGTGGGAACAAATTGCATGATGGGAAAAAATGCTGAAACATTCTAGTTGTAGTCTTGTAAATAGTGGTCCTGCAAAATTCCCAGTCTTTGTAAAATTTCAGTCTGAGACTAGGCTGAGACTAGGGATGTATATCGTTATGATTTTATCGATACCGATACCAATATCGATACTCCTTATCGATACCGGTATTTATCGATTCTCTTATTGATACTATAAAATAATTTAGAGTAAATAATAAAGACATTACAAGATGTTACAAGATCCAGTGGTGGAGAATATTTGTTCAGATGATGTTGAAGAAGCCTGGACATAAAAGTGGGTGAAGGACAGCTGGGAGAAAAAGGGAATTGTGTCTGTCTTAGTCCATCATTGTGATTATTTGACTGCGTAATGATAACTTCTAACCATCAAGTTATCATGTAGATGTACAAAAAGTATCAATAAGAGTATCGTTAGTCCAGAATCTTAACGGTACCCTGGTATCGTTAAGATTAGGAACCGGTACCAAACGATACCGGTACTCGGTATACATCCCTAGCTGAGACTAAAAACTGTCTTTAGATGTGAGCTAGTGTGAGATGGTGGTCTTCCAAGAGTCTTTTCTAAATCTTTCATAAGTCCTCTGATGTAAGGCTGGCATAAGTCTTTTCTTCCTTATCGTGTAGATTTTTCTCAATTTTTGTGATTACCGTGTCTGAGTGCGGGATATTATCCAAACTTTAACCAGAAAATCAAATTCAACCAGTTTAGCCAGTGCTTAGTCATAATTACTAAAAAAAACAAAAAACAAACATAATTTCTGCAATACACACATCTCAGATTGTTTGCTAATTGAAGTTTTACTATTGTACTACAGGTACTACCCAAAAAATAAGAATACCCTGAAAAAGTTCTTTTATTTCTGTAATTCAACTTAAAAGTTGCAATTTACTTATTGTATAGATGAATAATATGTGAATCAATATATTTCAAGCTTTATTTGTTTCGATGTTGCTGATCACGACTTTCAGCTTAAGAAAACCTCAAATTCAAAAACTCAAAAAATTAGAATACTGTGAAAAGCTCCAGTATTGTAGGCTCAGAGTGTCACATTCTAATCTGGTAAGTAGGGATGTATATCGTTATGATTTTATCGATACCGATACCAATATCGATACTCCTTATCGATACCAGTATTTATCGATTCTCTTATTGATACTATAACATAACTTAGAGTAAATAATAAAGACATTACAAGATGTTACAAGATCCAGCGGTGGAGAATATTTGTTCAGATGATGTTGAAGAAGCCTGGACATAAAAGTGGGTGAAGGACAGCTGGGAGAATAAGGGAATTGTGTCTGTCTTAGTCCATCATTGTGATTATTTGACTGCGTAACGATAACTCGATGGTTAGGTAGATGTACAAAAAGTATCAATAAGAGTATCGTTAGTCCAGAATCTTAACGGTACCCTGGTATCGTTAAGATTAGGAACCGGTACCAAACGATACTGGTACTCGGTATACATCCCTACTGGTAAGTAATCTAAAACATCTGCATAAGTGCCCCAAGCCTTTAAAAAAAGTCCCTGTCTTGGTGTAGAAGAATTCACAATCATGGGGAAGACTGCTGATCTGACAGTTGTGCAGAAAACCATCATTGACTCCCTGCACAAGGTGGGAAAGACACAAAAAGTGATAGCAAAAGAAGCTGGGTGTTTTCAGAGTGCTGTCTCAAAGCACATTAATGGACAGTTAAGCGGAAGGAAGAAGTGTGGAAGAAAACGGTGTACAAGCCGGAGGGCTGACAGCAGCCTGGAGAATATGGTCAGTGTTAAGTTTCTCAGTCTGTGATGACCAGGGGTCCATGTCAGCTGCTGATGTTGGTCCTCTGTGCTTCATTAAGTCCAGCATAAACGCAGCCGTCTACCAGGACATTTTGGAGCACTTCATGCTTGCTTCAGTGGACCAGCTGTATGAGGATGCAGACTTCGGTCTAGTCCACACGGAGCTGAAGCCGGTTTTGGAGTGAAACCGATAGCAGAAATCCGGGGAAAGGTTTCACGATCCCCATGAACCCGCTGTAGCACATCATACAAGGCTGTGGGGGGTGTTATGATGATAAGTGTAACACTCCAAACCTAGAACAAGACACAGCGCATGCGCAAATAAAGACTCACCGTGTGTCGCTGGAAATCAACAATGGAAGAGCAAAATGGTAGAGATGGCTGAGGATTCACGAGGCAAAAGCTAAAGTTTTCTACACAGTTGAAAACAGTCGCTCACCGACCCCATTGCTGTTGTGATTTTTTTTTTAATGAACTTTATTGTTTTTGTGAACGAGACCAATGCGCATTGAATTTGCGGTTTTCTTAAGCTGCAAGTCCTAATCAGCAACATCCACACAAATAGAAGGTTGAAATATGTTGATTTGCACATTATTTATCTATACAATCTGTGAATTGCACCTTTTAAGATGAATTACAGATATACAAGAACTTTTTCAGGATATTCAAATTATTTTGGGTAGTACCTGTATAATAAAACTGTTCAATGCTGTTTTTTAATCTACAGATTTGACTTGGCCTTTCTGCGATCTGTTCTTTCTCCCTGTCTTTTCTGACATAGTCTGTTCTGTGTTTACATGGTATTAGATATGAATTGATGGGGAAGGGAGTTTGTGTGTGCTTGCCTCGCCTAGAGCAGCTCAGGACCCAGTCAGGGCAGGGACACGGGGAGATTTGGGGCTCTAATATGAATATGAAGATAGTGTTTGTGCTCGAGTATGAACACTGTCAGAAGGGTTGCCAAGGCTCAGGCAGCATGTGCCCGTGGGGCAAGGGGAGCTTGGATGAATTTGTTTATAGATGAATGTGTGTGCATAGACTCACACACATATGTAGACATGAATACACAATTCATCTAATTGGCAGAAGACAGCTGCTGCCAACCAGAAAGCACATGTGAAAGTACTCATCATGCTTTGGCCTCTAGGCAACCACGCCACACTTAACAATTTCCCTTCGACGTAATAAGTGCAAATGTGCAGCATATTCATTTCCTGTCCAAAGCATTTTATGCAGTAGCACAAGAGCAAAAAACCCTTAATCGTCATAGTCTTCTTATCATACTTATGAAGTATTGATTTATGCTATTCATCAGACTGGCAATGAACTGGCTGTATATTCTGCTTTCTTAAAGTAGTTTAGTAACTAGAAGAAGAATTGTCAAATTGAAGTCCTCAAATCACAAACTGGCTAAGTCATAAATTGTCTTTCCAAAAAGAATTACTCACCAACTACATTTTTGTGTCTCAGGTCTGGCTGTAGAGTACAGTTATAACCTTTATAAATTGTTGTTTGTGATGGACTTTTATTCTCTGGCTCCAAGGTCGACAATTCAAAATGACTGTATCAATACTGGCAGATTTGATAATGCAGGTATTGGAATTCAATACTGCAAAAACAAAAAGGTAGATCAGTGCAACTATAGCAAAATGAATCCATGATGTGTAGTTACTCCAGAAAGCACTTGCACGTCAAGTTCTGTAAAAACCTCAGCATTGGTTGCAGCCACTTTAAAATTGGTGGTGTGTTTCAACTTTGCTCTTCACAACATAAATCCAGTTCTTCGGCATGCCAAAATTCCTCTTCAGTTATGAAGGTTGCACAAGTTCTGCAAATTCTGGCATCCAGGGAAGAAGCATTTCTGTGATGAAGTCTGAACAGCTAGATGTCTATTAAACAACTATATGACATGGATGGGTACTCCAAAGTTAATACACTAGGTAGGCCTGTTTTTATTGTGATAAGAGGATGTGGTTATTTGCTCCTTTTAAATACTTACACTGCATCATCATCATTATCACCCTGATATCAGACTAGCTAAAACAAAGAAAAAACAAACATAAAACAAAATGCATAACTACAGTACAGTATTTAACCGTATTGACACCAAACAAATGCAACATGTAACAGTTCCCATTCTCTCATCATGTTGAACTGCTGCCTCCTGTGTAACATCCTTCAATACACAGAATTGAACTGTCTTTACTTTGACTTTAATCAGTGAAAGAGTTGGTCTACAATAGTTTGAATAGAAAATTATTACTCAAATAGCTATCCACCTTATTCCTAGCCCCTATGAGCCTTTGCGTGAAATATGCGACTGACATCCGGTTCAAACGGAACCAATGTTTTCCACGTTTTTACATACCAGACATTCGCGCTACTTCAGTTTAAACAAGCTTTTTAGGTACACTATGTGGGAACATCAGCTGTTACAGCTCAGACTGGACAACGTTACCATCCTTCGCCTAGTGCAACATCGGGGTGGGAGGATGATGGCCAAAAATAACATACAGTAGCATTTTTAGCTACTTAGCTCTGTCGTGTCTGACTTTAAAGCAGTGAACAATCTTAAAAGCTCCGGGGCTTAGTACCTACTCAGTAAAAAGGTTGGTCGTGTTTTGTTGAAAGAGGTGGGATACAATTAAATTTACTTGTGTTGCAAAATGCCACCAGTATTGTGGAGCCTTGCAGCCACACTGTTTCACACAGGACCCATTTGGGTAGACCTAAGTGGGTTTTGGTACCAAACACGGCGCGACAGGGTCTGTGTGAACACGCCACTTGCGCTCGTAGTCGACCTAACTCGCCCACTCTCGGACAGGCTGAACAGAATGATTTCAGAGTGGCTTGCGTCAACCTGAAATGTGGCGTGAGTGATGTGTGAACGCACACCAACTTTAGCTTGGCCTAAATCCCCGATACTCCGCCTTTTTTAACCAAACAGGTATCCGTAGGCAGCTGTACTATTTGGATATCCTTCTTATTGACCGTGTTATATAACAAATAACAGGGTTATGTCCTAACTGTAACGTTTAGTATCATCTTGTGTCTGCTAGTTACTAATGTATTTCTTTTTTTTTAAAGGATTTTTTGGGCACTAGTGGCCT
This sequence comes from Atherinomorus stipes, assembly GCA_023101725.1. Classification (NCBI taxonomy): domain Eukaryota; kingdom Metazoa; phylum Chordata; class Actinopteri; order Atheriniformes; family Atherinidae; genus Atherinomorus; species Atherinomorus stipes. The sequence goes on from JALJCO010013265.1 coordinate 27,724, forward strand.
TTATATGACAGTATGTAGCGACAGGAAAGGGGCAGAGAGAGTGGGGAGTCACATGCAGCAAAGGGACCTGGACCGGGAATCGTACCGGGGCCAACTGCGCTGAGGAGCTGTAGCCTCTGTTCATGGGGCGGCTGCTCAACCAACTGAGCTAATCACCGCCCCGTTACTAATGTATTTCTAATGTTAACATCAACGGGGCGTTCACAAACACTGGACAAATTACCAACAAGGGCTAGCAGGCTAAGTCTTAATGCTCATGTTAACAACTCACCGGTACCTGTTTGTTTGCCGATAATATCTGCGTATGGTCTGGATTTTGCAGTTCAACAGAATCAATTTGTGCCTCGCTCTGCTGGTTTATCCGGAAATCTGCCGCCTCTAGTACATGACAACATTGTTTTCCACACGCAACCGTGTCTCGTCTTCAACACACCATCATTCACATGTGTTTTGTTTACAACAGAGCGACACTATTCAGCTGGGATGCGTCTACTTCCGTCGGGTTGCCATGGATGCACAACGGTCCAGTCTGTAGAGCATCTGCTGGACGCGGTGATTAAAAAGCATATGTGAAACCGAGTCGTATTAGTTGAAAATTTTAACATTGCAACCTTTTCTCTGCTGCAGCAGCACCTGGCTCGACCCAAACGTGTGAAAATGACCGTAGACCGAGGTGCATGTTCTATACACGCCCTTATAGCCACAAATTTAACTTTTTCTGGTTGATAGTACAATAACAAACAGCACAGCATGTTCCCGAAAGGTGCAGGCACATTTTTCAAATTGTGTAGGAATGTTATGAATAGTCTCGTTGCAATGTTCGGGGAAAACCACTCCCAGAAATGCCAACTTACACTGTGAGCCAATGGGAAAACGCTATTTCCGCTATCTCACAGGAAGTTGATTACATAATTGGTTCTACATTCTCCAGCTCAGGAATAAGGTGGATACTATGCGTTAGAGTTGCCTTGTGCTGGTGTTAGCAGGATGTATGTGAATGTAGTTTGATAGTTTAGAGAGGATTCATGAGGTGTGTATATGCATATTAATTAGTCTTGTGTGTTTGTCTTGATGTTTATGCTAATTAACAATATAGAGTTGACCTCTGGCAGGGTTAATTTTCAGGGCAGTTAAATGAAATGAAGGACCCTATTTTCTCATAATATGCATGAGGATTCGATGTTTGTTTCCCTCAGATGTCATCATTCATTATCTGTGTTTGCAGTGTCACATGGCATCCCTCTTGAACAAAACTCGGTCTGACCAAAACTAAAAGTTTAGAGTGATTGTATGAAATATATTTAAGACAATATTGGGGTTGTATGGAAATATCCTAGATCAATAAAGATATGAGAAGATCAGTGGGTGTTTTGTTATTGACTAATCTCCATGTGTGAGCAGTTGGCAATCCTTTATTGAGGTACCAATTTATACTTTTATCAGTGTTAAATTCTGAATGATGTAAGACACCCCACCCTATCTTCACTTATCTCAGTGATGTTTCCTCTCTTCCCAGTAGATGGAAGCAAAGTCTCATAGACCAGCTGAAAAACATGGCCTGGTATAAGTTTTTACAGATGGGGAATGACACACTTGAATCTTCTCTGCTGGCAGATAGGTCCCTTTAAACTCGCTTCAATCAAGTTTCCATAAAGGCAGAAAGTGACCTAGTTCTCCCTACTGTGAGTAGGGGGGCTTTGTGTTGGCCTCGTTCCAGTGTGACAGATACTGCCGTTTCAGATTCAGTCGACCCGCATCCCGTCAAGGAGAGCAGAAGTGGAAAGAAAATAGCCTTGGAGAGTGGAAAGTGAGTAAGGTACCGGCATTGAGAAACTGCAGATTTGATTAGCAAATGCAGTTTACAGGAAACCCTGGGGTCTGGAAAACACAAATGAAATAAAAGCAGATGGTTGACTCAGGCTTTTTGTACACCCTTTCCCCTCCTGGCCCCTGATCCAACTGTGAACTTTGAGTTTTAATACCTTAGGTGCATGTGATACTGGCTTTTTCTTGCTCTCTGCTGCTCTATCTTCCTCTCTAATTAATGCTCAGCTATGTGAACCCAGGATTAGATCAGGTCAGGGAAATCAATGGCTGACAGCACAGAAAAGAAGACAAGGAGAGTAATAGGCAAGCTGTCAAGTTTTAATCAGGGCAGGTGAGGATTGAAGGCAATGGTAACTGTTCCCTCTGAGGCTGACTCTGTGTCTTTGTTCGTCATATTCATGCTTATGTATATATTGTATGTGTCCACACATGTAAGCACATACTTAAGGACAATTTCTGTGGGAGAGTTTGGACTTTGAAGTTCCCACAGCAGTTTAGCTGATCCTCGTAAGTCTTAGAAGAACGCATGACTATGCAGGAGTGCAACCTCAGCGGTACAGTAGGAGCAGTCATGGGACTGGCAGCCCCTCTGCAACAAAGAACTAGCTGCAAAGGGAAAACATTGTACACAGCAATGCTGATGATTTCAGTCGAGTTCTAAATTTCAGCGTTTGACCTCAAGACCCAGGACAAATGCACAAAGATGTATCTCTGATTGAAAAATGGTTGGTCAACTAAAAAAGCCATCGCCATTGAAACAAACAAATGAAAAAAAAAAAATCAGACTTTAGAGATGTTTGGATCGTAAAGATAAGATAGAATAAACAACAAATGAAAGAGCAACGTGATCAACAGAATACAATCAGCATTTTCCAAGAGTTTATCAAAGCTGAAATCTGAAGAAATATTACTGATGAATACTTCTTTATCAACATTGTAGCAAAGCTATGCGGGTGCAGTGTTGCAGTAAAACCATGTCATGCACATGCTAACATGTTGCTGGTGTTGTTGACTTTAGAGGTGGGGGGATCCAATCCAATACCAGAATTGGGCTCCTCACCTTGCTGATGTTTGCTGGCTAAAATGCCACGGTCCTGCGTGACGCTGCCACTCACATGAAGAAGCTGAAGGGAGACAAAGGAAATCTCCAGCATGGGTTGTTCTGCTCATACGCTGCAGCTTGTTGACTGATGGGTTTATTTCACAGCGCAACATTTTGCTAACGATGCAACCTATGGAGCCATTTGGAGCAAGTGCAGCCCCATTTGTAGGATTCATAATCAGACATAAAGTTTTTTCAAAATGACTTCATGAAGATGTTCCAGCCAGATTAAACAGCAGCTTTAGAAGTCTTATTTAGCAGTGCTGCCAGCCTGTATAGTGTTCCCAGATTGTTCATATATATCCTGCTTCTCTTTCCATGCATTCTCATAGACCTTAAATATTAAGACAGTAATTGTTACTGCTAAATTTTAATAACTACCTTTGCATTTATTAAGATTATGGAACAACTGCAGACATTGTCTTCAATTTACTTTAAAAAGTTTTCTGACAAATTATATTGGAATTATATATTTTTTGGTCAGCTGCTCTGTTATTAAGAAGTGATGTGTGGTTTCAAACTTAATGAAACCCTGTACAATAACAGAAATAATGACCATAGTCCCATTAATTTTCATGTAATCTGATTTGTTCTGTATCGTAGCTGAAATTCAAGATTAAGATATTGGATCAGATCAGAACCCTCAAAAAACAGATTAGTGAACCTCTAGTTAATTTGCGTGGGAAATAGGTCATCATGCTTATCAATTTTCCCCAAAACATATAAACATTCTGTTCTCTATGTGCAGTTGGCTGTGAGATTGCTGAGCAGAAACTGTATAAAAGGGTTAGGGTTAGCAGTAAAGAGCAGCAACCCGCCTTTTGTGGATATACTGCTAGTAATTTTCAACTTAACAAACAAAGGCCATCCAGATGCCCCCTAACACTCCTGCAGAGCAAACTAACATTTGCATACAAGCAAAGTGGAAACTTATAGAGCAGTAGAGCCAAGCATGAGTCAAGCAGCCAAGAATGAAATTTTCTGAAAACGCAAGACGAGTCCGGACAGTGTAAACAGGAGCAGGAATCTTTCAACAATAATGATGTATTTCGCATCATCCTGCACTTGGGCACCATCGGCGGGTCTGAGAAAGCCGGTTGATTAGCATTTTTGAGGGGTAATGTGGAATGACTGCAAAAAGCCGATCAACATCTATGGAGGATCCATGTGTCATGCTTGTGCTGCTGCATCTTACTTCAAATGGACTGTTGAAGCAGGGTCGGATTCTGTCGAATATTTACTGTATACCCAGGGAGGATGCAAAGGTTATCTGCGCCAGATAATCAGCGCTCCTCTGTACAAGTGGAGAATGTGACACACATTATGATGTGCGGTTGAAAAGTTTCACCGGCATGCACTCTACAAAGTTTCTGATCATGTTTGGGTTTTCCCTGCACGGAGATAGTTTTCATCCTGCTGTTGTATAAATGGGATTATTTTTTAAAAACGCAAAGGAAATATTTTGGCGTTTTGTGTGGATGAGTTTTCGCGTAAACAGGGCATAAGTTCAGAGTTTTGTTCTTGGGTTTGCTTTGGTTCTCGGCCACATTAAGCTAGTTAGTTATCTTTTATTTTTTTCAACTTTTCCCTTAAAGGTTGAGTCCAAAGTGTTCCCCTGTCTCTGTTTGTATTCACTAAGAGCCCCAAACTGAGAGCCCCTCCCCCGCTAATGGCCACATTGCTCTTCAGCTCGAAACCAATATTAACCATGGTTTTTGAGTGTGCGCTATCCAATGCTCTTTACCGCAAAATACTTCCTTTTCTTGGCTGCATCCACCAAAAAGAAAGAAAAAGTCTGCTCCAATCGTCGAGTTTATTCCCACACGCCTTTGGCTCTCTCATTGGCTAAAGACTAATACACAAATCTCTGCCCAGAAACATCACGAACACACCAAAACAAAGGGAAAAGATATAATACAGTCAGGGGTGGGGGAATTACAAACAAAACTCACCACCACACGAGAGTAGAAGCCCAAAGGTGCGGATTGAGCCGAATTTCACTTACACAAGTAGCGTTTATTTTCAGGGGGAAAACCCTGGATTCTATGTTTAAGTATTATCATGATTTAAAGGTAGGTGAAGGGGATCCTGAAAAAATGGTTTGAGCAAGATACATTTTGAAAAAACTCACCATCAGTAAGGCAGTGAAACACCTGCCCAAAGCCATGCCTCCAGCGCGTAGGAACGCACACCCCGATAGCTCACGAGCGGGTCACCAAAAACAACCGAAAACAGAAAATGGCTGAGAAGCTGGCTTGTTAGCTAGCTAATACTTTGGAAACGCGGTTCATTAGCTGTTTACTAACAGCTAATGAACCGCGTTTCCAAAGTATTAATTAGCTCACCTCCAACTCCCTCTATGGTACAAAAAGTCCACACTTCAAACGTCTACACCTCCACGACTTGATCCATATCTGTTTATTTCTTTTTGGTGGATTTTCAGAGCAAACAGCAGCACAGATAACAGCAGCGAGCAGTCCATGGTTGTTGACACTGTGAAATGTGCATGGAGCGTTGCGAGTGTGGGGGAGTTGGGGAGGTGGGGAGAGGAAGAAACAAATGGCAGTTGAGTTTGATGGACATATCATCATTTAGTCATTTATAACGGGCCGTCCTTAACGACTGAAGGGTTTTTTTTTTAGTCCTGACTGTTCCACAGGTGACTATTTTTTTATTTTTGTGTCAGAGCATTTTATTAATTGGCTGCAATCGGGGTGTGAATGAGATTTAAAGCAATATAGTAAAAAATGCTCCTGGAAAACATTATCAACCCTACGTTCAACTTTGTTTACGTCCTTCTCTAAAGAATGTGATTTTACAAAACAGTAACTGTGTAGCAGCAGTCAAACTTTCTTAATGTTAATTACAGGGGTTGTAGATAAGCAGTTTAGTTGATATATTAAAGAGGTTAGCTTTTCAGTAGTATTTGTTCCTGTGTGAGGCTGAATGTCCTCTGGTGTTCTTTGTTTTTATTACAGCCAGTCCCATTACCAAAGAAAGACTCCTGAGAGGAGCCACTGTGTTTACAATTAGCTTGCTAAGTGGTGTCCTTTCATTTATTGCATTGTATAATGCAAACCAATGCATGTTGGAAGAAGGCCCTTCAGGACAACCCTAAGACAAGCACTCTGCTACGAAGACAGCAGTACACTTTTACATTAAAGATTTACATTGATTTAGTAAAAGTCTGCAAAGCAAAGGAGTGTATTTAAGTGCTTGCTGCTTGGAGAAATAGGAGGTTGAGGTCAGGTAGCTGAAGCTGAAAGAAATTGCATTCAGGATTGTGTTGGCTGGAAAAGAACCTGTATCTTAAGATATTTTTTCGTCTTACTGTAAGGTCTGATATTTATGTGCTGCCAGTAACATTTTAATGGCAGTAACAGTAACTGAGTTACTGTATAACAGAAAGAGTAATTTGTTAATTACCCGTTACTGAAAAAAGTAATGCTACTTGCAATACAGTTTATTTTAACACTGTTAATACCATGACTGTGAATGAATAATAATAGAAAATGAATGAATAATGTTTATACAGGCTAAACATGTCATTGACTTCTTAGTCAGATGTAATTGTGTGTCCTGCAAATGCCTTAAAAGGAATTTGAAGAGAAAATATTGAAAATTCGCACAAGTTTGAGGTCTGTTTATTTACTTTTCTGTTGAAACATCACATCGTCCCTCACAACCTCAGGTTGTACTGAGATTATATTCTTGTCTTTTTTTTTTTTATTTTCCTTCTGGGATTAATAAAATATTTTTCATTTCATATTATTATAATCCTGCTTTTTGTCAGATTATAGCAGGGAAAGTGCTGTAAATTACATATTATTCCCACTATGTTTTGAAGCCAGGTTTGGGTTTAGAACTCAGCTTTGTTTTTCATACTACTGATTCGATTCCATTTTAACAAACAATCCTGAATATTTTAAACATCTTTTTCATATATTTTATTTTATTGTACTGGAATTCGTAAAAAAAAAAATCTTCTAACTACAACTGTGTGACTAAGGAGGAAGATGAAAGTTGATTTTTGATTCATCATTGAATTTTGGGAGTAACAATGCAATTAATCATGTTTAAAGAGAAAGAAAAGAAAAGTAAAAAGAAAATAATAAGAGACGGAAAAAAGTAAAAGAAGAAAGAGAGAAAAAAACAAAAAGAGAAGAAAAAAAAGGAGAAGAGAAAAAAAGAGAATAGAAGGAAAGAAGAGAAAGCAAGAGAAAAAAGAAAAAATGAAAAAGAAAAAGAAAAAAAGAGAAACCAAAAAAAAAAAAAAAAAATCATATTTAAAAACAACAAAAAATCTATTTAATGGCACAAAACTCATTTTTAAGCAATTGCATTATAGTTGGTTGTGTTGGCATAGATATTAGGAGCTGAATTTAAGAGCAAAAGGCCACAGCACTGGTGTGGGAGCATTTGGGGAAAAGAAAGAATGAACAGCCCATTAACTTTGAAGAACTACTCAGATGGTTTTGGAGCAAAACATTTGTCAGAAGTGCCAACACTTCCAATCTGAAAAATCAACTTTTCAACTGTAATCAATCCACCCAATTCACTGAACTTGGAATAAAATCAACAGCTGCCAGTCTCAGACACTGGCTGATGCCAAACTAACTATGTATATACAGTATTATATACAGTATATATATACAGCATTTGGCTATGTGAAAATGTGATTAATCCAAAGGTTACAAAGCATATACAGTAATTGAGAAAAGCAGGCATTCAACATGGCAGAAAAAACAGCATTTAAAAAAAATGTCAATGAAAGACTGTAATTCTTTATGAGGTGTATTACACTATACTTTGGCTTCCCAAGTGACATAATAATGAACATGGACAATTAGATAATCACAATTATGATCTAAATAACAAATAATTGTATTTAGAATCCAAATGGCAGCAGCCATAAGTATAACGTGGATGCAGTCTTGCATTTAATCTTGTATGATTCCTCCAGCTGTGAGCTGCAGCATGCCTGCATTTAATCTGTTCACTGACAAATCAGCACACTGGTTTTGCACTTAATTGCTCTGCATAAACTAGCCTGGATGTTTTGCACGTTTAGCAGACAGGCACAGAAATCAGCATGCATGTGTGAATAACTGGATGTGAGAAGTGTGAACTGTTGGACAGGATTCATACGGATGTGGTGATTTAATGCTGGACGGTGGCCTGGATGTTTGGAATTGTAATGATGGTCAGTCATAAGATCACACGCTTTTGTCAGATGATATTATGGGCTGGTGCCACACAGCTGCTTGAAAGTTGAACTATTTTCCAAGCTGCACTAGAGAAGTGAAGTAATGGACTGAGATTTACAGTAAATCTGGCTTTGCAAGATACCACCTAATTTAAAGTGAGGAAGCAAAATTAACACCTAAAATGTGCTTGTGTGAATTCTGTCTTAGTTATCTGCATCTGCTGCTGTAGCACCAACCTAAAGGATGGGTGGAGGCAGAGAGAACAACAATGAAAATTGTGAAAGGAAACAAGACACAAGGAAAATGGGATATTGGGCTAGATAGTATGTCCTACAGTTACAGAAACTGACTATGAAAAACAGTCTAATATTTCTATTTAAGTTGTCATACCAGCAACACTGAACTTCATGCCTCTTAGAGGAATAATTCTGCAGATTTTTATTTAAATAAACACTTGAACTGACCTTCAACTAATGAGGGGAGACTTATCAGCTAGCCCAAAACTCAGTGTGTGGACTCGTATACAAGTACCACTAAAATGATTGGAATCAACACAGATTTTCTGTTGTGCGAGAATAGAAGCTGAAATTTGGACTTGTTGGTGTTAATATTGATCTTAAGATTAACATCAGCTTTAAAGCCTGGAATGTTTACCATTGCCAGGCAGATGTTATGCTCAGCTGCTCCAGCTTTATATTTGATACTATCAGGACAGTGCAGATGAAGGTTGATGGTATTTGCTTCTTTTTAAACTTTTTATCCGCTGTCACATTTTCAGAGGTGCTCATGTTGTATTAAGAACATTGTATTCTAAACTGCCCAAAGTAGGGATGAACTCTGTATATATGCACAAAAGTGCACATAAAATTTTGAAATTGTGATCCCAGACAAAACATATGGATCACATGGTTTTTCTGTATGCGCATGAACATGTGTGCATGAAACACAAACATGCAAGCATGTGGTTTTGGAACATTGGTATGTGATTCATAAATGAAGCACATGTTGACATATTCATGCACACACATGTGAACCACATGTGCAACCATTAGGTTAGGTTGCACATGTGGATCACATGTGGCTTTTCTGTGTTTGCATGAACCACATGTTCATGCACATGTGAAAATGTGTTTTCACATGTAAAAATGTATGAAGCACATGTGGACCACATGTTCATGCACATGTGGTTCACATGTGCAAAACCAAATGTGGTTTTGAAACATCATTGTGTGATCCGTATGTTTGAATCATGTGTTTTTTCAGAACTGACGTCTTTTGAGCTTAGAACAGATTTTGGTGCAAAAAAGAATACATATTTTCTTTCTTTTTTCACTCGCTTACTGTACTTGACTGGTAATACAGTAGCTATTTGAACAAATTTGAGAAGATAGTGCTTAAAGCTATACCAGCAGCATGCACACTAAATGCTCGTCTTAAAAGTAATTTGCTATCCTTAGAGGACTGATAGGCACAGCCTCATCTTAAATCATTTCCTCAATAAGAAGCAATGAACAGGAACTCTGATTAACACGTGTCTGATGGGAATTTGACTGTCAGTATATTAAAGGGATCGCCTCAAATATGTTTCCATGTTTTAGAAATTACCAAGTCACAAATGTAGGAGCACATTAGAAAAATTGGTAGGAAGAGCAAAATAAAAGGATTTAAATAATTCTTATTTGAATACAGCTTTGGTGTCTTGTCACAGCAAATTCACATGAACAGCTATGACTTTTTGATGATTTGCTCTTAAGAATCATGTTGAGATAGAAATTGAAACTGGCTGGCTCGTAAATGTGACTTAGGATATACAGTACGAGTTACAAATTGCAGGAGAGGATGTTTGGAGGTTAAGAAATAAAAGAAAACAGGGAAGAGAAGACATGAAAAAGACATACAGTATGACGGAGCATTGAATTGAAACGGCTGCTCTTCCACCTGAGCTTTAGCTGCTCCTACAATGAAATAATGCATGTTGCATTGTTTCAGATTAATGTAGCCAAACCAGAGAAACAATTTGTATCTAGAGAGTAGAAAAATGTTGGTATTTACTTTGAACACAAAGATATGTTTGCTTTTGCCTGCAAAAGCTTTAAAGGAAACTGGCAACTTACAGTATTTTTTTGTTCAAGAACTTCTGCAACAAGTTCTTGGATAAAAGTTGCCATAAAGTTGTCAGATTATCTCGACTGCTTTTGTATCACCTGATTTTAATTCACATTATTGCTGTAAAATAAGACGGAAACAAAAGGTCTGGTTTAATGAGTGATGGCAGAACCCGCACTGATGGATCAATGAGGCCAGATTGAGTTGGGGTTAGAATTAGCAATCTATAATGGTAATGAAAAATGTGTCCTGATCCAGCCAATAATATTTTGACTTTTTTTTTTTTCCCTGCAGGATAAAAGAGTTTAAGGAGAAAGATGCTGTATATATGTTGCACAGCTTGATTCAGTTTCAGTTTCAACAACTTTATTTACGCCAGAGGGGCAATTCAGTTTACAGTCTCCAGATGGATAACATGAAAGAAGAAACAACAATCACATACACAGGCTTTAATATAAAACATTCATACACTCATGCCAGTAAAATTGGTAGCTGACACACACTGAGGCAAAGCAGCAAATTCCCAGGCCCTTGAAGAAAAAACACAATACAAAACCGTTAGAATGAATAAGGACACTATCAACAGTGTTGAGAAGTGTGATGGCAGCGAGGATAAATGAATTTGTGTGTATCTGTTTGTTTGCTTGGGGGCGGGGAGGGGGAGGGTGCTGGGCCTGGTTAAAGGTCAAGATGAAGATGGTCCAGATGTGATTGGGAGAGTGCATTTTCTAGATAAATATTATAGATATAACCCATATTCTGAAATTGTTTGATAGGAACACATTTCTGAGAGAAATCCCAGCGGTTTAAATGATTTTTAAGCTCTTTTGATTTAAAAAAAATGATTTGATTTTTTTCTCTCTCAGTTGGTATAACTCAGACAGAAGTGCGAGTTCATGAGTATTCCTGGTTCAGCTCCCAAAAGGTTTGTTCAGCGTTGCTGGTTGTCGACTTATGATGTTGCCATTAGCACCAAGAGGTGCTTCCTGTCTGCAAGGTCCTTTGCTACAGGTTCATGGACAAGAAAGACACTTCACAAAGACTGCTCAAGCATTGCTGAATACAATGTGAGCAAAAGGCACAGATACAGATTTTATTCGCCAATGAGAACCTTGGAAGAAAGGCAACTCATCACAGGTTTTTCTCCTCGGTTCTGTACTATTTGCCTACCTTTTGGACCAATAGTTTCTGCACAGAGCATTATGACAGAGCCTTTTTATGGCAACATTTTTCAAAATGAGAAGAGAAAAATAAGCACATTATGAAAATTGGATTATTGTTCAATGATTAAAGTGGACAGGACTCTGTGGTGCTTAAGTCTACATGCCCATAGATTTTTTTTTTTTTTTTTTAAATGCCGTTTCAAAGTGACGTGAGTTCTAGTAGATCCTATATTTAACCTTTTGGAGTCCTGAGTTAAAACGGCATGCATTCTCTGTTAGCATTTTTGTGCTTGGAACCACAATCTTCATGTTGTTTTCTTTACAGGGCTGTCAGACACTTGTCCATAAACTGCATGGCCAGAAGTTGCTAGTTTTCACCAACTTCCTAGCCTGGTTTGTGAAATCTGAACACCTACAACAGGCCCCCAAAGCTCTGGATACCCTGGATTTTAGCAACCTGTCACATTTGAAGGAGATATATTTGGGGCGAGAGGCTAATTGATTTAGAGCGGCACATCCGCAACATCAAGTGAGTATTCAGATTATATACTGTGAATAGAATGATTTTAAGAAGCCTCTGTGGGGTCTGTGTGATCACATATGCAGCCGTAAGTGTTGTTCTGCTTCAGTGTCTCAGGCAAACATTACTTGTGTAAAAAACCTGCAGAAAAAGCTGCCTTGCAGAGTGAAACCCTGCATTTTCCATCTGTCATGGATCCAGTTACAAGTGGGCAATCGCACACTTTGTTCAGACCGAGGAAACTGCCATCTGAGGCTCACACACACATGCACATCAGGAAATTCTGCAGTCTAATGTCTCCAAGATGGAGATAATGTTGTGAAGTGGAGGGCCTCTGTCTTTGATACTGAGAAATATCCAGGCCTGTGCCATGCAGTGAGAGCTGCCATGTCAATTTTCCATGGTCCCCTGGTTGAGTCATCATTCAATCTCATGGACGCCATCATCAATCAAAGATTGGCCAGCATGAACATCTCCACCTGCAGGATCCTGTGGAAATGTTCAGAAGTGATGATGTGAAGTTTGGGGTAATGAACAGGAGGCTGTGTTGTGATATAGATAAATCTGAAGCAAAGAACAAAGCTCAATGACAGCAAAAGTTGCTTGAGACATTATTCACAATGATCCTTTCACAGACACGGGAAATATAAATCATGCACACACTACACTGAAACCTGATACTGAAATTATTCACATACTGTGGTGAAACTTCTGAAATCACATGTTACTACTGATGTAAGTATGTCTCAGAGTTCAGGTTCAACAGAAGGTATACATGTATAAACACTTTAAACTCTTGGAGCATGTAAATTCTAAAGACTAGTCTTGAGTTTTACTGCATACAGCACACAGCTATATTCAAATTCAGTTCTCGTACAGACCACATCATCAGTGGAATTACTTCCTTACTTTTCTTGAGATACATGTTTGTTTCTATGATTAGAAAATCAAACTGTCACTGCCTCCTCTTGCACATGTGAAATTAACCATTTCTGGCGTGTTCTGGTACCAAGCACACTCATCCAATACCCATATAGTGTAGTGCATCTCAATACATCCATTATTTTTATGGTCTCTGAAACTAAACTAATAAAATTCTCATTTGGAGTATTAGAAATGAGTCACCTTACCCTTCTGAATCTCTGCTGAATCAGCGCTGCCTTTATCATCCAGACTCACCTCTTCTTACATCTCCTGCCAGGCTGCAGTCAATTCTCTGGTTAGCATGAGAACACGAGGAAGACAAGGCCGACAAGTCGTGAGCCTGGAGTAATATTTCTTCCTGTCTCGGTGTGAGAAAAAAGGTTGATGGTCTTTGAACCATGTATGAATATTAGGCTTTCTAGTCATTCACTTTTGTTTTTTAATTAACTACAGTCATGTTAATATTGGTCATATTAACGGGGTTATTTAATGTTTTAATGTTATCAATGTCAGTGAACTGGCATTCACCATTTCCCATTAAGACTAAATGTTAATGAAAAAATAATTGTCAGATTAAATAACACATGATCCATATAGGAAATGGAAAATTAGTTGCTTTGTTTACTCGTGAAAACATACATTTCTCCCAGCCATTACTGGCAAAAATGTCTCCTCTCTGGTTGATAATATATTGATAAATGACAAGGTACATGGATTATTGATAATAACCGGCCAATCACCCAAACATAACAACAAAAACAAAAATAACACAACCTCACTAAGCCATTACCAGCTATGAATAACAACAGCTGAGTGGTAAAGTTCAATATAGTAATTTAATTTAGCAAGTCTCTTCTTGTTGCTACACTTACTAACATCAGCTGAAAATGATTTAAAGCCATTAAAGTTTGTTCAACACTTCGATGAAGTTGAGTTGGGTCCAGAAAAAACTCTGGTGGATGAAATGTGCACGGCACGGAAGAAATAAGGTCCCATACCCAAAGTGATTAGTTTTGCTAGTGACCGCATGCTGCCAAATTGCTTGGCCAAAGTGAACGTCTGCGTGGTGCAGCCAAGAAAAGTCACCTCTTCCCTGCTGAGTCAGCATAATGCCTCCATTTGAGATGTCCTCACGCCTTTGGTCAACTATCAATCAATAGATGCTGCTGTTGTTTAAACAGCACTATACTTTAATCTTGTGGGCCCTTTTTTCTCTTAAGATCCTCATTTAATGGTGCACAGATCACCCATTTTGAATTTTGTGTAATCCACTTGCTCACCCAAGGTCTGGTGATATGGATGATGAATTCATTTCCCCTCTTCTGACAAGAGCTCTCATCTTTTCAGGTTGTGTAAAGACACTGCAAACTTAGAAGATATGATCTCACATATTGACATGACAAAGTAGTTGACTGGGAGTAGATGAAGACAATTTCACAAAAGCCATCCATCAAGTAAACGTGACTCAAATGCTGATGGACATCTTTTCTTAGTTATTTTAGCAGCTTCAAATAAAAGAAAACCAGAAGAAAAAATGTGACCCTTCGCACTCATTTATACCTGCTATCATTTATTGAAACGAGACTTCCTGAGTTCTGTTGTGCTCCTAGAACGAGCCCAAATATGTTTTACAGTTTTATATTCAGTTAATTTTATGTTTGATGGTCAAATCAGACAATTTTTAAAAATGTATTTATTTTTATATAGCTCAGTCTCCACCACGATGCTGAATTGGATTATGCTGTCAATGTACATTTGGTTAACTTAAGTTAGATTTCTGTATATACAGTTTAATTTCTTTTTACATTACACATTATTAAGTAAGCAACATAACACCTTTTATATTTCCTGTCTGTCATCCATGTCCTTGACCGCTGTCACACCATCACACTCACTCAAGAGACAACAGTTATGTCTCAGCTTCTACGGGTTAAAACTTGGCTACCCTCATACTTCAGTGAGTTTGCAGTAGCATGAGCTCTTCCCTTTTTCTGCCCGCAGCATGAATGGGCGGCTTTATTTTTCACAAGGTGCTTTCTTCAAAAAAGGTTACTTAAATGGTATAAGGTTAAAATGTTTTTTTTTAAGCACCTTGGTAGCAACAGTGTAACTCAGCAAGTCTTCCTTTTATACTATTGATTCAGTGTATGTGTGTGTAAATAAAGCTGAGGGGTTGCTGTAGTGAGAGCGTGTGTGGGCTGTTTGCTAAAAGTCGAGAATGAGAAGCTGAACAGCTGAACTATAGTCCTGCAGTAAAACAATGTTTTGTGTTTATAAATGTGTTTGTATTTTGATGTGATGGCTTTCTATGCATTTTTTTGTGCTGACAGAGAAGCTGTCTCTGTTAATGAAACTATTAAAAATGGGTAAGGCTTATCACAGACACCAACATAGGTTTAATAGTCTCATTTGGAGATCATTCTACCATCCAACCCATATGTCATGACATATGTTTTACCACATATAATGACATATAATTGTTTTGACTCAGCTCCAGTTATGCTTTGGAAAAGCAGATAAAGCTCAAAACAGTCACTGAACCAATAATCCCAGAACAGAGCCTGAGATGAACATTTACACACAAAAAAGGTGCAAGATGTGTCCGATATTATCAGCCTGCCGATATTATCAACTGCTATCGACATTAAAATGTGATATGAGAAAACATCAGTGTTGGTTTTATTGTTTTACTAACGAAATATCTCAAGATCTCATTCTGTTGCAAAATCTTGTGTGATGTTGTTCCGTTTGCACTGGTTCAGCATGAAGAAAAGTCCCTGTTATCCGAGAAGAACTTCATAGTCATGTGACCATGGTGCAGCTGCTGATGGAGCTGTTTTGAAGGTGCATGTAATATGTCTGGTTTTAAAGGAGTGATGACATAGCAGTAAAAACTGGTTCATGTATTTGGCATTACTGCATATGTAAATACGCTAAAGAAAAAAACATCACTTTTTACAGCGGGGGACCGTTTTGGCACGCTAGACCTCCCTTCCTCAGTAATACAGTTGGGTGTGGTAAGAATATGCAGCTTTACCCGGAGACCAAGTTGACTTCATTTTGATTGGGTACACCTTATTTGGCTATAACCTTATTCAGAGAAAGTAGGTCAAGCTGCGGTCGGACTTTGCTAAAGGCTATATGTTAGCAACGTGCATTTGAGACAGTGAGCTATGTTTATCAGATAAGAGCATTTAGAAAATAAATAAACTTACAGGTAATGATAGGGTTGTGGTCGCCTCCCTCAGTGCAGCTGCTTGCTTGATAGTGTGCTCTTATTGGAGCAATTGAATTACGTAAAATGATAGGCAAGGCAAGGCAAGTTTATTTGTATAGCACATTTCATGTACAGAACAATTCAAAGTGCTTTACATAAAACATTATAAGCGAAAGGGAGAAAAAAAAATTAGAAGCATGATTCAAAATGAAAAGCATTTAAGATTAAAAAGAGAGAATATAGCTGTCTGCTGTCTGATTCAACCATCTCTAAACAGTAACAAAGCTGACAGACCATAAACAGAAACTTTGATACTCACTCTGGACATTCACATGGCCTCATCACTGCACAACAGATCATATTATACCCCCAAAACCCCAGAAAAGGGAAATTTGATGTCTTGGCACCTTTAAGTTGTTGGTTAAGTTTCCAAGTTGTCAGAAACATTATAATTAGCCACATGTTGGCTGATACCTGCTAGTATCTGATATATGGCAGCTAGATGTCATAAATGACCTCCTCTGGCTGAGTTAAGGCTATTTTGGGATCTTTGCTCTTGGAACACCTCACAGTTGTCTGCATAGATAAGTATTGGTTGATATTGGATATAGGAAATTAAGAGTTGGACAATATTGGTATAAAAAAGCCAATATCAAGCATCCCTACACTATAAAATGAGTTAAAAAATATGAGTTTAAGGGCTGCCTTAAAATTTGTGTGTGTAAGATGTGTTTGATGAAGTATTTTCATTTATAACAAAAACATACCAGAAGTTGTTAATTTGACATACTGTAAAATGATACATTAGGACAACAAAAATGCCAAAAATGCAATGTACAGTGTACAAAGTACTCAAAGAAATGACAGTGGCAATGACAACAACTTCAGCTTTGTCTAAATTAAAAAAAAAAAAAAAAAAATTGTCATCATGGTCTTTATGTCTCAAAGACATATTTGTAATCTGACAAAATAATTACTTTCAGCAGGCTTCATAGATTCTATATTAAGTATCATCTGCATAGCAGTGAACGAACTGCATAACTTACTCTGGTGTGTGATCAAGGCTTATCATCTACATTAACAAACTCAAATCTATCAGGTTCAGTAAATATAACTTAAAGACACACAACGAAACTTTAGCAGTTTTGTCAGTAATACGCCCCCTATCGGCTGCTAAACTAGCATCCATCTTGCATTGTATATGTACCAGACCTGCAAACTCATCAGAGGTGAAAAAGGTGACAAACACACACAACATGTCCCCCCTGAGATTTTTTTTTTTTTAAATTTCAGCTTTGAAATAGGTATTCTAGTGCACTCAGAAAAGGAAAAAAAAACAAACAAACAAAAAGAAAAACCAAAAAAAACCCAAAACAAAAAAACATTTCTTGGCAGCCCTGGTCTGTCCTATTTAGGATTATTGTTTTACCCTCGACAGGTATCAACAGCCAGGGCTGGAGGATATAGCCTCAAATCCATATTGTGGTATAATTTGAAGTATGTGTGGTACTAACAATATATATTGCGATATATTATTATCCTCTGTATGGGTGTGTGTGTGTGTGTGTATATATATATATATATATATATATATACCTATCTATCTATCTATCTATCTATCTATCTATCTATCTATCTATCTATCTATCTATCTATCTATCTATCTATCTATCTATCTATCTATCTATCTATCTATCTATCTATCTATCTATCTATCTATCTATCTATCTATCTATCTATCTTATATATGCATATAATATGCTCTTTTTATTCCTCCTCTTTCATATACTCCTCGATAAATAATTCCCTATACCTCTTTTTAAATATATTCATGCTTATGCTCCATTTTACAGTTTTTCTCAGTTGCTAAAACACTATATCCCATTCTCAAAGCCAATTTTTCAGAAGCCTAAACCGAGGTATCAAATCGGTCCTCTTGTGATCAAAACCGAAAGCACCTTTCACATCATTAAACACTGCTTGCAAACACATTTGCATTGTGATGCACTTGCTGTGCAAAATGGTAAACACATGTTGCACACTTTGATCACAACTAAGACACAGGTGTCAGCAGGTAAACACAGTGACTCAAAATTGATTTCACTTTTGGCTGATGAGGGAACCAATATAAACCAGTTGAGGAAGCTGTGGGAGGTCAAGATTTTGCAATGGATAGAGGAAATCAGAGAGGAAGAGTGCGCATAAGAGGTGGTCAAGGGTGAGGACATAAGGGGACAAAATCAGGTCTGACGCAGAGCCTTCATTTCAGGTGAAATCCGTGCAACTGTGATCTGCCATGTTACAGTATTACCTCCACCAAGGAGGTTATTTTTTTGATGCGTTGGTTTGTTTATCTGTCTGTCAGCAACTTTATGGAAAAAGTTCTGGACGGATTGACCTGAAATTTTCACCAGTCATGAGCCTCAGCCCAAAAACAAACCCATTACATTTTGGTGGTGATTCAGATCACCTTCTGGATCCATGAATTTTTTGAAGGATTCTTTATCATTGCGAGTTCTGTAGGTCTGTAGGTATATAGTAGGTCTGCATTCTAGTACTTTATGTTATGAGTTCTCTGTGTTGTGACATGATGCATTTGGCCTGATGTAAATAAAAAAAACATACATTTTGACAGCATGATGTTCTGAGAACTTTGTTTTCCTTTTTTCCTTCTAGTGTTTCCTGATTGCTCTGTAGTGTTCTACATTTTGCTGCACTTGGGGCGTGATTTGACAATAGTGTCTCTTTTTGAGGCCAGGTGATGCTGTTTTGAGTCAAAAACTTCCTTTTGCAGCAAGAAAAAGAGGTTTTGGGAAAGTAGTTTGAGTTATGGGATTAGTGTTTAAAGTAGTGAAAAAGTGAGGGGACATTTCAAAAATTGTGTTTTAGCAATTGAGAAAAACTGTAACTCCTCATCCAAACTGTTCCATAAAGTCACCACACAGCTTGACATGCTTTATGGTCTAACTGATTTTCTTAAAGATTGCTGTGCATTTTGCTAATTTTGATCTTATATGGCTTACATGGGGTTTCCAGCAGATTTTTGTGGTCCAGAAGTACACCAAGAAATTTGATTTAATTTACTTTCTTATATTGCCAATTATCATTTCACTGTGTGATTCTGTCAATTTACTTAAAAAAATTATAAACTTTGGTTTACTCACATTTAAAAATAATTTGTTTTTATCAAACCACAATTTTAGTTTGTTTATTTCTCTTGTAATCTCCCCCAAGATCTGCTGTAAGTTCTACCCTGAACAGAAAATGCTTGTATAATCTGCAAATAAAACAACTTTAATTAATTCAGATACTCTGAAAATATCGTTTATATAGATTATAAACAACAGTGGACCCAAGACTTGACCTCTGTGGCACTCCGTGTATTCTGATTTTTGTTCACCTATTTGAACAAATTGTTTCCTGGCCACCAACCTTGTGAAACTGACAAATTTGTTTTGCTTATAGGAACTGTCTGATTTGGGACCTCAGAATCATACCTCACATCACTTGTTAGTAATTTTAGCAAGAAATAAAAATGCAGTTTAGTCTTTTACCACAGTCTTAGATGTGGTGCTCATCAGAACATATTGTTTGGTTAAATTTAGAATTAACCATGGAAAAATAGGTACTGTCGTCTTTAATGTCAATTCACTTTATATGTACAGTCTGTCACACAAAGGTATTGGAACAGAAAAAAAAAGATTTGACTCATAATGTGTTATTTTTTATGGTTCCTGGCAAATAAATACACTTTCCAAATTGTTTCCTGACCATTAAATATCTTTTTACCCATCTCAACCCAACCCTCCTTGTCCCATACTGTACCTCTCCAGTTTCTTTAACAGATTGTGATCAATGGTATTGAAGGCCTTCTTGAGATCCAAGAATACTCCTACTGCTTTTTTTTTTTTTTTTTTTTACTGTCAATACAATCTGTAATTTCTTCCATTAATTCCATTAAGGCCAAAGATGTTGATATATCTTTTCTGAATCCATACTGACCTTTTGAAAGTACATTGTGTTTTTCAATGAATTTGTTCAATCTGTCTGCAAATAGTTTTTCAAGTATTTTGGCAAATTGCGGGAGCAGAGAAACATGTTATGTTATGATTAGTGGTGACAAATGCAGCACTGACCTCTAACAAGGTACAGATCTGGGCATGAAAAAGTTCCCCTTTCAGCCGACTGCCAGCCACTTACCAGCCGCTTACCAGCGACTTGTCTGCTAATTCAATCGCACCGAGAAACACCTGTGTGCCCAGGGGAAACGATTTCAGAGCATAAATCAATGCCGGGAACAAGGACGTTTGCAAACGCCAAGTTTGGACATCGTACGTGATGGCGTATTTGCGGGACAAGTCGTTCAGCCAGTGATAGTGCAGTAATGGTGCACTATTAGTGCACCACTTCTGGCAGAAAAAAGAGGAACTTTTTCACGCCCAGATCTGTAAGTACAGTTAAGAGTGTGTATAGCCATGTATGCATGAAGACTTTTTTTCATTCTGATTTAAATCATTGTGATTAAAAATCTCAGGTCACCTGTTTACATGTGACGTGGTCTATTCCGGTCTAGTATTTACATGTGATGCTAAATTTAATCAGAACCACCGCCTTACTGATGAATGACATGCACAGATGTATGGAAACTATAGATGCTTGATATTGACTTTTTTTTTCTTTTTTACCAATATCTGATATCGTCCAGCTGCACCGTAGTCACATGACTCTAAAAGGAACGCTGGGATATGAAGTTCTTCCAGAATAACAGGGACTGTTTTCTACATGCTGGACCAGTGCTAATGGAACAAGATCTCACAAGATTTCTTAACAGAACAGTAAGATCTTGCGAGATTTTGTGAGTAATAATGTCAGTCTGAAAAAAACTGTACCGGTATTTTCCAATATCACATTTTGATGCTGATATCGGCCAATAATATCAGTAGGCCGATAATATTGGACAATATGATATCCCCAATGTAAACATCATGTGATGTCCCTGTGTATGTCAAAAGACAGCATGTGCAGACAGAACGCAGCCTGAATATGGTCCATTTCACCACCTACAGTGCGTGGCAAACCTTTTAATTAGTTTGGGATCAGAAAATTCTGTGAAGCCGAATGAAGTTCCATTTGGCTTCAACCTATTTACTTTGATTGAGGTGTTTATATGGAGGATTTTTATTCAGTTTTGGCCTATAAACCAATTTTAATCCAGATATTAGGCTTCATGTAAAACCACCTTCTAAGAACTAGCACACTGAGCATATCAGCCCACACTTTCTTGCTTTCTGTGTAGCTGTTGAGGTGTTGCCTTTTTCAGGTGAATAAACAGACTAGTTGTGCTTCCTGTTTGGTCTTACTTCAGATGATAGAAAAACTTACCTTGTACCGGTCTGCTAACAACCACTAGCAGTGCATGACCACCAACTAGTGGACTGAAGCATGCTGAGGAGAACACAGCTGGCTCGTTGGATGGATAAAGTAATGATGTTTCATGCTCATCACTCAAATCAATATAGATTTAATTGTGATCTAATTTTGAGATTTATTTAATTTGTTTAATTTTTTCTTCCACCCCTGTGAATAAAAATAAATAACTGCCTCATTTGTGCTTACTTGACAGGCTGAGTTAAACTGCAGGGGGGAACCACTGAACAGGAACTGCCTGCCCTGTTACCGCATGTTTATTGTGTTATGTTTTAAAGCCTACCGCAAGGCTTTACTAATGTAACTGTCTTGTGTGTGCAGTATGTTTTTCTCCCTTCTTATTCTTAAAAAAAGAATTTCCGCCACCAACCTTGTGAAACTGACAAATTTGTTTTGCTTATAAGAACTGTCTGATTTGGGACCTCAGAATCATACTTCACATCACTTGTTAGTAATTTTAGCAAGAAATAAAAATGCAGTTTAGTCTTTTACCACAGTCTTAGATGTGGTGCTCATCAGAACATATTGTTTGGTTAAATTTAGAATTAACCATGGAAAAATAGGTACTGTCGTCTTTAATGTCAATTCACTTTATATGTACAGTCTGTCACACAAAGGTATTGGAACAGAAAAAAAAAGATGTGACTCATAATGTGTTATTTTTCATGGTTCCTGGCACATAAATATACTTTTCACCTTCCTTTGTTCTATCTAAATGGCTCTCAATTAAAGTCAGATGGTTGTCTTAATTAATTGGACTCATAAACACTGTAATTGGTTGGCTGTCACAGCCATGTGAGACTAGCAGACCTTAACAATGATCACAGTAGTGACAATGAAATCTCCATTTAGGGTCCATCAGTAAAGCTCACTCAACAATTCTCAGTTACCGCTCAGTCTAATGGCCATTAGCCTCTAGTACAGAAAAGGCTCGGACAACTGCGGTTGCTGATGTGTTTAATGAAATTCTTTGGGGTTTCAATGCATGTAAGTGTGTTAAAGTCATAATGGCATGCTGCAATGTATTTATGTGTGCTCTGGGTTTTCTTACCAGCATTGACATCATACTGATGTATATTCCACTTGTAACAATTTCCTCATTAGGGACTTTACAGCAGGGAAGAGTATCTTTATCTTCATTATCTTCCATCCTACTGTCTAATACAGTATCGGGATCATGACTTATCACACATGTAGCATTGTCACAGCATTGATAAATTATGCCATTGGAGGGCACAGAGCAACGATACGCTGCTTGGACCTGAAGGTTTCAAGCTCAGTGTGCAGAATAAACAGCTTTTCTATGTTGAAACATTGCTGGCCAGCTAATTATTTACAGTAATTTAGGACTGTGCATTTCATGCACATTTTTGACAAACAGGATGCATCAGGATGCTTGTGGTTGTTTTTAACTCAGTATTTAACCACTGTTCCCCATATTCTCATATATGAAGGCTGTAAAACCTCTACTTCCTCCCTGCTATCTGTGATTGAATTACAGATTTCCTCAATGACTGACCATACTGTCAAAATAAGCTCCTTAACTGCTTTGTCCTGTCCCTCAGCACTGGCTGTACACAGGGCTGTGTGCTAAGCCCCCTCTTGTTTCCTCTGTATATACATGATTGCACTCCCAACCACCCCACAACACCATCATTAGGTACACAGATAATGCCACAGTGACTGGTCTTATATGTGGAGGTGATAAGGCGACATACAGGAATGAGGTTTTGAAACTGTCTGCATGTTTCTCTGTAAATAATCTGTCTCTTAACATCAGCAAAACCAAAGAGATGATTATAGACTCAAGGCAGAACCTGCCCCACTTCACATTAATGGGGGTCAGGAGATAGAGGGTCTCCACCTTCAAATTCATGAGGGTGCACATCTTAGAAGGCCTCTCTTGGACTTCAGCCACCTTGTCGGTGGTAAAGAAGGCCCAGCAGAGATTATACTTCCTCAGAGTGTTACAGTGAAACAGTCTGAACCAAGAACTGCTGGTCTCCTTCGACAGATCAACAGTTGAGTGGTCTGGTTGACTGTATCTCTGTGTGGTACACAGCATGCTCTGCAACTGATAAAATAAAAGCTTTGCAGAGAGTGATCAGGACTGCAGAAAAAACAACTGGCTGCACTCTGCCCTCTTTGGAGGACATCTCAGACTCAAGAGCTAGAAACAAGCTCAAATACTGTTTTCACCCTGGTCACAAATTGTTCTCTCTGCTGTTGCCCTCTTGATGGGGTACAGAAGTCTGAAGTCACAGACTGACAGGCTTAAAAAGAATTAGGCTGATGCAATACACCACCCCTCAACTGTACACTGTTTTTAGTCTCTATAATCTTCACCTTATTTATTCTGTATGAATCTTATTTGTCAATGTTGTTTCCGTTCCGTCTCCAATATGGTCCACATTGTGTTTTCTTTCCTTCTTTTCTCTTTGTTTTTAATTAGTTTGAGCTTTTCTACTTTACATAACCATGTTCGCAAACATTTTTATGCTCTTTTAGTTCTGCGGGCAATTATGACACGTTATTTTTTGCATTATGTTATAATGGCATACCAATGAAAGAGTAGCTTTTCATGTGGGACCAGCTAATTGAGCTTTCCACAGCTCAAGTAACACCATGGACAAAGGCCAGAACACACTGGCAATGAATGATGTGCAGCAACGCAACCACCCATATTGTTGTCTAAATGCAGGTCCCAGCACAGAATGGTGCATCGCACCACGACAGGTTTCTGCATTGGCCTATTGGCCTCTTTCACCCTCTCCTGGTGCCTGCAACAGTGCTGCTTCTATGCTGTTTTAGAATTTCCTTGTCCAAATTGCAGTGCTACATGTACTTGTAGAATTAGAATGATTGTTCAGAGCAAAAAAAAAAAAAAAAAAAAAAAAAAAAGAAGAAAGAAATAAGTAACTTGAACCATAGTACCATCATTAAAGCTGTAGTCTAAGATCTGAGAATCAGTTGAGAAATTTGAAAAAAAACCCAAAAAAACAAAACATAGATATGACATAGCATAGTAAGTTTAGACTATCTCAAATTATAAACTAAAAGTAGGCTACTATTAGGCTTTCCACCGATCGGATCAGCTTGATCGGATATTTCAAATTTTTTTCAAATTTTCTGATTGGCCCATAACTCTTCATTCACCGATCCGATCAATGACGTAATTGTCATTTTGAATCTGCTCCAGTAAAACTCTC
Organism: Atherinomorus stipes; assembly: GCA_023101725.1. Taxonomy (NCBI): domain Eukaryota; kingdom Metazoa; phylum Chordata; class Actinopteri; order Atheriniformes; family Atherinidae; genus Atherinomorus; species Atherinomorus stipes. The sequence goes on from JALJCO010013265.1 coordinate 52,426, forward strand.
CTTTACACCAATTAAACTTAGAAAACAAACAAACAAAGCAGAATAGACATGTCTCACCAGTATGCGTTTTATGTCTTTGTGGCATTTTTGTCGTGAGCTCTGTCACTATGTGCTGGACTATAAAGGTTTTACAATCCAGAATACGCCACACGTAAAGATGGTTACATTGGTTGGTTGCAAACAAGGTAAGCAAACATGGCGGCGGTCTGCAGACCTGTTATTTACAGTCTTTGATGGAGACACGGTGACAAACACTTGTGCTGCAGCAGTTTAAGGTAAACTTTCATTTGTGGAAATGCAGGAAATGCGCTGTGTCCTTTCAGTCAAAGAGCTCTGTAGTCCTCCTATAGCGGAGACCTCCAGTGTCTAGCGCTTTGGCCGCCGCGTGCTCCTCATGTGTTGCAGCAAGTATGGACACAAACGCTCCTGACGCTGACATGGACGCATGCGTCCACAGCAAGTGTATTCCAGCTCTACTGTGGCGATACCGGACTACATGAGCTGCAGCGGGTTGTTCATTCTGACGTTGAGACCTTCTGAGCGAACAGTCACTCGATTAGTTTGACCACTGATATGACGGTCATCAGATGTGAGCCCCAACTTTTGAAGCAGCATTACTGCCTTCATTTGCACTGTGACTGTAAATAATTTCAGTTATGACTGTTTAAATTGTGCCTATTATTTGTGCCACTGGCTCAAATTATTTTGGTTTGTCCCGATTAAACCTGAATGCCCATTAGAGGTTATTGATGTTTAACCTTTTCATCTCAGTCAGTTCAGGGCAAAAAATGTTAACACAAATCCTTTTTATGATACTCAGTAAACTGTATGCATGCAGGTAAATGAGCTGTTTAAATAGATACATTTGCTTCTTCACATGATTGGATCGGATATCGGTTTTTTAAAACTCTCTGATCGGTGATCGGTGATCGGGACCAAAAATCCAGGGCCCAGCTGTTTAAAACTCGGTTATTTTTTAACCAGCCATTAAATACATTTAGCCGACCGTTAACTTAAACAGTCCGGTTATCTTGTTGTTCAGAACTCGGTTAACTTTATGTGTTACCATGATGTTAAAGTTAACACACCTAAGGACCGCCGCTAAAGTTTTAACGGTGTGGTTACCTCTCATAATGCTGTTTGTTGCTAACGCTGCATTCATGATGCCAGTTCAGAGAAGAAAGGACAGCGTTTAATGTGGCCTGGATTATTCTAACGAAGAGCTGCGCACCACTTCGGGAGAGAATGCATTCAGGTCTATGTAATACTTTGCGAGTCGATTTGGAGCGTGCAACAAACCGTGGACACAGACTCACTTTTTAGAAAGATTAATATCTTGCTTCCATGGTCTGAATGACATTTTTTTCATCGGCAGAGAAATTTCTGCCTCTCTTTTTCCTTGAATCGAAAGGGATCATTTGCTTATCAATACTTTCTGTGTTCTGTTAATGGGGGTTTGCTGTACTGTGAGGCCGGATGACCAAGGGGGCACAAGAGTGTGAGGAGAATGGGGAAGGATAGAGAGACTGGGGGATGAGGAAGAGTGTGTTGTGGCTAACAGCAGCTCTGTCCACGTTGGGAAAATAAAGTGAGAGTCGGCACCCCGTGTCTTCCTCACAGCAATAAGGAAGACACAGACTTACAACATTACTTTTTGCAATACCAGAAGTAAACAAAATGGGGAATTGTGGGATACATTGGTGCTAACCAGTGACGCTAACCCTATGGTTAACTTTGACGGTGCTGTTAGCTGACGGCATGACTAACCATGCTTTGAACAACGCATATTTAACAGTCAGTTAGCTAGCGGCAGGTTAAGGATTTAACGGACCATTAGGGATTAACCAGTGGTAAAAACCATAGTCCACGCCATAGTCTCAGGTCAGTTCAGTGTAAAGCAATTTATTTCACTTTTGTCCAGTTCACTTCAGATCAGTTGGATTTCCTGTGTAGTAACTAACAATTAATTGCAGTGAAAATGACAAGTTCCCTTTTTGTGTAGGTTAAAGAGCGTGTGTCTTTGTGTGTGTGGTGTGTGTATGTGCTTGCATGCTCACATATTTATGCAGATTATTTCAGGAATTGCAAATTATCACTCACCAGGGACATTGACGTACTGCTGATATGGCTGATTTATTGGCTCTGAATTTGATGAATGCTTAAAGGCACAAAGTCGTTAAGATGGCACAAATGTGATAGGAGGACAGGATGAATAACAGCAACAAAGTTATTATAGATAGCCTGTTTCTAACCTTGTTGTGACTTCTTGCGACTTTAATGGAGGTCAAGCGAGGGATTCATAAACTTGTGGGACGACATGAGTCTAAAATAAAAGAAAGTCAAAGGCTCTTGGCTGATACAGAAATTCTTTTAATGCACTTTCTCTGAAGGAAATGTTAAGAGGTGTAAATCGATGTATAGATATTGAACCAGCATGTAGCTGTTTGAAAATGTGACCTACCCGTCTGACTGTTTTATTTCAGTCCCCTGCATTTCCTGTAGTCAGAGTATGAGTAACGCATTATAAAAGAATATGAAAGCTCTAGTTCATGTTTTTATTGTGAATGAATTCAACAGAAAATTGCTTACTGAAAAAGACAAACTGAAGAAGATGATTGTTGGCCTGTGTGTCCATTTTTCCTGTGAAGACGTGACCTTTTACAGGCATCTAACTGCAGCTGCTTTGACTTTGATCTTGGCTAACTAGTTGTTTCTTGTGATGTTGCCAATCCGTATTCTCCCGTTGCTCACCTCTCGTTAAGCCTCCCATTTACAGTTCTGTAGTTGCCAAGAATGCTAATGAAGAGAAAAATACAAAACAGTTGAGGTGACTCACCAGTGTAACCTGTATGACCAGTGTACATATCTAACTACTGAGTTCTGGCTGTGTTGAAGCTGCCAGAGAGAACTGCTGGTGTTTTGGCTGGTTTACAGTTTGTATGTTTCAAAACCAAAATCTGACCCGAGTTCACGTGTCCCTTTAACTCACTCTGCCCCAGGTTGGTTTTTCTTCGCAGGTTGAGCCTTATAAATAAACATGTTTCTTGGCAGTAACCTAAAATGAATTTCCTTTTCAAGAATGTGATTTTTTTCATTGCTATTTTACATCACTTCTAAAGTCTCCTTGGAGGGTGAAGATGGATATAAAACATGAGTGAGAAGGAATTACAACTAAAGTGAGTGGATTTATAAAACTGTGACTGCTGCAGGTTAGAAACCTGGATCATGTGCACTGTGACACAGGAATTAATATGAACTACAGTGTTATAAACTGCTTTGTGATTTTGATTTAAAATTAGTTTATTGTTCTTCCCTAACTGGCATTGCTCACAAACTTTACATTTACAGATAGTAATAAACCAAAGAATAAAGAAAGCAAGTAAAAAAAAAAAAGAAAAGTTAACTATTTGCCTTTATTTCAGAAGCTCAAGTTTGGCATGTTTTTTGGCAATGAGATCGTTCGAAACCTTATTGCTTCTTTGGGCTAAAGATTGTCTTTTTTTAATTTGTGGGATAAAACCGAAAGATTTCCCATTCTGCTTTACATAAGAAACATTTTTTTTGTCTCTTCAGCTCTGACATTAACTATTCTTGTTGCCTATAACTGTGCTGGTATTTGTGATATGGACTGCTAGAGTGGCATCAAAATTAAGATTGGGAAGGATCTTATGGCCTTTCACAGTCCTTCCCCTGAGTTTCACCTCTGCACTTGTGCTCCTTTTCTTCTCCTTTACCCTCACCCTGTCCCTCAGGATCACGAGTTTAATTAAAGCACTTTACCACCACAGGTCAGCACAGAGGAGAATAAGCGTTGAATAAGATTAAATTCTTTGGAAAAGTACTTGCCTGTCTGATTTCAGCTCTTTATAGACAACTTCAATTTTCTTTTGGTTTAAAATACTGAGACACTTTTGTGACCCGTAACCATAAAGTTAATCACAGCAGTATTCAATGTGCCAATCTGTGTCAGTCTATCATCAAGTCTCTGAACCCCCAGGAGCCCCCCTGATTAGCCAGCTGGATTTCTGTGCTACCCTCTGGCAGAAATGTACTATATCAGGGATATATACTGGATTCTTTAGGAGCACAAAGAAAGAAGCCTCTTTGTGCTTGGCCACAACATGACGTTGAAATACTTTGACTTTCTGAAGGCATGTTTACTTTTCTAACAAATATCTGTCAAAAATTAAACAAGAAAGTGTTAAATCTTGAGAAGTAAGTTTGTCTTGAAATCAAGCACATCATCAAATAACCAGTCATTTTCAATTATCAGTTAAATTTTAATACATTTATTGGCATACACTCTGAGGAGAGGAAATCACTAGAAAGTTTTGCTGTATAACCTGTTGGGAATGTTTGTTTTCATCCCTTTTATCTGATTGAAAACTAAACCAAAAGAAAAAAAGGCAACGTTCTCCCCGGCCGAGCAGTTTGAGAACATATCGCCTGCTGTGACAAACTCATCCCTGGTGTGCTTCAGCTGTCACTGCATGACGGGAGGAAAAAATTGTAAATATAGTCGCATATGAAGAGATGAAAAGCATAGCTGGCTGATGAACCAGCTGCGGACAAGAAAAAGCCTGCTGGAAACTTGTCCCGGATGAAAACATATGTGGGCGGCTTTGGGCCATCTATCTGCTCAGCTGGAGTGAGGATATTGTGTGGTGTGTCCTGGAAAGTGATGAAATGGGCAGCACTGTAGAAGCCAAGGGTTGCATGGTGATGGAGGATGCCATGTTGATGTATAGCTCAGGATGTCTGTTTCCTCCCCGCTGGCTAGGAACCTCAACAATTGCAGGCTTTGCAGTGACATTTCTTGTTGCTGCCTTTTTTTGGGAGGTTGAAATTTATATCACTAATAAATATGTATAGATGGAAATTGCAGCTTTAGTCACCTCAAACCTGTAACTGTAGGTTGTCTGTTGTTTTCCAAGTATAAGCGAATGTGATTCTGTCCTTGCACCATTGGTGTCAGATGCTGCTGTTTTGACTGAACGTAGGTGGAATGTTTTATTTGTGAGAATAATCCCCAACAGTAATTCTTAATGCGTTTGGCAAATCTAGCATTATCATATACAACAGATTCATATGAAGCTGTGTTTTCCAAACTTTATTTTAAACTTAACAAAACAGTTTTGGTTAAACCTAATCAAGTAAATGTGATGGCTTTATTTATACTTGGCATGTAAAACATAGTAGCATTCTTATACATCAGTATTTTGGGAAGTTTTGAAAATGTCATGCACACTTTTCCAAATCATTATGCATTTTTGTTTATTTACCCTACGAAAATAAGTACAAACTAGAAAAGCACTCAGAGCGCAGACCTCCACCAAGCAGCTCAGTACCCCCCATCTGGCCTTATCTCGCAACCCACCAAACATCGGACGTCGGAGAGACGTGCAGATCATGTCAGTATTAGGTCGGCCCGTCAAAGACCATATAGGCATCAGTGCGACGTGCAAAATAGGTTAGAAATGTGACGTCTAAATTTGACCTTTTTGAGACGTCGTAATGACGTTCAGAATTTGGACGCCATCTGAAGACCAAATCTAGATGTCAAAGTAACGAGCAAAATGGATCCAAGTTTTAGACGTCATTATTGGACCTCTTTTACACATTAAATTGACATTCAAATAAGTATCTCCTTTGGACGTCTGTCAAGGACAACATCTAGACGTCATCAGAACGTGCAAAATAGATCCAAGATTTAGACGTCATTATTGGACTTTTTTTTAGACGTGTAGCTGATGTTTACATTTACATCTCATCTGGATCTCATTCAAGGACCACATCTAGACGTCATCAGAATGTCCAAAATAAATGCAGAATTTTCACTTGTTCATTTTCATTTTTGTCCTTTTGTTTTCTGTGCCTCAACCTGTACCACTGCAGTCAGAGCCAATAGCCTACTGGTTTAAACATTGGACTGGTAATCCATAGATCATAGGTTGAAGCCCACCTCTGTACCAACCTCTTCAATAAAATTTTCTATCTTAGAATCTCCCATCCCTCCCAATATATGTGGATATGCTGCCCTATTTTTGCATATTAGATTTTATCCCAATTAACGTTCCATTTTTCTTGCCCCCTCTCCATTTCAATTTTTTTTTCTTTCTGTAAATTCAACTACACATCATCCTCTGGGGCAGAGGGGCTTGAAACACTGCTCCATCAATCCAATGATTTTCGGTTCTATCCCAGCTCCAGACCGGTTAAAATTCACCACTGTCTTACTGCTGTAGTTCAGTTGGCCCGTGCGCCATAGTTACCCAACAAGTGAATAAGTGCAGAATTTGCACGTCATGTGAACGTCCAGATTGGAGGTCAGCAAGATGTCAAGATTGGACCTCCACACAACGTCTGAAAAAGATGTAATAAACACCTAAATTCTGCACCTTCACGAGACCTGATTTGGACGTTGAAAAATGACGTCAAATGTATGTCATTTAAACGTCTCATTGCGCAGTGGGAATGATAAAGAATCCTTTAAAACATTTCTGTCTGATGATGTGGATCAATACTTCAGTTTAATCAGTTCTTCCTTGTGCCATTTTCAACATTCCCTGAAAATTTCTTCCAACTCTGTTCTTAACTTTTTGGGTTATTTTGCTATTTTGTGTGACAGACAAACACACAAAGAAACAAACATTTGCTATTTCATAAACTCCTTGGCATAGATGATAACAGTGAATACAATTTTTTAATTGTCAAAAATTATGTGGAAGTTTTGGTGTTATTTGGTGTTTGGTGTTATTTGCATTGTGCATGTGGAAATGCTCTTACTTTCACTTAAACATAGCCCTGAGTTCTACTGTTGTTTTTCTTTTATTTGATCTCACCAAAAGTTTGAGTGATCATAATCATTCAGGATTTTTTCCCCGCCACGTTTGTTCCTCAAAGACAATGGGTCCCCACTATCCTTCCACTTTTTAATGATGCGTGGGACAGTTCTTTACCCAATTGTAGTAGTTTCTATAATCTCCTTAGATGTTTTCTCTGCTTGATGCTTGCCAACGATATGACCCTTCTCAAACAGACTAACATCTTTTCCACGACCACGGGGATGTGTCTTTTGACATGGTTGTTTAGGAAATGAGAAGCAACTCATAGCACCAGTTGGGGTTAAATAACTTGTCGCGAGCTGAAAGATAATCGCTCATGCAGTAATTATCCAATAGGAAGCTCCTATCTATTTGCTTAGTTAAATCCAGGTAATATATATTTTTTTTTTTGACCAGGCAGTGTTTTTGCATTATGTAGTAGATCCTTTATCTTAAAACAAATCAAAAATAACATTTTCACAGATCAAGTTATATGTTCACACAGAAGCCTTTTCGATATCACTTCATCAACTCTCTCAGCCACTGAACTTGTTGGTCCATTGATAGTTTCTCATTTGAGGATACCAAAATTCCTCATAGAGTTATTGTGCCTCCCTCAGATCGTCTTTTAGGATGCTCCACAGGTTCTCAATGGGATAATGGTGGCCACACCATGAGTTTCTTTTTCCTCTTTAAATTCATAGCAGACTATAATTCAGTGTTTTTTTTTATGGTTCTACAACAGCTTAAGTTCGTCCACCAACATCTTAGTAATTGGAGTCAGTTGTGCTCCAGCAGAAAAACATCTAAAACCTAAGGACATGAGCCGAAGAGGAGTGTCCTAGGTTCTCAGGATACCAGAGACAGTCACAGCTTTGAATACTTGTTTGTTGTTCATCAGTATTTTCTTTCATTTTTAACAGCTGCTCTCTACATTTGTCTGATGGAAACTGACTGAAAGTTGTTGAAAAATGTTCACTGTTTTCATTCTTTCCATTTGGCACTGCACTCTTTCACACATTTCATTTGCAGAGAGATGCTTATTTTCCCCCATACTACATGGAAACTATGACTTACTTAATGTGGAACAACCTCCTTAAACAGTTTCCGTTTAATTAAGCTCAGCTGGGAAACTAATTATTAAACCTGTCTCAGATAGCTATCAGTGATGTAAACAGAGGAGAGACAACACAAGTTAAATATTCCACAGGGAAGCCAAAGCCCAAATGTTTTAGAGAAGTGAAGATGATAAATGAGATGTATATGAGTGTATATGACATATTAAGACAGCTGCATCCCTTCTGTTGTTGTCATCGCAACCTTCTCGGGCACTTATTTGATATTATGAACAGTCAATAAAAGTGAGCTCTGTCATCACTGGATGTAACGCTGATTCAGTGTATTGTTGATGATGTCTGAGTGTAAAAACACACAGTCTGGAGACACAGATGTTCTCCAATATTTCAGATAGTTGCAAAGAATGGTGCGATGTCAGTCCCTGGTTGAAACAGCAGGATGATGGTAAAGACTTTTAAAAGAATGTAGGGACGTTGCTATCAGCAATCAGCATCAAGTTTAACACCTTTGAGAAGGTTTTGAAGCGGAGCTGGAAAGCAACGCTCTCAAACTCTGCTGTTGTTTAAGGTCAGTTTGATAGAACTGTAAAAAATATTCAAAACTTAGCTTCCCCCTGTTTTTATGCATACTTTGCTACAAACCTCTTTTCTGAAATACACCCCTTTGACAAAATATACTCTTGTTTCTGTCAGCTCTAAGCTCCATGTCTAACAGCATCAAAATGTTTGGCGAAAGAGCATCCTGTCTCGACGATATACAACACGTGTCAAAATACAAATACATGCACACATGCACTCTGCTTTGTACAAGAAATGATAAAAGCCCAAATGTGCACATACAAATGTGAAAGCGCCTCTGTGTGTGTGTCTGTTTCTGTGTGTAGTCACATGCAGACATACACACACACACTCACAGACATTCACACATGCTGTCACGTGAATCAGCATGTGAGTACAGAGACACAGGGGAAGGGGAATGCAAATGCTCGTCTCTTCAAGTCGGTGACATGGTGTCCATGGGGAGATGAATGTGTGTGAGAGGAAGAGGGAGATGGCGAAGGAGAGGAGATGGCGCTGATTCACTGTGTCTCCCCTTGCCTTGACGCACATCGCTGTGAAAGAACATGCTTGTCAGGCAGCGAAAATGGATGACACGCTCTCGGGAGGTTTTGTTGTTGCCAACAAGCGCCTTTTTGTTTACTTATTCTTCTCACTTCTCTTTTACTCCTTCCTCCCCCGCCCAACGTAACATGCCTACGCCTCATCCTCGAATACGGTGATCTATACGACTGGTTTTCCTCTTTCTCAATTCCCTTTTTACCCTCCTTAGCTCTCTGAGTCCCATGCTGCTTTTCTTGCATAGTCAGGTTGCAAGTCGTGTGAGAGCAGGATTTGTGGGAGCACATGCGCGCTGGCGAGACACCGTGACTGACCTGATTGCTGAGAAGAAACTGCAAGTGCAAGCCTGATATGCTGACACACACACACACACACACACACACACAAAAACAATATCTGAAATGTTAAAGTTCATTTTACAACTACTTCTATTCCCAGTACCTGTAGATTATATTCAATTTATTATCTACATTCTTTAAAATCATAGGAAGCGGATACAACTTGGCTAAAATCCCACATTAGCTAAAACCAAGGTTATCAGTCCTATGGAGGTTTAATGCTTTTAGTGACTTGTAACAGGATGAAAAAGGAAATGAAGAACTATTCTTCAAGGGCAACCATAGAAGGGGCTGAAATTGCTATTTGCTGATATAAGCCCTGCTCAATGCAACCCTGACTAATTGGAGAGAGATCTGTGGTTTGTTTTGAAAACTCGGCTGATTGAGGCTTCTTATTCAAATGAGAGTTTTTGTTATTCTATGCTCTTTCACCCAGATTACTGTATAACAAACTCCCTAGATAACAAGTAAGGGACGTAAAAGGTTGAATTTAGCACACTTGGCCCAGGTTTTAATCCAGATAGAAGAGATAATCCAGATAATACCTATCCTGAATATTTAAAGCAACCCTTACCGATCTTGCATTTCAGAAAGCACAGCAAGACTATTTGAATATAAACAGTCCCGTCTCACTCCTAAGACACACCCCCTCATTCCTTCTGCCTCCCAATGCAGAAGCAAAGGTTTGACAGACTGGTCCCTCGGCCAATCCTAGGGGTGCACCCCACTTCAAGGATTGGTTGGAGTTTTTATTGAATATTTAGAGATTGGAATAATATTTTATTTTGATTAATGTTGGGTCTGTCTTGTATTTCAGAGTTCCATTACCTCATTCATAGCATTTTACCCTGTTAAAAAAATAGTATAAGAAAGCAACATCGGTAAAGGTTGCTTTAATGACACAGTTCATTTGTACCTGAACTTACCATATTCCTCAAAGACAACTATTTGTGCCCAAACAGAAGTCGGATATTTAACTAAGCTGTTACTGCTTCCAGTATTTCGGATTAAAACAAAAGAAAACAAACAACAACAACAACAACAACAACAAAAAAACCCACCACAGTTAAAGTTTTGTAAATGGAGGTACTTCTTAAAATTTTCTCAAAATTAAAGCTGATCAGTTGGAGGTCCTGTGCCTCCATTCATCATTTAATTGGAGGGAGCTCCGATCTAGTCTAGGAATAAAACGGGACCCACAGTTGGCTTTCTTCTTACTAACAAGGTAAATGTGATGTATGACGGAAATAAGGATGCATGATATTGCAATGCTAAGTTTTTAGCATGGAAATGTGGCAACATGACAGCCATATGACTGTTCCCACTGAAGAGATACACTTTTGTTAACTTGTCAAATTTAGTTGATGCGGTAATTTTATAAGGTAATCGTGGTCTCAGCCTGTGAATTTAGATATTTGAACTACAATCCAGTGTTAGCCTGTTGTTACCGTTAGCATACAGTCCGTCAGTTTATTCAACAATCAAACCGTAAAGAGCTTGCAGATTTATAACTTATTTCAGTAGACTGTCTCTAACTCTGGGCTCAGACTGAATATAATGTGGGTTAAATTAGAGACCAACGCAATCAAAAAAGCTCATGCGTGTGCACGACATTAACGTCACTTCCACTTGTTCCCATGGGGGCAAACTTCTGGAAAAAAGCTCGGTCCAAAAAAGGCTTCAGAAGTGGTATTGCTTGCCATAAACTGAAATGCCCCAGTAACTGTTGTGGCAGTTGACGATCCTGTCACTATGCCTCGGAGTAATCATGAGCCCTGGCTACTTGGCCAGGGGGTTGTCCCTTTGCCTGACTAGTAAGCGCACATGACTCTCACCTGGAAGTCTGGGGATTAAATCCTGCCTGGGCCCTCCTTCGTCCTGGCACACTGTCAAAAGAAAAAAAAAAATGGCGACAGTTTATTTACAGATGCGGGCATGAAAAAGTTCCACCTTTTTCTGCCAGAAAAGGTGGAACTATCACTATCACTGGCTGTACGCTTTTTCCTGCGGAAACGTCATCACGCACGGTGTCCAAACTTGCCGTGTGGAAACGTCCTTGTTCTGGGCATTTATTTTTGCTCTGAAATCGTTTCCCCTGGGCACACAGGTGTATCTCTGTGTGATTGAATTAGCAGACAAGTCGCTGGTAAGTGGCTGGCAGTCGGCAGAAAGGGGAACTTTTTCATGCCCTCACCTGTAGGAAAATTTCTGGTAGATATGGAAGATTTCTGGTGAACCCATCCACACCTGTCTGCTGGAATCAAGAATCAAAACTGTGTATTTTTTCTTGCAAAGAACAGATTAATGGCTATGTCTTGCAACTGAAAAGCTCACATTCTATCATAAAATGTGCAATAGTATTTGGAAAGCCCAAACTGGTTTGTATCCGAAATAATAAGTTTCTATTAAGTTATTAGAAACTGCAGTGAACTCTTCAGCCTTAATCAATTTTTACATATCGCCCAAACCTCGACTATGCTCATACATTTTAGACGTTCCGGATGGTGACGTGCTGTTATGGCTGGGGTGGGGGGCCTCATCTGGACCCTTAGTAGATTGGGGCGGTGTTGTGCTCGTGCGTCCTTTATTTTCTTCTTCTTTTTTTTTAAGAGGGCACATCTTTCCAAGTGAAGCATAAGCTCACAGATGTTCTCCCGCTTTTTGGGGTTCTGACATTTTATTTCAAACTCCCGTCTGCTATAAAGAAATGATGAAGAAATCTGAATTGATTCATCATTTGTACAGAAAAGACTTATCAGTCTAAATAGGGAAAAAAATTATTAGTTCAATTAAATTTAATGCAGAGAATGTTGAGAGAGAGAGAGAGAGAGAGAGAGAGAGAGAGAGACAGAGAGAGATAGGGAGAGAGATGAAAATGACAAAAACCCTTTTTAACCCACTGCTGGGTTAAAAAAGGACTAACTAATTTCTTGGTTACTTCAACCCAGAAAATTGGGTTATGTTTTTGACCCAACTTTCTGGTTGAATATTTGACACGGAAGTTTGGTTATACTGACTACAATGTTTGGTTATTTTAACCCAGAAGTTTGGTCAACAACCCAACAACCCAAATGGCTGGGTTGAAATAACCCCCAAATTAGTTGGTCCCTTTTTAACCCAGAAGTTTGACCCAGGAGTATTTAGTGTGGGAACGCCTCTGGATTCCCCTGGACGAGCTGGTGGATGTTGCTGGGGAGAGGGAAGTCTAGGCTTCCTGGCTTTGTCAGCTGCCCTCGTGACTTGACTGGTCAGCCTGTATGGCTCTTACCCGGGAGCTCTTAACCTTGCCCGTGCCCTTCTTTGTGCTAGCCTCGTGAAACCATCCTGACCTCGCAAGCTTCAGGTTTTCACTCCCAGATCAGTCTGGCTACTTTCCGTTGAAGAGAATTTGGAGCAGTTCACCAAATGAACTTCCAATCAGCGTTGGCTTTGAGGCAAGTTGAGGTGTGATGCAACGAAAAGCGACAGTTCAGTCTAAACAACACGGCGGCTTCAGCGGATGAAACTAGCGTCAGCGTGGCTATCGCTCAAGTTTTGTCGGAATTACAGAGTATTTCGTCACTGAAAGTAGAGCAATACTCTGCTCTGGAGGCTTTTCTCAAAGGAAAAGATGTTTTTGCTTGTGTTTTTGTCGTTGCTCTTTCAGAACTTTGCTGCTTGAGTTCTCATTAAGACCAGAAATTTGGCTGTCGCTCTGTTAGTATGGCATATGCTTCATTGACTTGATTGGTTGATTTGGCCCATCTATCCCCAAAATAGATGGTGAGAGACAGATGCCTTATCCAATCAGCTAACCAGTATTTTCGCTCCTTCCCAAAACTACTCTAATGGATGATTCCCAGATAGATATGCGGAGCAATTCCATCTGGTGGAGTCAGGTTACCTTTGTGCTGCCATACAGTTATCAACACCACAGCGCGAAGACTGCTCTGACTAAAGTGATCAATGTAATACAGTATGTTTGAATACAGACGGTGTAATAATGTCATTTGGTTTTACTGGATCTCGGTGCTGCTTTTGTTGACCATATTATTTTACCGGGTGGGTCTCTCTGGCATTGTGCTAAACTGGTTCAAAACTTACGTAGAGAACAGAAAGTACTTTGTGTGAATAGGTTACTTTACATCTAATCAGACAAGAATTGTATGGAGTTCCCTAGGGTTCCATCCTGGGGCCTCTTCAGTTTACCATCTACATGCTCCCATTGACCCAGGTTATAAACAACAACGAGTTATCATAGTGACACAGATGACACACAGATATACATTACAATGTCACCAAGAGACCAAGCCCCCTAGGGGCTCAGAGCTCATCTACATGATAAATGCATTGAGGAGAATGCTGACTGGATGCAAGAAGTAAATAGACTGTAATTATATAGTGCATTTCCGGTCAAATATGGACAACTGAAAGCGCTTTACACTACATGTTACATTCACACCCCAATTGGCACATTGGTAGGCAACGTGGGCTTCAGTGTTTTGCCCAAGGATACTATGACATGTACCCTGGTGAAGCCAGGGATCGATTCATCGACCCTCAAGTTGACAGATAACTGCTTTTCCACCTGAGCTACAGTACAGCTCAACTTTCTTCAGCAGAATATCATTTTTCTTTGGCTCTCTTTGCAGCCAAAGAGACATGATTGAAGGTCGTCCACAGGGGTTCCATCTATACAACTAGATACCACAAATCAGGCCAGAAATCTGTATAATAATGGACTCAGATCTAAATTTTGATTACCGCATGAAGACAATCACTAAATCAACCATCACCTTAACAACATCTCAAGGATAAAACATTCTGATATCTCAGCAAGACCTGGAAAAACTAGTCCAGGGCTTCATCTTTAGTTGGCTTGATTATTGTGGGTCCATCTAAAAAATCTATTAGACAGCAGCTCTTTCAGAACTTTGCTGCTTGAGTTCTCATTAAGACCAGAAATTTGGACCACATCAGTCCAGCTCTGAGGTTTTTATAGGGGCCACCTGTCGCTCAGGGGAAAAATTTAAAGCACTGTTGCTGGTCTATGAAGCTGTGAATGGTTGAGGATCAAAATACGTCAGTGACAAACCTACCAGACCCCTCAGGTTATCTAATTCTGGTCTCTTTTCAGTTCCCAGAGTCAGAACCAGACATGGAGAAGCTGCGTTCAGCTTCTATGCTCCAGATGTCTGGAACAAACTCCTTGAAAAATTCAATCACGTGAAACAATTTATTGAAATCCAGGTTAAAGACCCACCTGTTCCAAGCTGCATTTATATTATTTTCATTCAAAAGTTAAAATCTGCAGTTTCTTCTCTTTTTTAAAATTGTTGTTTTTAGTTTTAAGTCATGCTTTTTATTCTTTTACTTTTAAACTTTTTCTTTTTTTTTTTTGCTGTTTTTTCTGCACCCCCACTGTAATGCTCTATGAGTTGTCTTGTACATAAAATGTGCCATGATCAGTGTCTTTAAAATATTGCAGCTAGAACATTTGGCCATCCAGTTAGCTTTAATAGCTACCAGTTGGACTAGAAAGTAAAACTTTCATTTCTTTCCACACAATAACACCACAGCTTGTTCTTTTCTTCATTCTGACTCATTTCCTGTCTCATCCAGTCCCACATTCATAATTTATTTGTAATAATTTGCGTGGCTTCCACTATTCTATTTCTCCTGGAGCTAGCATGAAGCCTTTTCTTGAGGAAAAGAATAGAGAGAAAAGCCCTAAAACCTGTGCCGAAAATTGGAAGAATGTGGTTGGATTCAGGCCAAACTCATCAAGGATATATTTGAGCCCTGAGCCAGCAAGATTAAATATTTTACCATCTCAAGGCGCTCACTTTCTTCTCGCCAATCTTCATTTCTACAGATTGGTCACCTTTTCTAAAGTCAGACTGCATCCTTGCTCCTTTTTCTCACTTCTGCAGTTCAGGTCTTAATGGTTGAAACAATCAGTCTTTTCTCCGCCCCCGAATAGAATCACTAAAACTTGGTTATCTGCTGAAAATGACAGAATGGAAGAGAATTAAGTGGGATTTATTAACAAATTGCTTAGTTTAATTGATAAACACTGTTTTGCTGGGAACACTAGGTAACATTTTTACCCTTTTACCACACACACACACGCACACACACACACTACAGAAAGCAAGATTTCCATTGCACAATTTAAAGCTTGGAGCAAACCATAGCAGGCCAAATATACAATGCATTCACACCACCTTCGTGCTTTTACCTCTGCAATAAGCTGTTAGTCTGAGTGCCTCCCTCGATGTGAATGTTTGTGTGTGTGTTGCTCTGTTGAGGCAGGGTTTGTTAGTTCAGTCAGCCTGCCTACTCACCTGTGGTGCCATACATCTCAGCTCCTTAATCTGATTTGACTGCATTCCTCCAGCCTCCGTCTCTGCCAACAGTCCTCACTGTGATTCTGTTGTCTGGCACAAAGTAATGAAAACACATAAAGCTCTCATTACGTGTCAGTGGCTGTGGAGCCTGGCGCTCGTAGACCTGTACACTCACACTCACAGAAGAGAAGAAGAACAGATGACAAGCATGCTCTCACATATTGCACTGTCATACACACATGAGCATGCACACGACTGCAGAAACACACACATCCGAGCCCGAGGCGTGCTGCAGTTTAAATTACCCTGCTGTCATCGGCTTCTGATTGATGGTTCCTTCTCTCATGGTTTCTATGATAAGCTCTTATTGGCTGTATAATATGTTTTTTTTCTTTTTTTCTAGTCGTGTTAGGATGGGTGGGCAAACCGTTTTAGTGTAACACACACAAGCAGTTTCATATTCATATAAATAATTTCTGCAGTACTTGCAATGATATTTCAGTTTTAGTTTCAGTCCATCCTTGCTTATAGCTTGTGTTTGTCATAGTTTACCACCATTGGAACCATTAAGGTTTAGTAAACTCCACTGCTGGAACTAAAACATCAGTCTTGAAGCAACTAAAACCAGCAGAGTTCCTTTTTATTGCCCACTGAATACCATTAACCTTCACATAGAAATTTAACATGAAGACAATCAATGAGCCTATCCTACTAAATTCACTCATATGTGGCTTTTCTCAGTAATGTCACTGATGTTATTCTTGTAAATGGTTTATAACAGGACTAAAGGATAAGTGTGGTTTAACTATTATCACTTGGAATTAAAGGTGAAGTAGAAGGAGAAACTGCATTTGTTTAAAAGAGATGATAAAATGAGTGTAGGAAAGAGGGAGAAAGATGAAAGCTGAAGAACGGTGGTCAGCAACTTCAAGTATAAATAAATCACAAAATATTATTAGACCATTCAAAGTGACATATAATAAGGAATAAATGCTATCATAAAAGCTTATGTTCTACTAAGCACTTTATATACGTTTTTTTAGTCAGCCATTCACACAAACACTCATGCAGTCTTTTTTATTTTGTGTGCATATGCATATGCATGTGTGTGTGTGTGTATGTGAGTATGCATGCGGGTGTGTGTATAAGTGCACTATTCAGTGTCTTTTCTGGATAATCACACACTGGGGAGCATGTTGTGGGCAATGTGGTGTTAAGTGTCTTGTTTGGGAACACTTTGACATGTAGGCACTCTAGGGATTGCACTGCTGACCTTCCGGTTGGAAGATGACCACTCTACCAGCTGAGCCATGGTTGTCCCTGTTGCCCCTGTTTAAGAAGAAGAAGAAAAAAAAAAGTCGGCCAGTTTTTTTTTCCATAGTATGTGGATACAAAGTTTATGTGCAACAACAAATGTATCAGACATTCTGCCTCACTGGGAAACAGAATAAAGGACATCTGTAATTCAAACCACTGCATTTTCTTTAAAGCTGTTACCTCGAGTATGTTGGATACAGGATAATTGCATCAGGTGCTTTTATTTGACACCAGAGATCCGAGTTTATTACCTTATTGATATAATCCTTATTTTCAAACATGGTGATACAGCATCATTTGGGCAGATTGTTTTCTGCCCAGCGGTAGGAAAAAAGTCAGGATGGAGGGAGGTAGAAAAATTCAATCTTCAAGATGGCTCCAGATGTGCAACAAAATTGATATTTTGATGACACTGAGAACCACAACACAGCTCCAGGAAAAGCCACAAGTAACTTCCATAAAACACAGTGAAAGGCCTGGAGTGCCTCAGTCTGCATCTAGATCTGGAAAGTCTCTATGGAGACCAGAAAATGTCATGTGCACTGATGTCCCAACCTCATCCTGCAAGCATGGGTGAACGGATGCCAGCTTGTGTCATGACATCCTCTCAAAACCCAAAGGCATTCATTTTATATGAAGTATCTTATTTTCATATCAAAACACAGATTACATTTTAAAATTGTCGTGGTTCAACAGAAAGGACCACTCTGCCTCTTCTTGTTTCTCTTTATTCTCTTATGGAAGCTGATGTACTGCACAGCATTTAGTCTGTGCTGTTCATCATGCACCTCAGGTCATGGACTGAGGCAGTGGGCATGTTGCATTAAAAAAGGTTAAAGGAAAATGCACTTTCACTGAGTTTGAAGTGAAATGAGGGGGGACGCTACAAGCAAGGCTGATGAAACAGCAGTGCTGTGTTCGTTCACAGACAGAAAAAGAAGTAATTCCTTACCACTGCAATGTGTTTTACTGAGCCCTGATTAACTTGTAAATATCTACAGGTTAACTCTCTTCCTGGAAAGAATTTCTTGTTATTGGCTCTTTTCTCAAGCTCATTTCAAGAAAGCTTGTTTAACAAATTTGGGGATTATCATCAGATTCTGGGAAGTTGGCATTATTCCCCTGCCAAAACAACAGCTGAGGACAAGAGTGCATGTTGCAGCTGTCTGTTTTGTTTGAAAGATTGAACAAATCTATCCAGTTTGTATGAAGCATATGGAACTGGAGTATGGGTAAATAAAAAGCCTTTTAAACTTGGGTGTGAATCAGATTAAAAATTATGAACCAGATAATTTAACTTGTTTAGTCTCCTGAAAAGTAAAACAAGTAGTAAAAAAAAAAAAAAGGAAATGAAATTAAATAAAAACTTTGCATTTAGCTGATAATGCCATCCTCACAAGTGTCAGATACGTGTTTGCAGGAAACTGTCTCTTTACTGCATGAGCAATGTAACATCAGTGGAGTTCCCTAGCCCTCTGTTGCCTTATGTTTCATAGGAGTTAAGGTAGGGTATAACTCAAACAAGACAACCATTATTCAGCAGGCTTTTGGAAATCCAGTCAAGCTGATCTGTCCACCTTGACTGGATCTTGAAAGGCCTGCTGCATGCACACAGTAGTTACGAGCAACAAATGGGAGTAAACTCTATAGCCCAGTTGACAACTACAGTTAAGCAGTCCATATGCTAGTCCTACTGGTTCTTTATAATCATCTAAAATAGCTAAAACAAAAAAAATGAGACCCAAGACGGCTGCTCTCAGTATTAAAGAAACCTTCAATTTAAAGGGATATATACAGTATATATAATGTATAAGAAAACTAAACAAAAAACAAAACAACAAAAAACATCCACAGAATGTCTAGGGGGTGCAAACTAAAAGTAGTAATTACCCCCTCCCCCCAAAAAAGAAAAAAAAATGATGGAAGATGAATTATTGTTTTAGCAATTTTGACGGGTCCAAAATGTAGGACTCTGCACCATTAGCATTAGCTCAGGAGTTGCTAGCCTAATTGCTCTGTGTAGAAAAACCATCTTCCTTGCCCTACATTTCTCAAATTCAAGCACGCAAAAAGCGAAGCAGGATGACGAAGGAAGCAAACAGCCCAGTGGAGGCTGCCACTTTCCTCCTGGACATGTAAGTTAAACATTTGGAAGTGAGTGTGAGTGCGACTCCGACTGGCGGGGAGGAATTAAACTTGTATCAACTTTAATTTTTTTTCTTTTTCTTTCTTTTTTTCTTAAAAGAACAACAGGTATCAGTCACAACTTTGGTACATGAATAATTTGAAACTTTAATGTTTTTTTTTTTTATCCTTTATAATACTTGATGCAATTCAGGGACAGCTACATCACTCAAAACTAAAATGAGGATTTTTGTTTCCCCATTTCCACTGTGGACTGTGCAGTTTGTCCAGCCATAAATCTGTTATTTTTGGTGAATGTTTTGATATTACTGTAATACCAAATTGAGTGGGAGTTTTCCTCTTTTTCTTTAAAACAAACTTAATTCGAATTCTGTCCTGGTGGTTGAGGATTCCTGCACTAAACCACAACAAAACTAAAATTTAATAGAAAATGTTGGTAACCTGTAGTCAACCTCAATGTCATTACCTCAAGTTTTAACTTGCGGTGATGACATTATTAAAGTTCGTCAAGTTCTTCTCTTCAGCTTTTGAGGTGCTAAAGTCTATGTTATGTCCTGCTTCTGCCCCCACCTCACTGATGTGTGACCTATCATCCAGAATGCAGACAGTCCAGTTACTGTTGTTGTTCCTGCATCTGACAACCACTTCCAGCTTTAACAGCATGGCTGCAGCATGTCTGCATCTCTCCACCATCCTGGTCATACATGTGCAGTGACGTGATGATAAGGCTCCTGATGGCTGGATGATGGTCCAGGGCTTGTGTGGTGTGTCAGTCAGACCTGTAGACATCAAGACAGACAGCAGTTTACAACAGTGTTTACTTGTTTTCTATATTTAGCTTAATGGAAGGATATCTGTTATTCCAGATTCTGGTTTCCAGGCTGATGACAGACTGATGAGTTTATTTCCGTGGTCAGAGGAGCTGAATACACCTTAAACCATATGCTTAATAACTGCTTGATATTTAAATAACAATGTCATAAACGAAAGAGGTAGAATAATGAGATCGTTTTCATTTATTTGAGGCTCCTGTAATATAAATATTAGCTCCCCCCACCCCACAAAACTATAATACACAAATCCTCCATACACAGTTTATATGAACGGAGCCAAACAAGCAAACTAACACTTAAATGCCATCATGGCTTCACTTGATTACAGCCAGGTTAGCTTACCTTTACAGCGACCACTGCGTTGTCCCGGTCCTGCGGTGGAGACGTGAACAGATCTGCATCCATCCATCCATCGAGAGTCCATGAGCTTCCACAGATTTATAGTTTCTGAAATGTTCATTTGTTTAGCGCTGATACCATAAACCAGGTAGTTTGGTCTGTCCAGCGATGCAGCTGCAGGCAGTCATGCGGCGCGGAGCTCCATGTCGACCATTTAGCCAAATACCGACCCCTGGCTTCTCTGATAAGTTTGTCCCTGCACGGTATCATCTCATCCCTCTTTTCTTCTCCAGACTGGCAACTGAGTACAGTTTAAAACGGTGTAAAAACTCACTTCCAACGAATGAATCCTCCAGTTCAGTGTTGTTTACATCCGTAGTGCAGCCAGGTGTCCGAGGGCGTGTCTGCTGCTAGCCTAGCTAAGCTATCTAACAGTGTGTTCAGACCAAGCACGATTTGGGCGTCAAAAACGCGCCCGACGCCCAAAGTTGGACGCCGTGTCATTAAAAGTCCAACGCCTGTTTCCCAGCGTCTTGACGCTCTGACGCGCGGTGAGAGATGTCCAGCCAAGCCGCGCTCGCCGCGCCGTGGGAGGAGCCTCTCCTTTCTCTTTTTCCTTTCACCGTCAGTCTGCGCCATGGCAGGTGCAGGAGAGAGAGCGGCTCGGCTTTATGTGATAAATAAAGCAGGGAACGTCATCGTCGGACATCTCTGCTCTGTGTCCGGTTCACCAAATGATTCCAGGTGTTCTGACTGTGATGATTTTCATCATTTACTCCAGGAGCCGCTGGCGAGCGGCACTTTCAGCCGTCTGATCCGGCCCAGTTTAACGTCCCGCTGTCCCGATGCGGGGCAGCATTATCAGCCCAGTACATCCCATCAGGACAGCAGGTCATCAAATCACTGTTCAGAAACCGGGACCGGACACAGATCACAGTTTATCCTCCTCTGTCTTCAGATAGAGAGGAGATTCCCCTGGTTCTTCCTGGTTTTTCTGTCAGAAAAAGTGTGTCTGTGTCATGACTCGCTCTGATTGGTCGACGCCCCCACGTCAAGACGCCAAAGTTCAGATTTTCCAACTCCGGCGTCTGACGCCCTTGACGCGCAAACGCTGAACATCTCAAAACTCGACGCGCTAACGCCCTAGACGCGCCGCGCCCGACGCGCGAAACGCGCCGCAAGACATGCATTGACTTTGCATGTAAACCTGACGCCCTTGACGCCCAAATCGCGCTTGGTCTGAACACACTGTAAGCTGCATCGGTCTCAGCAGTTATACAGTCTTTCTATCTCTCTTTATCTGTTTATCCATCTTTGAAGCAAGACAAGTTTGTTTATATGAATTAAATGGACTAAATAAATAAAATGAAGATCGAACTATTCTTTTATAAAAATAAAAAAAAAGCATCTTTCCCCATTTTGAAATAACTGAGGAAATCCGATGAAAATCCAGATGACCCAGCTTTCCACTGTCACTTAAACGCACCATGTACGCACAAATCTGTCAGGCTGCCGGAAGCGTGAAGAAAGTCTCAAAACCCCTCAAGCGCGCGTTAACTGATTTGTGTGTAAAAGCAGTGTTGTGTGTGCATATCAGGGGATGCGTGCACACGTATTTCAGGATTTATATGGACAGGAGCCTTTTTGAACACACAACTATTGAGTTTGAGAGGTTGAAGATAAAAAAATTTGTGTGTAAAATATTGATATTTGTGTATTTTTGTAATTTGTGAATGTGTAGATTTATTTTGTGTGTACAACTTTTAAGTATTTGTGTGTGCATTAAAAACACATATTTGCAAGTACCCAAAATGGTTTACACAGTTTACAAATCATGAGTTACACATACAACTACTCAAAGTTACACACGAATGATTTGACACAGTTTACAACTTCTGTAATACACACACACAATCATATTGAGACTATTTTCTCTCCATAAATCAAACCCTTTCATCTCTTAGTTTAATCTCATGTTGCACTGGGCAGTCAAACTGCTGTCAAAAATAATAGTAAAAATCTGAAATGATGCAGTAAATAAAATAAAAATGTGATTTCTGATAGTGTTTGGTATGAACAGATCCAATCAGAGTATATAATAAAAACACTATTCATACAGTAGGAATACTTTACCTCTATGCAGACAGAGAGCATGGTGGATGGAGCATAACCTGAAATTACTCTTTGCTTATCTCTCAAGTACAGTCACCAGAATTCACTTGCATGTGATTCACAATTTATTTAATAAGTAGGCACAAACTTCTCAGAGAACTCCTGTAACTTTATAAACCCTTTGTGATTCATGTCAATTTAGTGAAATCTCCACCAGCTGCCAGAGCAGTCTTCTTTCCTCTGGGTGGCCCTTAGGGACCTTTTTAAATTCTCCTGTGAAACTCTCACTTCGTTTTCTCTTCTTCTGTCATTCAGATCATGCTGCTCTTCTCTTGTTTCAGACTGCATGTTTTTCTTTTCCTCTTGATCAACATTCATTTGTTCTACTTGATCCTCAAGCAGTTATTTAACCTTTTTATTACATTTATATGATTCCCGCTTCCTCTCTGCCTTTGCTATCTTCTTTTTTTCCACGGCTGTGCCTCTGCCTTCTCCACTCTTCTTTCTCTTGCTGTGTCCCTAAGGGTGTCATTTAAACCACTGGTCAAATTAATTGTCCTTTCTGAACGGCCTCTTCCTGTCTTTCTTCCTTTTCAGTGCTTTATCTTTTCTCTTTCCATTCTATCTTTGGTTAATTTGCTCGTCTCTCATGCAGTTTCTGCCTCTCTTTTTAACTTCTCTTCTATCCGCTGCATTTCCCTTAGGATGTCTTCTTATCCTCCAGTTGTAATATCCAATCCTACTTCCTATTCTCCGTATCTTTGGCATGCTCTCCTCTTGTCTAGTTTCTCTCTTCTTTGGAAAAAATAATTTTCATTATTTTTTGACATTTCTCGCCATCCCTGTCCCTACACATAACTGTACTGTAGTAGGTGTGCATGGGTGCATCATTTCATGCCCTGCACTCTTTATTTGCCAAGAAAACCATTATCATCATGTTCGTGACTTTGAGGTAATTGAGTTATGCAACTGACTCTTTGGGACTGGGACTGAATCAACTCTTTCTCTCTCTGTCTTAAGCTTCTTTTTTCTGGGATTTTTCTAAACGGAGTCAGACAGGGTTGCTCAGGAGATGTTTCTGAGTTTAAAATCCCTTCCTGAGACTTGTCTGGCAATACCACAAGTGACAAACACGGTAGACTGGATAAGTAAAACAAATAAAAGCTGATACAATTACAGTAATGTTCACAGTCAAGACATATATTTTTTTATATCACACTGTAAATTTTCCACATTATTGCCTTTTTTCTTGCTCTTTTTTTTTGGTATTTGGGAAGTAATTCAATAGTGCTCCAAAACATTTTTACTGTGACATTGTCTTGATAAATCAGTGATTATTGCAACACTGGTTTGCTTCTCTTTATTTCAAGCATACTAGCCACTGCTTTTCCAAAATGACCTGAAAAGCAAAGTAAATAAATGAACTAGCCGTAAATGTTTGGGGGGCAAACATGTCAGTTCTTATTGAACTACAGAGGGTTTTAATTTAACTATTACAGAACAAGGCATAAAACAGGAGAGGAAATACATGTCTACAGGTTGAAAGTGAGACAAGAGGCTTCTTCCACCATTAGTAACATTCATCAGAGTCAAAGTTTTAGTTGAATCAGCAATATTTAACTATTTATTTTAAATTTATTTTTAACTCATAAAAATCGCTGCAGTGATACTCTCCTTTTCATTAGTTATCAAAAGGCTGTTCTGGCTAAGGAAATTTGGGTGTGCAGATTCTTTATTTTTCTTTAAAAGTGTGTTGCCATCACTGTTGAAAGATGAGTTTGACCCGTCAGTTTGTCAGTCTGGACATGTTACGTTGCACTTTATTAGTTGGGGGTGGGGTGGGCTAGAGTGGTAGGACCTTGTAATCACAACATTGAGATATTAACATGCCTACTCGTTCATTTCCCTTTTGTCATCTTATGATTTCACAAATAATTTAAAAGATTTTTCTTCTTATTTTCTTAAGCAGGAAAATAAGAACTAAAAGCTGCAAAATCAAAAAGCAATGGCTACATCTAAAGAAGATGTGGATAAGGGTGTTCCTTTGCCTGTTCCAGCTAGTTTTCCTTGTTGGACCACAAATCAGAAATAGTTAAGATTGAGCACGCTGATAGATATTAACAACTGACTTTCTTTTCTCTGTTAGAAAGTTGGTATAATAATAATTCAACTTGAATGATAAAGATATCAGTATCTGGTTTATCAATAACAGTTCAATACAAGAGGAATATCAGAACAAATGCTGATCAGTTTGCCTTATGTTACTGCACTTGTTAGACATTTGGCTGTGTTTGCAAAATCATCGTTCAGATTCAGTCGTGAGTTCAGCCCACAAGAGGTCTAGCTCCTAGCTATACAGGAAGATGGACATCCGCTTTACCCAAAATATAACCTCCAAAACTTGCTGATTTGATATGTTTTAAATGAGGCTAAAGGGAGAGGGTGATATGAGGTATTCATTTTCCAAAATTTGGAATTCTGACTTGTTTAGCCTAATCTAAGGCTGTTTAAGCTAAAGAATTTTATCCAGGTGAAGCAGATGTAAGACATGGTTGTGATGGACAATGTTGCAGCATCAATATCCTGTAATTGCTAGTGGTGGTCGCAAAAGCTGTTACCATTGCTCAGCAGAAGTTGAAGAGTTTTGCTTTAAAGGGACAACCTTCAGGATGATATAAAATCTTTAGAAAAGCTGTCAAAAAAGAAGGCAAAAAAAAAAATCTGTACACAAAACACAAAGATGACTTTTAAGGTTTTATTTTCAATAAAAATTGTAAAAATCTGCTTCCGTCACTTAACTTTTATTGACATCAATGTAACAGTGCATTTTTCCTTTTCTCGTAGTTATTGAATTGTAAGACCAATATCCTAATAATTTGGCAAAAATGCCTGTATAGTTCAATGCAGTGCAACACAAGAAACCTACCAACATTAGTCCTTGGAGTTTATTTTTCATCCTAAAAGGGGTGAACATTAAAAACACCTTGACTTCAAAGCTTCAACGTAACATGTAAATTACAGTATAAATAGACATGAACATAACTGTCCTCATACACGAAGGCTGTTTAGCAGAACAGCTGGGTTGCATGGATTTGCTGTGTGTGCCTAATGCTTAATGCACTGAGTACAATCGAAGCTGAGATGAAAAATGAACTTTTTGCGTATGGGTGAACTCATCCTTTAAGGACAAACACAACTTTAACTCTCATTACGACTTGGGAGCAAACATTTCTCAGTTCCCTTATATCACTAAAACAGAGATTCTTGATTGTTAACAACCAAAAGGTTAATGTTGTAATATTATTAAAATCAGCCTGTGTTGTCATCATGTAGTCAGGGTTAATTTACTGACAAATTATTCCAAAAAACAGTAATTACTTTTGCAATCAAACTTCACAGGGTGCATCTGAGCGCTGATGCTGTCATCTCTCAGCCAGAGAATTTGCATGATGCTGATCTTGACAAGTCATTCACAACAGATGACTTCTGAATGAACCATGACGACAGGAACAGCGATTATTAAAATTATGGACTATTGTTAAGCTTGGATAGATGTTGTAATTAATTACCCCTGCCACAACAAGTTGTGCCCAGCCCCCTGCTGATGGTGCCTAATTGCTGATGTGCTGAGTCTGTTCTCACATCTGTTAGCAAAAGATTTGACAACTTGCGAATGTGATGCTAACAAATTGTTTGCACCAAGCTAACAAGCTCCTGCCCATGTTTCTCACTTGCTCTGTGAGTCATGGCTGCTCTGACAGGGCTTTTCAATGAAGGTAAGAAAAAAAAGATGAGAGGAGAGACATCGATGAGCGTAGTTTAAAGAGATGGAAATGTCGATGCCTCATTCAGCCTCTTTCATCCCTGGATTTTTGCGTCTCTGTGTTGCTCTGCTCAGTGGTAACAGAATATCTTCAAAGTCTCTGGCTCTTTGGCCGTAGCTGCTCCATCGCAGATGGTATTTCCAACCGTCAAGCTGATGGTTTTTATCATCTGGTGGTTTCCATCATTATTTTTGTTTCACAATAGGTGAAGAGATGGTTTAAAATAAGAAAAATATCCACTATTCACCCTCTTACGATTTTATCAATAGTTTGGCATGTTGGGAATCACATCAGCATTAAACTCTTTTTTTTTCTTTTTAAAGAAACTTCGAATGTAGATATTGTGTGGTGGAAGATTTACTGGGAGACTATTGAAAATGAGCTGCTGCTTGTAGTAATCTCCAGTTACCTAACACCACATACCCTCAGATGTTTACTCAATCCAAAAGCAACATGATAGATATAATTGAATTTCTAAAGCATCTAAAAAATGGAGTTTATCCTTTACAAAATAGCAAGAAGCTCTGTTCACAGTCTTTATGGCTCTTGGTTTCTCTCCTTGTATTTGCCCCTACTCGTCAATAGCCCCATCATCACCCTAGGATGGATCTGTCAATATTTGCTGCCCATAGCACTTTATCCATAAAGCCTTTTGAGATAAGGCTACAGAGGTCAAGAGGAAAATAGTTCCCCATTTAAACATAAACTATACCTCCTGTAACACTCATTACAGTAATAGCTTTTTGTTTTATAAAGCTGTTCTGCCACCCTGTCATGTTTTAACGCAGCCCTTTAAAACCAGAGCCCATCTGAGAGGTGAGGTTCAGGTGAAAGGCAACTGTTTGTGGTGCAGGGCAGGCCTTGACATAGTCGATGCTCATGAAAGCAAGCATTCACATGATCTATGTTATCATATGATGGGGTGATTTTTAAAAATTTTTTGTTAGATGAATGTTATTAATTCCAGAGGCGAATTGTCTCTTGAAATTATCAAGTAGTGAGCAGACAGTTATTGTATGTGAAAAGTCCTCAGACTATTTCACAAAAGCTTATGTCAATTAGTGGGTAGACTTTGAGGGCTTCCATTTGTTGTTTTTTTTTCAAGTCCCTTTGGGAAATATTGTCTTTTCTTTTCTACTGCCTTTTCTGCTTCCTCTCACTTGAAAACATGAGCACACTTTGGAAACTGATGAAAGAGTAATGAATGTGCTAATTTGTGGCCTCTGCTCTCTTTGAATTTCATGAAGGAACTCATTTTATGATGAAACGACTTTGAAACTGAAGTAATGTTCTGGCAGAAGTATTCTCAGTGAGAGTTTGTGAAATTTGATGAGGCAGCAGGATTTTCTTTTTTTTTTTTTCAAAGTTGAGTTTACTTTTAAAATGCAGCATCCTCAATCAAACGGCAAGATAGCTTTTCTGAGATAGCGATATATCCTAAGAGACAGCGGGGGAGGGAGGTAGAGAATGAAACTCTGGTGCTAAACTTGTGTGACCGCAAGCAGCACCTGACCTTAGCGTGAAAAGAAACCTACGTTTTCAGGTTCTGAGATCTAATGAATATAAATGAAAGGGTTTGACAAAAATGAATCGGCTTTAGATTAAAGATTAGAGCCTACTGTAATTGTGATTATGCATGCATTTGCCCCATCGAACAGATGAAAGATATCAATCGATGGCAGGCGTCAGCACTTTGTGCGTTTTAAATGCCAATAAACTGTCCTCTTTTTCTCCTTGCAGGCTTAGAAGCTTTTTTTTTTGTTGTGTATGCATATGCATGTATGCGTGTGCGCCTGTGTGTGTGTGCTGTCTTGTGCATGTTAAAACTTTAATAACTGAAATGCATCCAAGATCCCCACAGCTGTTTGACAAAAACGCACTGCTGTTTAACTTAAGTACACCTGTATCTCCTTTTATATGTGATCAGTCACTCCCTTTACAGGTCTTCCTCTGTGAGCTGTGTGTGTGTGTGTGTGTGTGTGTGAACTGTGTGGATTAATATCAGCCTCTGTCAGTTTGCCAACACAACTTTAGAAGGTGCTGATCAGCAGGACCAGTGATGGGTTAAATACCCCATGTCTTGATGCTTTGATCTCACTGCTGACAAAGTGAGGGATGTGTGTGTGTGTGTGTGAAGGGTGGAGGTTGCCAACGTGGGAGATGAAGGGAGAGGGGGCGGAAGGTTGTAGATATGAAGGCTAATGAGAAGAAAAGAGTTGAGAGGAGATGGTGCTTGAGGTGGAAGAAAGGGGTGAAAGTGTTGCACTGCAGATAAAGAGATGAGAGGGGGAGACTGAGTGATGACACAAAAGATACATTAATATTAAAGAGAGCAACTCCAACAACACACTGAAATTAGATTCATGCACATGCAGTTTTATTTTTTAGATATCTGGATGTTTAGATGCTTTTCCATTAAATTATATTCTTGAAGAGACATCTGATGTCACACTTTCCTTCTACAGCATGAAAACAAATCCATACATAAAGCCTGAGTCATAAATGGCTGTTGTCAGAGACAAAAGGAGCAAGGAACTCTGCAGCAGATGCTATATTGCCCACAGAGCTGTGATCTCTACATTACGGAGTCAGATGGGGGCTGTAAAAGATGCCAAAGCCATTTAAACATCTTTAAACAGAAAACAACTTTGACAAGTTTTTAATGACGTTTGGAGCAACTTTTGTGTCAGTGTACCTGATATTTGGTACCAGTCATTGCGCAAAATATCCATTTTCATAGCTTATATTTCTTCTTTTTTTCTATGAAGTTGTGTCTAAAACTTTTACTGTGTAGTTTATACAAAGAGAGTGAGAGGAAAAAAAGAAATAGAAATTTTTAATCTGTTAACATTTCCCTCCAACAAAGCCCAACAACACTGAACACTGGTGACCTTGCCATCATCCCTGCGAGGCTGGAACATTGGAGACAAAAGCCGTTGGGTGGATGAACTCGCAACACAACTTGTACTCTTATCTAGCACCACCAGGCACCAGTGGAAAGGTCACATTACTCAGTCACAGAATAGCTGTGTCATGACGTCTTTGAACTGTCATGCTCAGCTCCACGTTGTTAGACTTGGCGTTTATTAACTTGATTGTCATTTCTAGGATGTTCAGAGGACTAACTTCCTGTTACCATTTGGGCATTTATCAGTGTTCATAGGAAATTTCTCTATGTTTGATTAAGCCTGCAGATTCTCCTGTATTTTGATGGGAAATGTTAAAGGGAAATGGAATAATGACTGTCAGGAAGAAGATAGAAATACAGACAATCAGCAGTGCAGCAGGTTCATTTCAGAACACAACAAATGGAGCCAAAAATCAAAGGAAAACCCAACTTGAAGCTTTTCATTCACTTATGTGGCTTTTCATATCTGGAAATCCAGGACAATTTTTGCTCTGGTTCTTTTCAAGCAGCAACTTCCAGTGGCCAACTGTGATGCCACCTGGAAGACCGAAATATTTGTATTTCACTCTTTATCCACCAGGGCTGGCTCCAAAACAGAGCAAATCCCCATCGACTCTCATGTTGAAAAGGCCGACTTCACAGCAGAAATAAACATGTTTACAGCCTGGTTCAAAAGGTCAAGTTTACCTCCATGTAAACTATGGGGGGGGTTGTTCATTCATTTCAGTATCGCTTGTCCAGTTCAAGGTTACAGGGGTTGCTGGCGACCAATCTAACAGTAAGACGGTTGCTAGTTTGAGTCCTGGCTGGGGAGGGGGTTCGCACAATTCCAACAGTGGCTTTTTTGTGTGGAGTTTCCCACCGTCCAAAGACATGCATGTTAGGTTAATTGATCACTCTGAATTGCCCTTGGGAGTGAATGTGAGCATGAATAGTTGTCTGTCTCTCTGTGTTGACAGACTGGCGACCTGTCCAGGATGTACCCTGCCTCTCACCTGATAATAGCTGGGATAGACTCCAGCAAACCCCGTAACCCTGAACTGGATAAGTGGTACAGAAAATGAATGAATGAATGTTTAGATGTTATTTAATCTTGAAACTACACATAATTAGGGGCTTGTCCTTTTGATTGGCAGACCGGTGGCTACTAGTTAGCTCCTTGGCTGCTCTAACTAAAAAAAACACGGGCTAAAAACCACCGTTGTGCTACTTTGCTAAAGCCTGAGGCCTTCCCGAGAGCAGCCAAGGAGCTAACTAGAAGCCACCGGTCTGCCAATCAAAAGGACATGATTGTCTGTATTTCTATCTTCTTCCTGACTGTCATTATTCCATTTCCCTTTAACATTTTTCATCAAAATAAAGGAGAATCTGCAGGCTTAAGCAAACATAGAGAAATTACCTATGAAGGAAATTGCCTATGCAGGTCCTCCTGTAGGGAATTGTCAGTTTTGTTTTCCAGCAAAGACCTTGGAATGTTGTTTAGGGGTTTCTGTATAGAAGCATCAGTTAACTGTATAAGTGTATCCATGTTTTTTTTTCTTTCTTTTCTTCACTCCTTTCTCTCTGTTCCACTTCCTATCATTTCTTCTTTTAACTTTCATTTCCCTCTTGTCAGGCCCAGCAATATGATGTAAAACCAATAAAAAACCAACAGATGACTTAGCGGAAGGTTCATCCCTCTTTTACGTCTACGGTTCTATTGCTCTTTGTGGGGTGCTTTTTAATTTATGATGATTATTATTGATATTACTCTTAATTTATAGGGGAAGCTACTATTAACCATAATTGAGGAACTCTGAACCATATACATGGCTGTCTAGATACCACATTATAGAACAGAGAGGCTCTGATTGCAGAACACACAGATGGAGAAAGAGGCTGCTGCAATGTGTTTGCACAGCAAATAGCTGTTTGCTGCTACATTACTGCTCAAAATATTGCATAACCTTTAAATGCAACGAGGATGGGGTAACTTGAGTGGGTTACACGGGCTAAAAGCTGCAGAAACCCTAGATTTTGGCCCTGACCTGCAGTATCCTAACTGCATGTTTTACCACTCTTTCTGCCAACTTTCTTGTCTCTCTACTGTCAAAAATCCCACTAATGCTCCTTAAAGTTATACCAACAAATTTGGCTCCATATTGTAGACAAAACAGGTGCAAAAACAAAATGAGTCTTCTTAATTTACATCCTGAAGAGTATGAGGAAGCTTCCTGCCACAAACAGATATTTTTGCCTGTTTAGTTACTGACAGGAAATCAGCTGTCCTGTAAATATTGATGCATGAGGACTCTGCCTCTAACATTTTATCTCTGTGGTCAGTAAGCTTTGAAAAACCACAGAAGCATCCCAAACTCGTGAAATCTTTCTTTGATTTCCACTGCATGGACACTCCAAACCATTATTTAGCAAGGAAGTGGATACTTTTCCTAGATTCCTGACAAGTTTTATATTTTGACTCGCACGGTTTTCACTCGAGAAAACTGAGAACTTTCGGAGATCACAGTTTCTCAGACTCTGTTTTCATGTTTATATTTCCCTCCTGCTTTATTTTATAACTTTCACATCAGGAAAAGTTTCCATAGTGAATCATTAAAGATTCATCTTATCTTCAGAGAGAGAGAGAGAGAGAGAGAAAGTCAGCCAGACGGCGAACAATGCAGACAAAGACACAGAGAAAATAGGACAAGACAGAAAAGAGAAAGAAATGTACAAGCTGAGAAGCAGCCAGGCAGACAGGCAGATAAAACAGCCCAGCGAGCCAAGCTAAAAAACAGATGCTCGCTCGCTGTTCTCCCTGTCCTATCTGGCTCTGTGCTCTTCAACCCCAGTCTTCTAAGCTGCAGCAGGAGGTGACACTTACAGCTCTGCTCCCTGGCTTCTTTATAAAACCTCCCTGGTCTATTTACCTTCTGCAGGGATTACACTCAGCTCTCATCTTTCACATGCAGCTCGTTTGGGCGAATCCCTCTTGTGTCTTTTCTGGCTCAGCCGCTGTGCGCTTGCACATTTTTTTTTTTGTGTGTGTGTGAGTAAAACAGAGGTAGTGTGTGTCATACAGAGAATAATTGTGTTTGTCAGTATGTGTATTTGTGTCATGGGGGTTTCATTTCTACCTGTGAGGCTACTTTCATCCACGAGTGTCTTATTTGGCACAGAAAGCATTTTAGTCCTCTGCCTCCCTCCTCAGTGATTTCCTTGGCAGCCACATCCAAGAGAACAGACAGGACGTTTGCTGTTTGTTGTGGAGATCACAGCACATCAGTGGAAGATGTCAGATGTCAAGGGATGATTTTCTTTTTAAAAAAATGTCAAGATTCACTCACTTTATTATTTATTGAGATGGTACGTCAGTTGGAAGGAAATAGGATCATACATGTAATGGTCTGGATGGCTGGTTTGCATTTGAGGTGGAAAAAGGTAGTTAAGTTTCTTTTATGAGTGCATTATAAAGAGCTTGTCAGTGAGTTTGGTTAGCAACAAGGAGTCCAACTTTGTACTATTGGCTCTCACCAGAACATCCTTGCCAGATCTCTGCAGCATACAACCTTGTGTGATGTGCATTGCTGCTTAACATCTTCTCTTAATATCCCCTGTCTATTTTTACATGACAGATACACAGACACATTTTTAAATGACTGTAGCAATGTTTGTGTTGAACCTTGAGGTTTGCCTTTGTGGAAACCAGAATGATGGCAACATTTAATGACCTCTACATGAAGGACTTTGCCTGAAAATATTTGCAACTCATTTGCTTTCCTCCGCGTGAAAGCTTTTTCATCAGTCACCTGTGTTCTTCTCTAACTTCCAACTAATCCAGCTTGAGAAAAGGTTGAAGAATAATACCTCACATCAGTGAGGCAGGGTGCTATTCTTCTCTAATGTGTGCCCTTCTCCTTCAAATTATAGAACAGGTTCGGTATGCTGGAAATCTGTGGTTGAGGCCATGATGAGTGAGTTTCATTCTCCCGGCTGTGATTTTATACCAACCATTAGCCAGAGGGCATCTGAAGGGTAAGAGTGGCTGTGGCAGTAAAGCCAGTTTTCTTCGCTTCTTTTGTTGACAAAATCTGCAGCTGTTTGGAGGCATCATGGCTCTGAGGCACCTTAAAGCTTGCCCTTTCCACAAGGAGGGGGAAAAAATACATCTCTTGGCTACTCCTCAGATAGAAAAGGGGCTGTATTGAACATAAATGCCCCAAACATGAACTTCCTGTAGGAGTATCAGCCTTTTCTTTGTGCATGCGACTTATCTCTGGTATTGCCTTTCAGGCCTTGGGTCCTGAGAGCACCACATGTGGTGCCTCTGGTGGTTTTTTGTCGGGGCTCTATGGCTACTAAGAATGGGTATTATCTATAATTTTCCAATATGAAGTCCAGTAATTAAGATTCCAGAGGTGTTCGGGGGAAGAAACAAGCTTGGATTTGTTGGTGGAAGCCTTTGTGATGTGAGTTGATCGGTGAGATCAATACATTCAGCAACTGCTTGCCTGGCTTGAGGGATGTGGAATGCTGATGCGTTCTGACCGGTTTTCCTGCCTGAAGGATGTTTTGCAGGGTTATAGTTGAAAATATCTGCAAGTCCAGTTCCAACATACAGTATCTGTCACATGTCCAGTATTTGATTCTTTTTTAGATCACTTTAGACCAAATGTTGCTTCTTGATGTAATTTTGTCACCACTGTGGAAAATCTGTGTTCCATCATTTCATTCTTAAACACAAGTCCCAAAGTCCTAATCTAGCCTTCAGGCTCGAGAACCGTATTGAAACATCTTACCCCCCGTGTCAGTGCAGTGATTGCAGTGTTTGTATGCGTGTTGGCTTCCCATAAGAACTAAAAGGCCACGCTGAAGGACAAACAACAACAACTTTTGTACTGTAGGGGCTGTGTTGCTGGCAAATCATTTCATCAGGACCTTGCAGCCAAGGTCCTATAACTTTACCACTGGAGAGGGGCTTTTCAAGGGTGTTGTATGTTATTAGTCCTTGTCTTTTTTTTTTTTTTTTCTTCCTCTGGATTTACTGATGCAGCACAGCACCATGTAATGGGAAATCGAAAAGTTGTAATTTCAGACTTGTGATCCAAGTTTAGGAGGAACTCTGCAGTTTCCCCGCTTTCTGAAGGTTCTGTGGATGAAAAACTGCACTGCTCACGCCATGTGGAACAAGATGATCAGGAAGATGGAGTGCCAAAACTTAAGTCGCATTCATCTTAAGAGTTGTAACCCGCTGCATGGCTGCTTGTTATGTAAATGAGAGTAAATTTCCAAGGGGTCATTTGTTTTTGTTTGAAGAATTTACTTAATAATTTAAGTTTAGGGCTAAAATATACGCTGCATCGAAGTCCTCTAATGGAAATAGGATATAAATTAATGCAACACTTAATTTCACAGTCGCTTGTTCTAGTTAAAAGAATTGTGGAAGCTAAACAAGGGTCATGCTCCAGTAGAAGATGGTAAACTTTGATAAAGCCTTCTGAGAGGGTTGCCTAAAATTACACAGTGTTATCAATGTTGCTCTGTTCAGCCTGAATGATCACGCCATTACACCTACTTCTATTTTTGCCACAGCACTGATCTGTCTTTGCACCTTCTCACTTTGATGGTCTCAAAGTGATAATGGATTTAAATACAATTAGGTGTGTGGATTTGTGTATTTTGGAGGAGCTTCTGCTATGGATTGTTCAGTATAACAGGAAGCTGACCTAAATCTGACAAAAAGTAACAACTTTTCTTTTTGCTCAGTGGTAAGTGAGGACATATATGTTCAATTCTGCTTGCAAAAGCTACAACTTTCCTCTGAGCTCAAACTCTGAAGTGTAGCAGCAACTCAATCTGACGTGACTGCATGATTGACAGAAGAAAAAGACTCATCTTTTTTTATTTCTTTCTTCTGTGAAGTCTCACATCTGCTGCTTACGTTGTTTGGAAACCAGAAATCTGGAAAAATTGTTTTTGTACTGTACCTGTACATTTTGTCCATACAATGTTTCCTCTGTTGGATTTCTTTGTAAGCTCCTGCACATGGCACCATTTTACAGCTTATAAGTGTTGAAGAATGGAAGTGAGATGGAACAGAATGGGGTGAAGAGATGACGTTGCAGGTGAATCACCTGCCCTCTTCTCACACGGAAGCTGACTCACAGCCAAAAGTGTGTGCACTTCTTTGAATGTGTTGAAAAAGTGCGCTTCACTGTATGTGCGTGCAAGTAAAGTGGAAGTGGCCAAGGATAAGGTTTAACTGTGGCCAAATACACACTACCCTCCCACATTATTGTCTCTTAGTCAGGTGTGACAGAGGCAACAATGAAAAAACAAGACATAGTAAGAAAGCCTGACCGCTCAAAACGACATTCTAAGCTTATAATCTAATTTGATATCCAATTTGTTCAGCCATCCACACCCTTCTCTCCCCCGCTATCTCCTTCACCCTCCTTGGTCTTTTCATCTATGAAACTCTCTTTGTGCTTTCTCCTTTTCTTTGCATCAAACTCTTGTCAGATATTTTTAAATGCATAGTGAAGGGAATTTTAGCTTAAAGTATACTCGCTCTGCAGCACATATGAGCAGCTATATATGTGTGGGAATGTGTGCAACTTTGATTTGCTCGTTAATGGCTAACAGTGTGTGTTTGTGTGTGTAACAAACCGGATTACCAACACTGAGAAGGAAAGGAGTCTATTTAAGGCTTCACATTAAAACCTTCTTCTTTAAATGGGTGCATCACTAATTGAAATAAATATCATGTCAATAGGTGTTGCTATTTAAATAAAGAAATGACTCATATATGTCATGTTTGAGTTCCTATGAAATCCCACTGACTTAAAAGGCATCTTTATATAAATGTATACAATCACGATTTTGTCATTTTTACATCTTTCATTTCTCCAAGTTAATGTTAGAATAAGGCCAATAAGTTTTCCCCATTCAGTAGTAGAGTGTCTAACTTTGTCCTGAGCTATTGGAAATGAGATGTAATCTCAGAACCAGGTTTATGTCTGGTAACAACCTTACAGGAAGACATAATACTGGATTCAACAGACTGTGTTGGACCATGACTTCTGATCATACGTTTAGAAAAAATTAGGCTGAAAAAGCAACCATGTGAAAGCAGTTCAGATAAAGGCCTTTACAAACACCTCTGCTGGCAGACATTTGGCACGGATCTAAATGCTGATTAACCTTCAAGTGTTAACAGTTTTAGCTGCTTGGACCCCTGGGAAATCATTCGCCTTCATCATGTTGGTGAGGTAGGGAAGGCTTGTAAAGCTTGTTAGGCAACTACTGCTAAGAGCTAAGATGCTAGTTTTTATTGGTAGTAAAAAGCTCTGATGTACAGTCTGCAGTCAATTTTAATTTAGTACAGAAGGGTGAGGTACTCTCTGGGCTAACGCACTGTAAGTTAATTTGCTGAAATGGGTTACCAGTGGGGCAGTAACTTCTAGTGCTGAGGGATAATCAAATTTATTTTTCATTTTAAATTTTAACCGCATACAATTTAACATGATGGTTGAGATAAAAGATTGTGTCACACTCATGTTCTCATATTATTGTTTGTTCTAAGTAAATCTTTCCCCTCACAGTGATGCACATTCACTGTGGCCTGTTTGTGTAGCTCAAGTCAACTGCATTGCCAATATCCATTCAGATGGTGTAAAAGATGACAACATCTCATGAGTCTGCATAGACATCATTCTTTATTACTTACTTGGCTGTCAAAGGCCCTTTTCACATGACCACAAATTTTGTCCATGTGGAAGCAAACAGGCCAGGCCCAGGCGGCCCAGGTGGAGAGGTAGTCCAGGACCCGGGTCACCCGCGCTCAGGCAGGGAAAAATGCGTTATGAACACAATCCAGGCTGTGCTGGATGTGACATGTGGGCTACTCACCCAACAAGTGGCAGTGACCA
The DNA here is from genome assembly GCA_023101725.1 of Atherinomorus stipes. Taxonomy (NCBI): domain Eukaryota; kingdom Metazoa; phylum Chordata; class Actinopteri; order Atheriniformes; family Atherinidae; genus Atherinomorus; species Atherinomorus stipes. Next base: position 89,500 of record JALJCO010013265.1, read on the forward strand.
AATCAAAACTCAACCCTACCGGCATGTTTATCTTATTTGTCATTCATCTTCTTCTCCTTTTGATTGTCATTGGTGGTTTAAAAAGCTAAAATGCGAAATATGAGTGTCTGGCTTGCATTAGGGGATGGAGTGATTTATGATCGGATTTTCTATCTGTGATCAAAGGGGATTATCAAGATCTTTTTTTAAATGGCAATCTTTTAGGTGATCTTTAATTAATTTACTGTTATAAGATGTTAAAGAAAACATCTCTAGAACTGCGCTCTACTTTGTCGGCTACTTGAATGTTTCTAGTGGAGCACCATGTCTGCATACAGAGCCCTCTGATCTGCACAGCTGAGGAGTGAATATTAAACTCTTAATTGTTGTCTCTTTTTCCTTCTCACTTTTCTGCGGAGGTGTGCACCACGGACGCAGACTCTCTTCATCTCCTCTGTTCTTCATCTTCTTGCTTGTTTACCAAACACTTCCCTGCGCCACAAGTGGTGCTATATTATTTTTTTTTTTAGTCACAAAATAAATAATTCACGCATATATTTGAACAACAACAACTTTATTAAATGGAGACATCAGCGTAAATGACATACTCCTCACAAAAACCCAAACCAACATTATATTTTGAGCTGCGGACACTTCTATCTTCACAGACTAAAGTAAATATAAGTAAATAAGTGACTGCTTACAGCTGCCAACACAGATGTCACTTCAAACAAGGAGCCTATTAGTGGAAATAATTCGCCAAGAGAAGGCTCAGGCAGATGTGCCGCAAAACCACCAGGTAAGTTTTCTACTTTTCTTTTCTTTTCTTTTTTTTATGATGATGGCTTACTACTATATAGATAACCTAAAAGTTCGGTCACTTTTGCTTTGCAAACATCTGGAACAAATGGGTTTTTATTAACAGCAGCATTGCTTTTACACAGAAGCTGTTCAAACTTCTTGTACAGTAAATCTCAATTAAAAAATTAATGCAATAAAATCAAATGAAAATGATTAAGAAGGACAAAAATTTCAGGTTTTGTTATGAAGTGTCAAAAAAAGCTATGTGAAGGTCGGAGTTGTGTTAAGCTGCCAGTTTTCAGCCATCAGTGGGTTCCCCCTTTAATGGATAAAAAAGCAGGATTTCAGTTTCAGCACTTCTACATTGTGAGGTAGGAAGTTATTTTTTATAAGAAAAATAAAGATAATGGGTCAAACTTGTGCAAATATCAATATATTTATAATTCAGCATTTTCTCTTTAAGATGCAGAATTTTTAACAGATTTTCTCAATTTGGCATCCCCTGTCGATTCAGCTTCCATCTTCCATCCATACCTGCACTCTGAGTTAAAGGGGAAATCGCCTGGAAAAGGAAGTTGGTTTTGGAAGTAATCCTCCTTTTCGTGGGGGTTGGGGAAACCAACCAAAAAAACAAAATAAAAAAAAAAATTTGGGTTTTTTTTTGGTCGGGGGCTTTAGCTCTACACAGTAAAAGTTAGTCTTTTGTACGGTCTCTTTTTCCCCCTCTTCCTCGTCTTATGTGCTCTTGTGTTTCTTTGCCAAACCGGCCACTCTGCATGCTCAAAATGGCAGGTGTATTGACACCTGATAGCTGGCGACACTACATAAAGCAGAACTCAGAAGAAGTTGTGTGAGGTGTAGTTTCTCAGCCTGAGGACCCGCTGGACAGCGAGGGCTCAAGGAATGTGCATAATAAATGTCACTCTACCATCAAACAAGTCAGGAACACAGAGTTGTACAGTAAAGTAAGACTGGAAAGTTACTGAAACAAGCACAGTATACAGTACATGAGGTTTCAGACACCATGTGTCTCCCTCTCCTGTGTGGACAGAGCGAAGATTCTTTGGATCTGAAGGGGGCATACATGGACTTACATACTGTATATAACCTTAACATATATACAGTATATTGTGGGGGAACAGACACAGTGAATTCTCTAAATAGCTAAGATGCATAATAACGGCCATCCCAGGCCAGTAATCCACTCCTGCAACCAATGCTTTATTTGCTGTGCAGTCAAAGCCCACGAGTGACTGACTTTAAAAAATGCTTTAACATACAACAACAACAACAACAACAGAGTTATTATTGGTGCATTTATGCGAAAATAAATTTTTACAGCCTTGCAAAACATCCATTTTTGCACAAACATTGTTAAACGATTGCAAAATGTTAAATTTTTGCTTGAACTTCGTGTGAAAAATGTACTTTGCCCTCAATGTAGATTTATAGATCTCAAACATTTCTTTGGAATAACAGAATGTGACTTCAATGCTCATGTGATTGGCTCTTTGTGGTCAGAATAATTATGATCAGATTGAATTCATAGGAGTGGCTTAACTTGCTACTATGAAATAATTTACCATGTTTTTACTTCTATCCTTGATTTTTACAAGGTGATAATAAACCTGTCAAAGCTTCATTGAGCATTACAGTAACTGCTGCCTTTAACTAATCCTTTATTACCTTGAATCAGTGAGGCATCACATATAAAAAACCAGATTGAGAGCGGCAGGTACAAAAATATAGCACATTCATTCACTGAAAGCCGCACTGCACCTGTGGGGGGTGAAGTCAGCCGCTAAAGGGCATCTTGAGGATTTGTCTTGACATTTAAACTTGTCGCCAGCTGCCTTATTTAATTTAGGTGAAATCCTACTCTAAAGTCTCCCATGTGCTGTACTTTAAAAAACATATACAGTAAGACTTTTCTTTTTTGCACAGTTTTATTTCAAGTAACTGTCAGAGGTTTACAGAATGTGAGTCGAGAGAAAATCCTGCACGAATGTGTTTCTCAGCAGCTTTGTTGCCAACTTTTGCTTTACTTTGGAAATTTAGCTGAATCAGCTGCCTTTGATTCTTGATTTGTTTAAACGAGTTGTACTTCCAGCTTAGAGCTCAGCTACTTTAGTACAGTTTGGTTTGGCTGTTTAATGCTAAGATTTGCTGCTTCTCACCCGACAGCGGAAGCCAGAGGAGGACACCGAGTGCCACGAAGCCAAATGGGTTTGTGTGGAAGTGGGAACAGATTTGAGGACTGTGCGGTTATTCTTAGTACTTGACTCCATGATTATACAGTACATACTTTTTTATGATGTTCATAATGATATATCTAGTTCAGACCTCTTTTGCCATTAATGGGAAGATGTGGTCACATCTTCTATGTAATCCACTGATGCCACAGATTCGATCCTCTGACAGGAGAATAACTACTGTATGTGAGAACTATGACAGTAATACTGTGCAGAGTATTACAGATACAGATGGGAAGCAATACCACTAACTGAGCAGTGGCTACTTTTTGTAGACATTAATGACACTCCCCATCCTTCATGGCCTGAGGAACTTGGTGGGTTGTCATATCACCCATGCTAATGTGGAGGAAAACTGGCCTCAGACATGATTGACTGTGTGCCGGAGGTAAAGTCAAAGTCATAAAGTAAAGTTCATGACTGTGTATTATAAAGTTGAAGGGATTTACTGTCCAGCACACATAATAGTGTCTCGGGTCAGAGAGTTTGACATGAAGATAAAGGTCATTCTGCAAAAATTCAGAAGATTTAAATATTATTTTGAACGTGCATAAGTAAGTACTCAAACGCAATAATTCAAATACTATGAGCATATACACACTAAAGCTTAACCTTTGCTTCCACAGATTAAGTCAGCCTCTCTTTAGTGCCACTTTCTGTGACAAAATATGCAGTCTACTGCTGTATAAAGAATATTTATTTGAATGTTAATTTTTAAATCCAACATGTTTTCCAGTGCTCTAAATATACTTAAATCTGATTGATTGGTTGAAGAAAACTGCATTCATTTTCTCCAAATCATATAGCTCTGATGCTCTCTTTCTGTTTCATGAAATGCAGTTGTTAATTACTTTTTGACCCCTTATCAGCGGGTGGTGACCTTTCATGAAACTTTTGGTGCTTCTGTTCGACCCAGTGACATGCCACAAACTGAGAAATTAAATTTATTGACCTTGTGCCGTGAACAAATGCATCAGTTTGCATCAGTCTTCAGTTTGAATTGAAAGTGTGCAGCTTTAAGGCCAAATTGCCAAATTGCCGAAGTTAAAGTCAGTCTAAAATTCTGTTTTTTTTTTTATTATTATTAAATCTTTATCTTTAAGTATATTTTAAGCTAGAAGTGGAAATACTTCCTCCTGTCTTCCCATCTTGAGTGCCAATGATTGGTACATCTCTGTGGTTGCTCCTCATTACATGCGGCTCTCGCATAGGCCTTGTCAAAAATAAATTAGCTCAGCTTGAGTGCTATTTTCAGACGAGACAGAGAAATGTAAAAGGAGGATATTCAATACTGACTTCAGGCTTACCATTGAGGTAAATCAAAATTATTAAACAAATCATAGGCAGCTAGGACCAAGACAGTCATTACTAATTAAATAATTTACACTGTTCATGCTTTGCCTCAAGATGAACAAATTAAAAAAAAAAAATCTTTTTCTTTCTGTGATTCAATTAAGACCGACCCAGTTTCTAGAGAACCTACAGTATCACTGATTTATCCCCAGCAACCATGGATGAAATTGCAAGAGAGACATCTTCTTACTAGTTTCAGTGTAGAAGATTAGGATACTTTTACTCTAAAAAATGTAAACTTTCTAAAAGCTATGAGTGGCCTCCAGGCTATGAGTATGAGTAGCCTAGTTTCACCGGCCAAGTGACTCACATGGCACATCGCAGTCGGTAATGCTGGTGTAACTGTAAGATAACCACACTGCCAGCTGCTGAGCAAGTTTGTCTGATTCTCTTTTATCTTAAATGTTGGCCAGTTCATTAGTTTGGCCAACTGTCCTGACCATCCTGCGCTAAAAATATGCTTTACAAGCTATTCAAATTTGTGTAACCTGCAGGGGTGCCTGCAGAATTTTTTTTAGGGGTGGCCACAGGGTGGCCAAGAGTTATTAAAGCATAACTTTTGTTTTTTTTTTCAACCTGGACCTTATTTCTAGGAATGTATATGTGCATTTACTCACCAGTAACATTTTTGCATCACTCTGACTCCTTTGGACGCTATTTAGATTAGTTGTAGAGCCGCATATATTCATATAATGAACTTGAGGGAGGCAGCATTAATGGGCGTCTCTAGACATTATCCGCAGCAAAACTCCTTCATTTCACCAATACTTAAAGTAGAATGAGTGAATGAACGAGTACTATTGTCCTGTGAGTTCAGATTTGGCTTGCTGTAGTTACCCGGGGCGTTCTCCACACGTCTACCAGCTGTGTGACCACAACACTGTGGTCAACGAATAACAGGTAAATCACAAGGTCAACTTTCTCCATTGTTGTTCAGTGTTTGTGTGCAAGTGTCGCAAACAAATGACTTCACAAAACCTCACAATGACGACCTTGCCCACACTGACAACCATAGCTGAAGACGGCCTCAACTGTGATGTGAACAAACTAAAATAGGGTAGCTTGGTGTCGGTCCAATGAGGGCCGGGCTAAGCAGGTGCTAATATGAAATGGGCTTTAGAAACTTGTTGGGGCAATTCTAGGTGGCACCTTCCTGGATGAATTTGCATAACAAAGGCCGACTTAATTATGCGTGACAAACCTGCATGGGACTACGGTAAAAGAGCAATGGCAGAAAATGGTAAATCCAGTGTAATATTCTTTCTTTATTTTATTTCTATTAGCTTATAAAGACTTTGACATTCAAATAAAAACAAAACATGCTGCACTGTGTTAATAGTACATAAAAGTTTATATAAATTAAAAAATATCATTGTTGCTGGGGTGGCCAGCTTCTTGTTCAGGGTGACCATGGCCACCCTTGGCCACCCTTTGGGGACACTATTGGGAACCTGCTGATGGTTGGGTAACCATCTCCACCAGTCATGATGGCACAGCCATAATTTTACATGGTACCTACAAGCTTGAAGTCAAACCTTTGTCATGTGCCAGATCATTTTCGTTAATTGTTTAAATATAGACCCTCCCAGCACATCACCTTGCAGCTAGGTGTACAAATCCCACACAGTTATGTTATCTGGCTGTATCTATGTCCCATCTGTAAGATAACTGATTGATACAGTGATCCTGCGTTGCATGCAGAACTAAAACCAAGATCATGGAATGATTTCGGGGAAAGAAAAAGCTGATAGGATTTAATAAAATCTGGGCTGATAGTAGGGCTGGGCAATAATTTAGTAATGATATTGATCAAAAGACGTGTGTTGTGATAGAAAAAAAGAAGGTTAATAAAAAGTTCAGAAGAAAAACAGTTTCCCTTCTTTGTTTTACTTTAGACGATCATTGAGCTTAGTGATACGTCATTACTTCCTCCCAACAACAAACACAAACTCAGGCATGCTCCATCATCTAGCCCCATCCCTGTCATACCACAACAGAGAGCACATGAATTGCAAAAGATGTAACAGCGAAGAGAGGTGGCAAAACTTGTCCCAAAGAAAGATTTCTATAATTTACCAGCATGGCAAACCCCCCCAAAACAAAACACACAAAAAACAAAAAACAAACTATGGTCGTTTGCAAAATTTGCAGAGACTCTGTAAAACCAAATCTGGTAACACAACCATCTAAGCTACTTGCTCCCAGGCCAAGGGAGCAAGTGGCTTTATTTTTTCTTGATATGCTGTTTTTCTATATTGTCCAGCCCTGGCTGACAGCAGGTCTTCACCTTAGTCTACAGAGATGGCATGCATTACTTACAGACAAGCAAAAACACACAAACAAAACCCCCAAGCAATCAAGACAAACAACCCTTTTATGGCCCACCTTAAATTAACTCAATGAGGAAGAGTTTTAAAGTTTATTTATAATAGAAACCACGGAACCCTAGTCACTTCAATGATTCATTTTTTCCCCACTTTTTGGTACCATTTTCAATTGAATGTATGGTTTTGATGGTTTGAAGGCCACTGGATGTACTTCATTTAGGATAAAGCCAAATTTGTTTCTAATTTGTTAATGTTCCCCTAATGTAAACCTAATTTTACTTTAGTTTAATAATGTACAGCTTTATTTCATGAACACTAAATTACATTCACTAAACACAGCTTCCTTGGAGCTTACAATTAGTGACAGTAATTCAAAACTTGGTCATGTCACAAATAAGAAACTTACAGTAAAAAGAAGCTTTAAAATTCCTAATTTTGATTAATCTTGGTATTGTTTAGCGATGCTTTGATAGTATGGACAACCTATTTATAAAACTTATCAGAATTTATAACATATATGGGTTGGTGAAAACTTTTATGCAATTACTGTTTGCACTACAGGTGAATACTGATGCAATTCAAGAATGGAAATTTAATTTAATTTAAACTAAAAACTTGAAGATGAGTTTTCAGCTTTATTAGCCATTTTCCACAAGGAACAACTGTGTGCAAATGGTTCACTGTCCTCATATTTGAGGCTCCAAGACTTTGTAAACTCAAGATTTCTATGTGTACACTGCGATTACTGCAATCTCAGTCAGCTCTATGCAGCCTGTTCACTAACCAACAGCAGTTTTAGATAAGAGGAGAGAGTCAACTGAAATTTCTTCTGACCAAACTGTCAGGAGTTTGTATCAGGCAATATTCAGAGCGCAAATACTGTATTTTTTTCCTCTATTTTCTTTTCTTTTTTTTGATGAATCTAAAACGTTCATAATGAGAGCAGGGATTCCTTGGCTACAAAATTAATTAAAAACAACAACAAAAAATCGGCTACAAAAACAGTTACCTGTCTGTTATATCGGCTGTGAGAGATGATGACAGATGTAGTATGAAAGTCTCTACGTCCTACAGTAATAAAGAATAAGCTGAGTGCTTTAGTGATAATAAGCTACTGATGAAGACCCTAGAGACAGAGAGAGATGGAGAGTGAGTTTTTACAAAAGAAAAAAATGTGCAGCCAATCCCAGAAGCACAGCAATCGTTTCCTCTTTCAGAGTGATGGCTTGAACATCTGTTTCTCCTTGTCAAGATGCCAAGCTCCAGGAGACAAACGTTTGATTCACATCTGATCAGTTTCATCCAAACAATGTCCATCAGAAGAGAAGGCTTATTTGTTTGCAGAATTATAGAGGTATATTGCTGAACACACAATATGGCACTGTCCTACTGCCTCTCAGATTTGTTAAAAAATCCCCAACAAACAAACAAACAAAAAACAAAACTTCTCTCAGCCAAAAGAGCAAGAAGTACTGTAGATTTCTGCCATCACTGTGAATTTGGATGCTCTTGAGGTCTTTTTAAAACATGTGTTTTTAGGCAAGATTATGTGCACAGAGAGGACAAATTCTTTCAAACATTTTTGTAAAAATATATGCACGGACATTTTTCAAAAAATTTTGAGCTGGAAGCCAACTCTGGAAAATTAGATTTAACTGACTTTTGATTGTCATTTGTCATAAGTTGGCTTGTTGATGTGTTTCTGACCCTCAGTGGTCCTCATTAAGTTGGTCTGGATATGGTTTTCTTTCTTTTTTTTTTTTCCTTTATGTTAACTCTTTACTCTTTAAATGGATTAAAGAGATAATTTTTTTGTTGTTGTGCTAGAGGGAGAAATTTTACTTTTACCAGCAGAATGACAATAATCTTCCATATTGCATTTTAAGAGATTTCTGTTATAAAATTGATTTAATCATATTTTGACTTGCTGAAACAGTCTAACATCTATTCCAGGTGATATCTTGTTATTGTTACTTTTTAAATTGATTTGCTGATTAGATGGAACCATCAACCCATTTCCATCATATTTTGAGGTATTTTGTGTTGTGTGCATTTGTAGTAGCCTATGCAGGACTCCAGGAAGAGCATCTACCACTGTAGTGGATCCCAATAAAGTAGAAAGGATAAAGAATGGCAATGTCGCTTCTAATCTTTGTGATAGAATGATACCCTTTGTTGCTAAAGCTACCAGAATGCTGAAAGGATGAATCAACTACTTTGCAAGAGAAACAAGACTCTCCAACATGTGCAGAATGGTCTTCAGTGATCCTTGAGATATTTCTCTTTTAAGCTCTTCATTTTGTTTCGATTCATTTTCTGATATTTCCATTTTCAATTTTTTTTTCAAATTGAAACATGAGAAAGCAAAGTAAATACAGCTGTGTTCTGTCTTCTGAGTTTATCATCAAGTATTAGAATGTCCTGTTAAAAACAAAAGAAATGCAAGTTTCTTATGTCTTGCTGACAAGTTGAACTATATCAGCAATTTCATGCTTGTCAGACACTTAATTTTCCAAATGTTTACATACAGCATGCATATCTCACACAGACAGACCAAGCCAGATGGTTTTCGGTTAACATGTTTTCAATTTGCCTCATAACAAGAAAAAGATCAAAAGTCATGAAAAACTAAAAACAAACAAACATCCAATTTAACTTTCTCAGACAAGTACACACTACTGAAACACCAGCTTTGTTCAAAGTGGTACTTTAGGGAAGAGAAGACAGATCTAATTTGGTTAAAGTCAAGATTTAACTTGTATATTTGATGGGAATCCGTCTTTTCCACATATAGAAAAATGGACTTTCTTCCACTTCTATTATTTTTGTGTTGATCTTCATCTCTTTCCAGTCATTATCACTCAGCTGTGGATTTGTGCTTTGTGTATAAGCTAAAATGGATGCATTCCTTCTTCATGTAAACCCATTTACTGGTCAGTATTTCATTGTCTTGGGAATACATGAGTGGTTTATAGTAGCTGAATCCTTTAAAGTGTCAGGAAACCAGGCAAACTTTGCCACAGTGCCCGACTCCATCAAGCTGATAGCCTCAAGTTATTTTGACTTTTCTCAGATTTGATTTATTCAAAACAAGTAACACGTCAAAGATGCCCTTCTAGAAGATTGTCATTGGATGGAGTCGGAAAATGCATGAATATAAAAACAAGGACGCACTCCAGAGGAGTTACGGAATAAATGGAGTGAAAATCAGTTTAAGATAGAGGGTGACAATAAAAGAAGGTGGACTTTTTATGACTCTATATGTCCTTTAGAAAAACAGAGATAGGGCTGTAACAGCAGGCCCTGGACATTATGGGCTTGAGTTCAACCAAGCAAGGCATATTTATCAAAGGCTTATAACTGTTGAGGATCATTGATCAAGATCATAAATCTTATAGATAATAGCATTGTGGTGGGATTTTGGTGGAATTGTAAGACCAGAATACTGTGAAGGGCATATAGTGTAGCTGTTTTTATCACCTACATATTTTATATAGGGCGTCAGTAAAATAAAAAAAAAAGGAAAGAAAAAAGAACAGGCTTAGTATTGCTGCCTATACAGCAGGAAGTTTTTGGTTTGTAACTTCTACTCTAACAAAACACTTCACTAAAAACTCACATATCTTACTGTTCTCTGATTGATCAGTTCATTCAGCAAATAACATCAGATCTATTAATCTAAACAAATCTTTCTTGCAGAGGGAAGTGCCTTAGCCCATCTTTCTATGGTGGTCCAGCTGAAACTCTCAGTGCTTCAGCAGAGCTGAAGTATAGTGGTGCAAAGACACCGGGCAGCTCCCTGGTGTGGGTGTGGGAATTAGTGTAACCCTTTCTTTCAAATGCTGCTGCTCTCCCAGGTTTCCTCTGCAAATAGGAATAAACCCCTTGAAGACTTTTCACACAAAAAGGTTAATAAAAAAGGAAATGTGCATAGTCTGCTCTTATAGCTCCTTATTAACCTCCTCCGGGTTCTCTCAAGAGCTTTTCTGATTCACACATTCACATAAACACTCCGACTGGCTTAGTGTTGCTGTTTCTGATGCACATTCAAAAGACAGGAATAACAAAAGGCAATTAAAAAAAAACTAGTTTGATATGATTTTTGCACATTTTGAATAAGTCTGAAGATGGGGAATGGAAACTTGTTTGGAAATTGTAGCTGAGCTGGCAAAGATTACAATAAAATTCACTCATCAGTTGTTTTTTAATGGAACTATAAGTCATTAATATCAGTAGTTACAGTGAGTTACGTATAGTTGTAAAATGTAAACCGACTTTTGCCACGCTGGTTTCATGGCTCAGTGGAGGGAAATCAAAGTTGCCAGTCAGTGTAAGCTGCTTGCTTGCCCCCAAAACTATTGAATGGGTTGCTGTGAAATTCATACAGATTAAGCGTATGAACTCTTAATCCTCTATCTTCTCCTTTAGTTCCTCCACAAGGTCATAAATTTCAGTCATCCACCAAAGTGCTGAATGACAACTTTTATAGATGGATTGTTGGTTCCCAGATGTTGTATCCTAATAGCTTTGGCAGCTCACTGATCTAATATTTATTTGGTGCAGCCATGCGGTCGTAATTTGTGAGTTTGGGGGAGTTCTATTTTATTTGGATGGATTGCCTTTAAATTTTGTGCAGACAATCGTGTCCATTAGATTAGAGGTTAGAACGGCTTCATCTGCTGCGATCTCATTAAACCAAGATGGATTTAGTGCTCATGTTGATTCCAAAGTGTTAGCATGCCAACATGGTAAAAGTAAAATGACAGTAATGCTGTATGAAGAGCATGTAAAACTGTTTCAGTGAGTTTGTTGAGACATTGTTCTCCATTTGAAGTTTTGGTTATTTTTTGTGTGTGTGTATTATATAAGAAAAAAAAAAAATCAGTCACTCCTTAACAAGACTTAATGAATCAGTAACTTGAAAATATATAAAAAAAAAAAAAAAAAAAAAAAAAGACAAATGGGTTTTATAGCCATAGTTTTGGAGACAACTAGCCTGAAATAAGTTTCCATCTAGAATAGTCACATGGTTTCGTGACCATGATAAATTACTGCTGATATTGTTGATATTAATAAAATGGGATGATTGGTAATAATCTCTGATGCAGCTTAAACTTGACAAGAGAAACTGACTAAATGTTTGTGTTTGCTCCCAATTACAGTGCTTGAAAAAAAGTTGGAAATTGTGACTTAGAAAATTGCATAAGTCATTGATAGCACTACAGTATGCCCATTACAATTCTTTTTTTAAAGTTTGTATAGATAATATATAAATAATATTAAAGTTTTAACCTTTTAAACCTCAAAACACAGTTCCTGCGTGACTAAAACGAACTAACCCACTTTTGAAGCCAGAAGTTTCAAATTCATTTCCAGAAAACCTATTTTTTCATTTCTAACTGATGTTTAAAGACAACGAAAGATTTTGCACTCCTCAGAGCTGCATTGTTTACAACGCACATCACCAGTTGGACAGTAATTGGGCCTCCAGTACAGCTGGCATGAGATTCATTACTCGCCATCTTTTTCTGTGTCACACTGTACTGTATGTGTGTGTGTCTGTCTCATTACGCGGTATTTCAGTGACACTGTCGAGGCACGGGTCGCTTCTTAATCCTTTTGGGATCACACAGATCTACAAAAAAGAACAGATGACACAGCACACAGGTCCATGTTGTCTGGAGAGAGCAGGTGATTAGGGTTACTGTCAGTGTTTAACAGCTAAACATTGTGACACAAGTGTGAATCTGGAGTTATTCACAGGAAAAGAGCCAACGAAAGCAGCTGCCGTAAGATCAGTGATTTTCTACAAACGGGGAAAAGAATTCAGACTTCTTCGGTGGTTTTTCAGCGTTACTTTGTCTACTTTTTAAAAAAGTAAAAATGATACACTCTCAATTAAATGTCCGCAGACCTCCTGAAAGACTCATTTGGTTCTGTTGCATCCTTCCAGTTCTTTAATTAGTGATATCAGGCCCTTAAACTGCTCAGAGGATTTGGGGTTGTTGGTGGGTAGTTATTGTGTTGCTGTTTTTCTAGGTCATAGCACTTAGCATTTTCCCCATATTACAGAAAGATAAGATAAGATAAACTTTTATTATTCCTCAAGGGAAAATTTGTCTTGGCCCCGATAGTACAGGTACAACTAAATAACAATATAAAATGACAGATAATGAGATGAGATAACAGCGCAACAGACATAAACAGGACAAAGTAATACATAAGAAAACAGTAAAAAAAAAAAAAAAAAGTTCATGTGCAACAATGTCCGTATCTTAAAGTACAGTGCAAGAAAGGGAGTAGAAAAAGGAAATCATATCCGCCAAAGGACTTGAGCATTGTAGCAATACATAGCAACTCATATCACAGGACCTACAGAGTCAGCACACACTCTTTTCAACTTGGCATTGTCTAGAGTTAGAAAAAAAAAAAGAAGAAGCATTTCTTCTGAACTCTGGAGCAAAACTTGTGTTAGCTGATGGGTGCTTGTCTCAGAGCCTTCCTCGAACAACCTGCCCACTCTCAGAGAACGTGGGCAGATTAGCAATTCCTGGAGGAGGTGGCAAACCTCCCAGGTGACGTCACCTGGGAGGTAGAAAATCTTGGCCAGGTGTTTTATAGGAGGGAGGGGCTACAGCTCTGAGAGGTTTATCCAGAGGGAATACTTGAACATGCCAAATAACACAAAATAGCACTTTGAGGACATTTTTGATGAACAACTAACATTAAAGCATGGCTAAAAGCTTTGTCCATGATATAGCTCCTTTAAAGAACAAACACAACTCCTGAATACATTTGTCTTTTCACAGGTATTTATGTGTCTGAGGTATTCATCCGTCACAATTCATTCGTTTCTCTGCTTGACTAGTCAGTAGTTCATAGTTGTTTCACAGCATTTGTGTTTAAAATCTGATCAAGCATGTTCTACACACACTGAATAGTAAATATCAGCTATTTTTGTGATTTGCACCCAAGACGAAGTAGAAATGGAAACTGGTGAGAGGACTTGATTTGGAATGCTTTATACTCACTGCCAATAGCAAGACTAATTTGGATTGACTAATTGGTAGTCTTACTCACTCTTACATGAGGCACATATCACCTCATGTTTATGATGAGTCATTTGACATTCTCATTTCTGCTAACACCATCAGTCACAGCTATTAGGACTACAACAGAAAAATAAACGTTACTTGAGAGTATAAGCCAATGTGGCGAAAAGATCGAGAAGCTGCTCTGTCAAACGTGCTGTAGTAATGCATACTGCTACTTGCTTTTCTTAATCTCAACAATGATTGGTCAGTTACTGATGTTTTTCATGAGATACTATACTCCAGTAGCAGGACAGACCTTGCTAGTGGGTTGGACACCCCTCTGCCTTTGGGAGTGGTTTAACTGTTTGTGGCATATTCAGCAGGATGTAGGAAACGTTCCTGAGATTTTACTCCATATTCACATGATAGCATCACATAGTTGCCGCAGATTTGTCAGCTGTGGTATTTGAATGTTACTAAACTTTTACTATGGGAACCAAAGTGGGCCAAAAACATATCCCTAATACCATTATACCAGCAGCAACAGCCTGATGGTCTGAAGCAATACTCAGGTAGGCTGTGGTGCTTAAACCACGTTGCCTGAACTTTGCCCCAAAGTATCCTCCACACTATTACACCACCGCCAGCCCAAGCTGGATGGATCCATGCTTTAATGCTGTTAAGGACTCATCAGATTAAGCAACATTTCTCCATCTTTTATTTTCCAGCTTTTGAATTGTAGCCGCAGTTTCCTTGTTCGTAGATGATAGGAGTAGCATTAGGTCTGGCCTTCTGCTGCTGTGGCCCATCTGCTTCAAGGTTGGACTTGTTTTGTGTTCAGAGATGATATTCCACACACTTTGGTTGGAACCAGTGGTTATATGAGTTACGGTTGTTTCCATATCATTTCCAGCCAGTCTGTCCATTCTCCTCTGACCTCTTACATCAACAAGGTACTTTTGTTCAGACTGCTGCTCACTGAATATTTCTCTTTTTTAGGACCAGTCTAAATAAACTCCAATGGTTGTGTGTGTCTGTGTGTGTGAAAATCCCAGTGGATCGGCAGTTTCTAAACTACTCAGACCAGTCCGTCTCGCTCCAACAACCATGTCACATTCAAAGTAACTTAAATCCCTTTCTTCCATATGCTGATGCTCAGTTTGAACTTCAGCAAGTCATCTTGACCATGTTTACAAGTGTAAATACATCAAGTTGCTGCCATGCGATTGGCTGATTAGTTGTTTATGTTATAAAGCAACTGAATGCATATCTCATTAAGGGGCTGAGTGTGTGCTTAAAAGAACAGAAATAATATTGATAACTAACTAAATCCAGATTTGTGGAAATTTTTGGATGAAAATGACTGACTCTCCATTTGTACATCCCAGGTTCTAAAGGTTTAATTGAAGTGTGTGTTAATGTGGTGTTTGAAGTTGCAGATCCTACAAACCTCACATCGGTGTGAGTTTAAAGTACAACTACCAGATGGTGCTGAGAGTTAAGAAGTGTGCTAACTCTGCATGCAGCTCAGACACCATCCTGAATACTGAATATCAATGACTTGTCGCTGGCCGAGGTTCAGTGTAAAGCATACAGCAGTGCCTCGCACAGAGGAGCATATGCAAATACCCATGCAGCAGTAATGGAAATGCTGATGTTTGTGATTATGCTGCAGTAAAAAAAAAAAAAAAGGTTTTGCAAATAAATATCTTGCCACCCTCGTGCTTTGATGAAACATCTTTGTGGCACATCTAAAACCTGTTCACTCAGGATGTCAACAAGCTAAGATTAAATCCTTTCACATCACAAGAAAGGACACCACTTTTTTGATTCCTTCCCTCATTATCTGTGACACCCATGTTTCTTTTCTTGTCAGCTCCCATCCTGTTGTGGTGCGCTCAGTGTGAACAGCTTGAATCCCTGAATGCTGATCAAATAGTGACTTTGAATTCATTTTGCTAAAACACTGGTTTTGCAGCAGAAGCGTCACTGTTTATTAGAATACCAGTGGAAAATAAAAGCAGTGCTTGTGGTTATGCAAGTACACATCCATCGCAAATGATTTTGCTCTAAGGTGGTTCTGAAAAGCAATAAATAAACAACAAAGCAAATGCTTTTCACCTGGAATAAACATTTCATAACACAGCAAAGCTGAATTTACTTTACTGGTATAAATTAATTTTTATCAAGACATAACTTTACGCTGATGATAAATGCCAAGCCTTCATGCCTCATTATCCTCAAATATGTTTTTCTTTTTTTTAAATAGTCAGGTTTTGCTTTTCCTGCCATGACGGTGCAGAAAAGCATTTTCATATCGCAGCTTTTCCTTCAGCTTCCAGTTTTCTGCTGCTCCTGACACGTTAGCTGACAGCAGCATCGCTATCCATGCTCGGATGGCCATTTGAAGACTCAGCACATTTTAATTAAAGCAGTCTTAAAAAGGCAGCACCATCTAACAAGTTTTGTCTCCTCTTCATATTTATAAATCTAGTTGATTGAAATTCTGAGTGAGAATCTACTGGGGGGGATATTCAAAGCATCGCGTCTGCCTGTGAAGCATAAAATGACTGCATTCCTCATGGTTATAATCAAGTGATGTAGACATTCCCAAAGCTCGTCCAAGGCAACATAAAAGGTTGATAATTATTAATGCATCCATGAATTAATAACCTAAAGATTTTTGGTAGCTAATTGCAACCATTTTAAGACCTGAAGTCTCCTTAAAACATGGGATGACCACACTTCTTTATTGCAACAAGTCGTCAAGAGTCTAAAGCAGAGGCTATTAGAACATGACATAAACGGCACAGATCGAAGTGGAAATTGTTCCAACCATCACTCTCCTCTTGGTCCGAGTCCGTCAGCCTTTAGGGGGCAGTGTTGGTTCATTCCTCTCATTGCAGACTTGTTGAAATCGCTTCCAACTGTATGGAGGAGGGAAAGACAGAGCTGAGCTGAAGGAGAGGAGGCAGGGAAGTGTAGGAGTTTGGAGGAAGAAGAAATGTGGGGAGGAAGAAAGAGAGAGAGAAGCAGATGCGAACAAAAAGGTGGGCGGAGAACAGAGGAGGAGTGCTAAGTTTGAAAGGCTGCAAAATTATCACCATTTGGGTATAATAGTGATGAACAGAAGTGTGATGCAGCAATGAGAAAGTTAATTATGATGTGTTTTAGTTAGCATGATTTCCCTCCTCATATCTCTTCATTGGCACCTATTTAAAATAATGATAGGAAGAAAAAAAACTTGAATTTTGTTTTGTTTTGCAAATTGAAATCAAGAATTGGCATTGGCCACGATTCTATATTAAGAAAAAAAGATTAGAACAGTTTTTTTTCTCCCCCAGAGTCTCCTGCGAATGAAGGCTATGAATTGTGAGAGTGATTTACTGAGATGAACGTAATCCCTTCGCTCCCCTCAAGCTTGCTTGTCTCCCATTTCCGTCGTTCCTCGTCCTTCATTTTTGTTCCTTCCTCTCTCCTCTACGGCTGTCTCCCTTGACATAGTCTCGTCTTTGCTGTCCTCTTCAGGTAGATAAGGTCATTGATCAGGTAGAGGCATTTATGTCAGCGTCAGGCTGCAGAGTTCATGTTGAATCAAGCAAAGTTCATTGGAGCAAAATGAAAGTCAGAAATCTTTACATTAGAGAGTAGGTCAAGGGGATGCATATATAATTCTTGGGTGGACAATCAGCATCCCATGTACTGTACAGTATATGCAGAAAGAAGGTATCTATTCAGTAGCTGACCGTAAAAGTATAACAAGCAAACTGAGGAAATAAGTATGGAAGTTAAAGTCCTTTTTTAACAGCCCCCAGAGCTGTGCTCCTATTGGGTCGCCTCAGGCGAGTATTATACAAATACATCTCCTGGACAAGTCATTAGATTGTTGCAGAAACTCAACAAAACCTTCCTGATTTTTATATTCACTTACAGTATTTTTTTTTTCTTGAGATCCTTAAAATGGGTTCACATTTTCCTGTAATTAATCTGATACTGTTTTCTTAAACTCTCTAATTCTCTAATACTCTGGTGGATGTAATGACAGAGGATGGTGGAGAGGAGGTTTGGTTGTACATGAACAGAATTCATATTTGTTGAATTCCCCATACAGTACTTCAAGTGACATCTTTCTACTCAGCAAAACCTGGATTTTGAAAACATCATCAAAATGCTTGACTGTCGCTCAAACCTAGTCAACCCACATCCACATGCTAGCCCCCTGAATCAGCATTAGAAAATATCTTTCGTAATCTGATCACAGGTGGATCACTCTAAATACATCAGTATTATTAATGGGATTAAAATACATTCCCTTATGAGTCTCCAGTTACCTCCAGATCAGATTTCTCTCTTCTGCTTTATAAGTAGATCAACATGAAGCACATTTTGGTTTGCAAAGACCAAATAAATTACTTTTTACTGTGGCAGCAGACAGTGATGCATTCTGTGCCCAGACTACTGAAAATGCACAACTTACACATCAGATAAAATCAGTCTTCAGTGAAGTCAAGTGGTGCTTGACTGTGTTCTTCAATGGTCAGTACCATTTATTTAGAGAGCAAAGTTGCAGATCACAGATGAGTAATAAAGAGATTATTTATCTACTGGGATGTGAAGTCCTTCAGAGATTTGGCTGTTCAGTTTGCTGATGTAAAATAATATACAAAAGCCATGATGCACCTAATTTTTTTCTTATATTTTGCTTCCAATGACCCATACTAATTATTCAGATGATTAATAGATGAATGATTTAGCTGTAAAATGCTGTAAAAATGCCAAATACGTATAACAAAGTTTGACAGAACAGTATATTTGTAATAATTAGATGAACAATAAATAGCTACTGGCTGAAACTTTGTCATATCTCCTTTAAAATGAAGTGGAGGACAAAAGAAAGTAAAGGGACTAAAATGGTAACTGAAAGTGATGCATAAGACATACAGATCCGGGCATGAAAAAGTTCCCCTTTCTGCTGACTGCCAGCCACTTACCAGCGACTTGTCTGCTAATTCAATCGCACAGAGAAATGCCCATGTGCCCCAATTTCAGAGCATAAATCAATGCCCGAAACAAGGACGTTTCCATACGCCAAGTGTGGACACCG
Source organism: Atherinomorus stipes (assembly GCA_023101725.1). Classification (NCBI taxonomy): domain Eukaryota; kingdom Metazoa; phylum Chordata; class Actinopteri; order Atheriniformes; family Atherinidae; genus Atherinomorus; species Atherinomorus stipes. Next base: position 108,350 of record JALJCO010013265.1, read on the forward strand.
TGCGTGATGACGTATCCGTGGGACAAATCGTTCGAACACTTCTGGCAGAAAAAGGCGGAACTTTTTCATCCCCGCATTTGTAGAAATAACATCTGCGAGCTGACAGGTCCTGAGAGGTGCATCTCACCCTGGTCTAGCATCATCAGAAATGATCTCCATGGAAAGGTGGCTGCCAAATAGTCATTCCTAAGAAAACTTGGGAGAAAAGGCTGAGGTATGCCAAATTACACATGAATGGACCAAAAACTGGCAACAACAGGTCTTATGGATTAGTGAATCCTCCCCGGAACCAGACTTCAACTTTACTGAAGCAGTGTGGGATCACCTTGACAGAGAACAGAACAAAAGGCTGCCAACATCCAAAGGAGAAGTTTTGGAAAATCCTTCAAGAACCCAGGAGAACTATTCCCCCAAAAAATTCCAATTAACTCATTGACTGCCAGACATTTTCAGAGCAGAGCGCTCCATATTGCCAAGATTTTTAAGCATTTTCACTGATTTTTGGAGAGCCACAGAACATTGTGTACTAGCCTATGCAAACACTGAATCTACCAAACGAAAGTTAGACTCTGTTCTTTCATCAGAAAATAAACATGTGTTTCTAGCTTTTTCCCTTCTTTAGTAATCTGCCATAGAACATGGGGTAGTAGCAGCAAAAATGTCTGTTTTTCACCAAAAAGCTGAGAAAACAAGCATTTTTTGCAGCAATGCACTTCAAGTGGACATGTGACTTTGATGCCAACATGTTTTATTTTACTGTAGTTACACCACCAACATCTGAACAGCTGTTTACTTCTATGAAACACTGAAAACAACACTGATAAAAGAGTTTTGGTGGCAAAATAATTATTCACTAGCTATATAAGCCACAAAAAATTTACAACATAACGTTTGATAGCAACATCTGTTTTTCTATCCCTCCGTCCCTCCCTTGTTCTTTCTATCCATCAATGTCTGCTTCGCTTACACCTCTCCCCCAACCCAAAGGAAACACCCGCCAATAGACGTGTCACTCTGCTCGCTGCTTGACCTACTTTCAGCGGGAGCACATTGTTGCTGTAGTTCAATCTATTGATCGTGTCTTTGATTGATCGTGTCATTGTCTGTCACCGATCAGTTTTTACACAAACCATCCTTCAAATTGCTTCGTTTCAATTACTCTCTCCACCATGAGAGAATCGAGCAGACTTCCTGAAGCCTGTTTGACCAAAACGCGACTTCTTTGTTGACCACAACATATTTTCTTGTTTGACACTGCCATCTACTGGATTGGGTGAAAATTACAGAAATAAAGACAACACTTCATTTTCACTGACAAGCTCTGCCAGAGTGTCCTCTAGCTCCCCCCATTAAAACCTGTAATTAACGTTTATAGACATGTATCACAGCTAATGTTTGGATTTGAATTAAAGTTTATACATGTAGACGTAAATGGCAGCCAGTGAGTTATGCTCTTGTTGAAGTGTTGTAGTGAATTGAGTGAATTGAGTTGTTGAAGTGAATTAAGCTCGTCATACCAGATATTGACTTTCACCCTTATTAGAATGGTGCAGGCTCTGGTTTTAACCCTGTAATTTGTACAAGCATTTATGTTTCCATACATTTTAATAATTTACTTGAGACCGTTGCACATACAGTTCTAAAAATGTCCCCTTGCTGCTGCAGGGCTGACAGTTTCTTGAAGTGTGTGTGCTTATTTGTGCTTTAAAAATGCACAAATAAGATCAGATCATAATGTATTTTTTTGCTTTGTTTATCACTCCACTCATCTCTCATTCTGTTGCTGTTCTGTCTCTCTCTCTCAATTACAAAGGACAATTGGGGGAATTTCTTCTACTACAGCTAGCTGTCTTTTCTTTTCTTATAAATGAAATGATTAAATGAATTTCCTCATTTTGTCATTAAACTTCCACGGCTGATAAAGCTCTCTGCAGTGTACAAGGGTGTGCATTCATCTTTAATCAGCCACATCCAAAGTGGTGTTTGGTGTTGAGAGATTATCTTAAAACAACATATTCTGACTCATGAACAGGCCAGCTGATAGATAGAAAAGTCTTTCACTGTGGCCCAGGCCACATTGGTTTACACACTGCTAACACAATGCAGTCACATGCAGCCCAGACCATCTCCAAATTTGGTCTAGGTGACCGGATCTCAGTGCCCTCAATGTGTCCGTGATGCATGTAAAATCTTTGCTCAGGCCTGTCCTCTTGAGTTTGCTTCATGCATGCATCTCAGGACACAAAATCACCTTTGTTTTCCCTAAAACATTGATTTATCTAAAATTGGCATATACAGTCATTGGCGTGTTCCTTTCATTGTTGAAAGTGAAAGAATGGGTCGTATACAGTGTGAATCAGCATCATTTGATTTACTGCATTAAGTCCATGATCTCACTAATAGGATTATTTAAGCTAACTCTGACTCACTTTGTGAGAATGAGGGATGGATGACAGGTTACATACAGGGAAAAAAAGGGGGTTGGAGACAGTTATGCAAATCATGACCTTTCTGGTTCAGGTTGTTATATTGCTGCGAAATTAAGACCTTTTGCCTCAGTCTTGCTGCAGTAATTGCTCGTCCTCTAAAACAACCAAGCAAAGAAAGGTGACTGAAAGAGAGAAAGCCCGTAGAGCTCAAGGTGGCTTTAGATTGTCATGATGAATATAGTGAAAATAAGAAAAGAAAAAAAGAAAAACCTTAAATATATGCATCACATTTTCTGTATTGTTTCCGAGCACATACCTGATTTTAATCAAGAGAGGTAACTTGAAATGGGTGGCCTACTGACAACATCCTGCGCAGCATTCAGGCAACTGTAATGAAGCCAATCACTTTTAATCTAGCTTCCCTGCATCAGCTTTGTGATGGTATAATTGGGTTACATAATTAACACCACCAGAAAAACAAACCATAACACTTCTATCAGTGTCTTGCAGGAGGATGAGGAGCTAAGAGCTGCTGCGACCACGGGGGGATAAAGTGTCGATGTGATGACAGTTACACTGGGCTGGATCTCACAGGTGAAGTGGTGAAGAGTAGAAGAGAGAGAGAGAGAGAGAGAGAGAAAGACAGCGGACAACATGGAAATAATGAGGACGGGGAATGAAATGAGGGGAAACGGCAATGAGATGGGATGAGAAGAAACAGGAGAAGAGCAAAAGGGTAGAGTGAATGAAGGAGGAGAGCGGAGACGTGAATTTTTCTAAATGTACATTGACTTTAAATGCTACTTGCAAAATATATGTTTTATCTTTAAAGGTCACCATGATGCTCCAGCGGCAGTAATAAGTCAGCTTGTTTGGATCTTTCCTGCTTTCTCTTACTCTCATGCAGGTATTCAAAGTTTGTTATCTATTAAATCTTTAGCATCAGCAAAGAAAAAAAAAAAGCAAAAACTGAGGAATAAAATCAAAGCTGCAAAGTCACAAGAACATGACACTCCAAATGAGACAACACTGGAATCAGTGTTCTCATTAGGAAAAAAGAAAGATGAGAACATATTAATAATGGAATTGCCATATACAATTCATAGAAGACTGGTAGATGAAGAAGAAGGGGTTGATGAAATAGAATGCAAGGTCTTCATGAAGTGCAGTGGCAGCAACCTGCTTTAGATATGCAGCGAGCCGGCGCTCAGGGACTGCCTGTGCTCCGAGGCTACAGCATGAACTGCAGGGGAAGACACTGGAATTTGCTTTGAAGCTCAACAAGACGCGGAACTGCAGCAGTGTCGGACAAACTTTCAGCAAAATGTCTACTGGAAGACAGAAAGCAACAGAGAGGAGGAGAGCAATCAGTCGTCACTCTGACTCTGCAGCAGAAAGCAACCAATCAGAGTCCAATCAAAAATCTGCGCTCTCAGGACATCAAAAATAACTAAAAGTAATCCAGCACCACAGACCGCTGGGAGTCAGTTCATCATCATTTCATCAGTAGCAGCTTTGCTGGGGAAGCAAAAAAGTTAGTTCAGAATTATGAGTCACGTTTGAACTTAGAAATAATCGCTCTTCCTCTGAACACGCTCACACATCCTGTACAGAACGTGAAGTATTTGAATGTCTTAACCTGTTTCTATTGCTGCATCAGCAGCACTAATGGGACGACCCTGCTGTTTTGTGTTGATTTCCCCTTTAAAAAAAAACAAAACTGAATTAGCATTTACCCAGCTAAACATTCTTATTATATTAGAACCTTACAAGCAGCCATGTAGCTGTTAAACTGCTTTAATTGTCATGGCTACTAATTAAATTGTGAACATACAAAAGCTCACTCAATGGTCTGACTGATGTTCCCCATCAGTCAGACCATTATTTTCCTTCATTCTGTTGATATTTTAGTGATAAATAACAATTGAAATCACAGTCACGACATCTATCAGAGGGACAATATTTGTGACATTTGATTCAGTGTAAACAGAATAAAGCATAAAGCGCCTCACACAGACAGAATATTAGCTTTCCAGTTCTCGCCCACTCTAATTAGCAGTTATTATTTCACCTGGCTGCATTATTTAAATGCTTATACTTGTAGCAAAGTGATGCATTGCAGTTTGGTTGTATTTTACACATTTAGGTTGAAAGAAGAGTTTTGATGATGATGGTCTGGACCGGTTGCTTTCCTCACTGCAGCTTGTTTACTGTGTCTGTGTGCACTCATACAGGTCAAGAAATGTTAGAATGGGTGAAAAAATTCTTAAAGTTCCCATTACTCCAAGCACAATGAGGTCTGCTTGTACTTTTTGAGCTGCAACTCAAAACTGGGAAAATAATCCGACAAATTGCCACCTTTTTTTTTTTTTTTTTTTTTAGTATAGTGGCAATATACTGTATAAACATGAGCCAAAAACAATCTGGCTAAATATTTCACTGTTAGTCAACAGTAAAAACAGTTTCTATAATGAGTGTGAGGGCATTTCCAGATTTTTTTCCTCATGTATTGTTTGTAGGTTAGCTTGCACGAGTTTAGGTTTTCCGTGTTTGTCATGAATCAATGGCTGCCTACCTGCTGTGGCAAGTGGAGTCTATTAAAGCCGATGTCAGTTTTACACCTGCCGAGGAGGGTCCCAGACCGATAATCTGCTTAGAGACAACCACTTGAGAAGAGAGGGGGGGTGTTTGGAGACATGGATAAACAACAGTTTTCAGATGAACCAGAGAAAAAGAAGAAAAATGGGAGGACACATGAAGTTAACTGGAAGAGAGATTATTCAGAGCAGAAGTAAGACAACTGGATGACATGACAGAAGCCAATAATACATGATTTACTGTAGATGACTTTTCCTCCCTTTTTGTTTAGCTGCATGTTTGATGGCCATGGAAACAAGTTAAAGCCCTTAAATAATCATAATTGCTGTTATTACACGGTATTGACACAGTAAAAATGTGTTTACTTGGCAAAACTGCCAAACAGCAACCTCTGTGTTGAAGCGTGTGTGTTTGTGTGTATGTTGGAGTTTTGTCAGCATCCTTTGCTCTCAGCTGCTGTCAGTCCACATTATTGAAAGACAAGGCAAGAGCATTAGTTACCGATGTGGTCCCTGCTGTTGTCTCGGCCTGTATGTTACGGACTGGAGCAGCATGCCATCGAGTTAGCCCTGAAGGCGCTGAGGGAGAGAAGTAGACAGACTTTTATGTACCCATTAGCTCTGCGTTGTAGTCTGTGTTGGGTGTCAGGTGGTCAGAAAACATCTAGCGGGTGTGTAGGTGTGCGAGTGGTTGTGATACCCTACCCTGCAGGCTCAAAGTGCTCACTTAGCATAATTCATCTTGATGAGGCTCTGCAGCGGGGCTGTGGCAGGTATATTGTCCATCTATTTCTTTATGACAGCGCACAGTTGTGCATCTTTCAATCAAAAAGCAAACCAGCCTTCAACCTTGTAACTGGCAGCTGACGGATGAAAAGTAAGTACTGTACATCACATTGAATTTTTTGCATCTTTGACAGTAAACCCACCTTTACGTTCACCACACCTTCTCATCAAAATGATAATAATCACTAATCATGTTGGTGTTTCAACCTCTGGCATCTAGTAGCTTCTTTTCTCAATGAGAAGTTTAAGGCAACATTACAATAGAAAGAGTTAAAGCATACAGATGCCGTTGTGTCAGCTTGAACTTTATAGCATTGTACTGTGGTTAAAATAAAAGAGGAGTGCATTCCATTTTATACAAATGCCTGTTTACTCAGGACTGGTTGCTCCAACAAAGTCAGCCTCAGATTTAAGTGTTTTATTGAAAGCCAGAAGAACTTCAAAGTTATTTGATAAAAATCCACAGCTAACTGTTGTCTCTTTCTGAGTGCACAAAAGTGTGTCTTCTGGGAGGCGTACCAGGAATTCTGATGTCCAAAATAACCATAAGAGTAAAACTTTGGTTTGCCAACATATGAACTTAATGGAATATTGAAAAATGGACATATTAGAGTTGTTTTTGTCTGGTACAGTAACAGTCAGTGTGTTAGTTTCAGATTAAAGACACTTTCTTAGGACATGTTTATACATAAATTGTAGTTCTTTGTGTCAAAGCTGAATTCCATATTGATTTTTTTCTTTTTTTTTAAAGATTTATTCAAAAGTATAAATCCAACAAGAAAAAATTTGGGATAATAAAGGGTGGCAAGGAGAGATCCCTGCAATCACTCCACCACTAGGAGATGTACTGTGGAATGAAATGTCAATGAATGGTGGCCCCCAGCTGATTACCCATGCAGGCCCGTAGTGGTGTGTAGAAAGGTGTCATACAGTAGCACACCAGCCCAGTGTCACCGGGGAAGGTGTGTCAGGAAGCAATGCCCAGCAGGATGCCATCACCGTCTGTATCATAACAATATAACACTGAATTGGAAACATATCAGCCAACTCTCCTTGTTATAATTAGGTGATAATATGCTAAAGAAATTGCATTAATGGAGGTGAAAACTTTCAGAACCCTGGTCAAAATATCTGTTACCATGACTAGTAAATTGGTAAATATTTTGTGATTTCCAAGAGACACATTTAAACATAACAGATTTTCACTGCAAATTAAATCACTTGCATCAAAAGCATCACTGACCATGCAGGGTGACAGATGGTAAATACTTGTTGTGGCAAGCTCAGTTTATTAGCTCTTGTTTATTCCTTCCCCCAGCAATCCTCAAATTTTCTCTTTTATTCTCAGTTTGTCTTGCATCTACTCTTTTAAAGTCTGTTTACAGAGTTTCACTGATTTTAAATCCGGATCTGTGCAGTCCCTGAGGTTTTAAACATCAGGATGCACGCTTGCATCTCTTGAGGAGGTCGACAGTTGTGACTTTATCCTGCTGAAGAAACCACTCTCTTTCATTTTAAATGTTTTGCCACCCCACAATCCACATGACCCAAGGGGTTTGCTGCCAACTTGCCAGATGTCCCATGTCCAGGTCATTAAGTGACTTTTTTAATGTTTGTGGAGTTACTAACTTCATTCTGAGCTACATGCATATTTCTACACTGTATGTTAGAATGTAAAGAGGATTTAAAGGAGTATAGCACAAGTTCCAGCTTTTTTCCGACAACCTGGTTGGTGACAAGTGCAAGTGATGCCAATGTTGTGCACGTGCATGGGCCGCTTTGAACTGTGTTGGTCTTTTGTTTAACCTGCACTGCACTCAGTCTGAGCCTGGAGCAAGAGGCAAAGGGCCTGATTTAAAAAACCAAAAAAGAGGTAATAAATTTTTTCCAAAAAAAAAAAGGGGGAATTAATTGGGGGGGGGAAAAAAAAAAAAAAAAAAAAAAAGAGGAAAAAAAGAGAAAAAAAAGAGAAGACCCCCGGGAGGAGAAAAAAAAGAGGGAGGAAAAAAAAAAAAAAAAAAAAAAGAAAGAAGAAAAAAAAAAGAGAAAAAAAAAAAAAAAAAAAAAAAAAAAAAAAAAAAAAAAAAAAGAAAAAGAAAAAAGAAAAAAGAAAAAAAAAACATTAATATTTTTAAAAATAAAAAAAAAAAAGGAAAGGGAAAAAGAAAGGAAGGGAAAAAAAAAAAAGAAAAGTCGGGTGTTTTAAAAAATTAAATAAAAATAAAAAAAAAAAAAAGAGGGGAGAGAAAGGGAGAAAGGAGGGAAGAAGGAAAAAAAAAAAAGGTGGCAAATGAGGGGGGACTGGACCCCCAACCAAAAAAAAAAAAAAAAAAAAATATTATGGTTTTTTGGGGGGGGGGGGGGGAAAGAAAAAAAAGAGGGGGGGGAGGGAGGAGAAGAAGAAATAAATAAAAAAAAAAAAAAAAAAAAAAAAAAAAAAAAAAATAAAAAAGGAGGAAGACTGTCAAGAAAATTAAAAGAATAAATATAAAAAAAAAAACAGAACCGGGGACACGAGCTCATCTTGCAAAAGGTAATTCACCCAATGACAGAGCAAAGCGAAGCGGCCTCCCCCCGGCAATGTGTACTGAGGTAATAAAGCTATACATCTGCAAGTGGTTTAAAACATTAGGATACTTCAGTAAACTGACAAACAATTTTTTAAAACTATAGCTAGCTTACAGGGCAGCTATATCGGAACACAACATCACTCCCTCTTGTGTGATGTTGCTTCAGTGGATCATGCTTTGCTAGTAAATGCAATGGGTGGCCAACATCTTACGGCAATAACATGCTAGCCGAATGAATGCTAGCCATATGCTAGCGGTCACTAGTGGCAACCAAAAGCTAATGTGTTAAACTGTACACTAACAGTATCAATAGACTTACGCTGGCCTGTTGTTCAAATATCCAAATTGACAGGTTGAGACCATGATTACCTCTTCAAAATGACAGAATCAACTAAATGTAACAAGTGGCCAGAGTGTATCTCTTCCCCATGAAAAGTCATATGGCCATCAGATTACCATATAAATGGCACGTTGAGGGGGGCGGAATGTTTTTTTGGCCTGTACAAATGTATCTTATATGCTAGCCTGTGATTCATATTTGCAAATTTTGTTGTAGTTTGTTTGTATTAACATCAACCTGTCCAGGGACTACAGGAGATATTAGCAGTCTTGTTGTAACCAGTCACCAGCATCCTTCATTTGTCATTTATAAAGGTGAATGAAATGTTGTGCATGGTAGGGGTTACAATGTCTACACGTGTAAACGGGTAAACGGATAAGAAAATCATAACCATTTAGAAAAATCAATAACCGTATACACGTTGTTTTTTCCTCCTCCTCCTCTCCTCCTTTTGTCGACAAAAAACGGTTTGTCGACATGTTTTTTTTTTTTTCTTCAAACAGTCATGCTGTCTTGCTAATTGTGCGTGCGTGCTGTGGCTTTTTTAAAGTTATTTGCTTTGTGTATTTGTGTCTTCTTTTGGCTGTGTTTTGGTCAGTGTTCTGTTTAATGTCCTATTTTTTGGATCGTGCATTTTTAATGTGTGTGTTATATGGTTAGGTTACGTTATTAATAGGGGCTATCTATGTAATATAAAACAATGACATCCAAATGAACAAAGCCCACTTGGTTATAGGCCTAACATTACAAGTCGTTGCTGCCAACTTTAGCTGATAACTAAAAATAGCCGTGTTGCTTACGGACCGACGACATGAAAACATGAGCTGCTCCTGAGACGAGCTTGTCGCCATTATTAATATCGGATTCGGATATAATAAAGACAACAAAAGAGTTACACCGTGACATGTTGTCAAATAATCAACTTACTGACATAACCTAACACTGGGTAATCATGTTTTCTCTTAGGATTTATTGGCGTTCATTTAGCTACTTTTTTTATTAGCTTACTAATGGTACGTTAGCTCTATGCTGTAAACTCCATCCTAGCTTGTGTAATAATGCTCTCGCTTATTTATTTAATTATTTTTTTGATCATCCCACCTGATTACCTGTTTTCATCCATTTTTGTCTTATTTGTTGTACTATGCTCACCTGTCAATAATGTTTATTTGAAAAAAGTCCTCTCGTTTTGCATGAATCAAACATGAGGTTATTAAGTTTTATTGACGTTCATTTAGCTACTTGTTTAGCTTACTAATGGTAGCTCTATGCTGCCTGTCATATACTCAGACTACTACTAGTTTTGAAACTTTTGAGAAGACAGTAGTCAGCGGACATTGCCAACTGGCTAGCGGATGTTGCTATGTTTAACCCTGATAGTTGTTGACAAGCATGGGGAGGCTCACACAAATGAGAAGGGGGCGTTCCAGTCTCCGAACCAGGAACGCCCATCGCAACGGGAACGCCCATTTGTGTCCGCAGCCGGAGCATATTGGATGATTCCAACCGAATCCCTCTTATTGAGCATGCAAAACTTAAGCATCTTAACTGGTGCAATGCAACCTTAAAAACAAACAAACAAAAACATCAGTAACCATACCAGTGGAGGGTTAACCACCCTTATTCTTTCTTGCCTCCCCTCTACTCCCGCAACAATACCTAGGATGCACCACATCCACCAGGGAATTGAATACAAGCTCTGATGGAACCTCAAAATCCTGTTTAGAGGGATGATTTCCTTCATGGTTCAGCAACATGTTTAGAGTTGCAACAGAAAGAAAAGTGTGAAGTTCTCTAAGTTGATGTTAACATGGGCACTTATATCAGAGAGCCGATGGCACTCGGTGGAGTAGGCTCCCTGGAGAGGGTGACATTAGCAGGAGCACCGAGAGCACTCTGAAAAGCACAGAGTTGTCATCACTGCTGTATGTAGGACAAGAATGAGTGTCTTTGGCCACAGGCAATAACATAAGTGTAGTTTAGAGCAGCATTCTCCACTCCAGTATGTCTTTTGATTGACCAGATTATTACAGCTGTTCTGGTGTAAACACTCTTTCGGACAAATTTAACACCACAGCCATCAAACCTGGTGTTGGCAAATTGTACCCTCTCTCCACATTCTTCAAAGTAGTGTTTAAGAGTTAGACAAAAAAAGTTTTACAGCATTGGTGAAAGCTCAGCATCCTGGAGAATGTGACCCAAGTTGATGACACACACAAGCAATCTCACCCCCCAAAAAATGTGGACCTGAAGCCAAAAGTGTGTGTATCCCTAGTCCCCTGGTGCAATGTTTCAAGGTTAAAACGTCAATTACTTGAGATGAAAAGACGGAAGAAGGTGGAAATCTGAGACAAAATGCAGAGCTAAGGTGAAATGCAGTCAGGTGGAATGCGTCATGGTGGCGCCCTGAGGCCTGCATCCGCACAAGATGTGCTTCAATAACTCCCCATCAGCACAACTGGCAAGTAGTTTGGAAAACCTCACCTCCACACCCAGGTGGCATGGCTGCAGTTTGTACTGTGAGCCTGTGTGTAAATTTGCTGTCACAGTGAGTGGACACCCACATGCACAGGGACAGTTTATTTGTGGTCAAGCGTGTGTTTATTCCCTATATTTGGATTTGTTTGTCAGGAGAGCTATTTGTAGATATATGTGTATTTGGACATATGGGCACACTGTGCATAAATCTGCTTTCCAAATTGTCTCAGTTTCTGCAAAGGGGATGTTTTCTGAGCAGTTTGAACAACAAATGAAGCTCAGCATGTGTTTAGTTAATGAATAATCTTAACAAAAGCAACACTGTGTTTAGATAAACAACAAACAAAATAGTGGGACAAATCTATGCTTTACCTTTTACACGTTTTTTTTTTTTTCAATTTGTCTTTTATCTAACTGTGGCAGAGCTTTCTTTTCTTTTCTTTCCTATACCGTTAATACCCCCGTGATCCTGCTCTGGGAGCCACTGCAGAATAAAAAGATTCAAAGTCAGTGAGAAAATTCTGTCTGGTAGTTGGTTTAATCAAAAGCTGCTGCAGCCAAATGCCTTTAGTCTGTTTTGCATGCCATAGGCACGCACATGCATAAATTCTGTCTATTCTTGTATTTATTTGTGTCTACAGTATCGCAGTACTCCGTGCTCTCCGTCACTTGCTTTATCAGCAAACCTCTTCTTCAGCTTCTGTCTGCTTCACCAAGTGTGATAATTTCAATGCATAAATGGCTCCGAATACAATTATAGACAGCCATTGGCATGTTATGCCAACTACAGTCACCTGAGAGGATGCTATCAGAATTATGCAACTATATTTTTATTTTGTAGAAACAAAATGCCGGCAATTTTTCCTCTTTTTTTTATTTGGGGGCTAACCACCCAGATGATCTGTGTTCTTTTCTTTTAATTTAGATGGAAGTTGTTGTCATGATGTGATTTATCATGCAGATATAACCCATCACACAAATAACTAATCAGCCAATCATAGCAACTTAATACATTTACACACATGGACAATATCAATACTGAATACTGAAGTTTAAATGAAGCATCAGAATTTGGGAAGAAAAAGAATTTTAGTGTGAACGTGGCACAGTAGTTCGTGTCAGGTTGTGTGTTTTAGGAACTGCTGATCTACTGGGATTTTCACATGCAACCATCTCTGGGGTTTAAAATGCTCTGGAAAAGAGAAAATATCCATTGATATCCATTGAAAATATCCAAAGGAGAATACGCAGACTGTTTAGAGAAATCAGAAAGGCAATGGCAGCTCATATCACCACTAGTTATCACTGAGGTGAGGAAAATAGCATCTCTGAACACACAAGATGTTGAACTTTGAAGCGGATGGACTACAGCAGCAGAAGATCCAACCTAATGCCTTCAGTCAGCTATGAACAGAAAACTGTCAAAAATTCAAAAAGGCTTACCAAACCTGATTTTTATTTCTTTATTTCCAAGAAATAATCCATGGTACACTTATTTCTATTAGTGTGCAGCAACATTCGGATGGCAGGGTCAGACTTTGGTTTAAAGCACATGAAAGCATGGATCCATTTTGCCTTGTAGCAACAGTTCAGGCTCCTGCTGGTGGTGTAATGGTGTAGGACATACTGGCCCAATTCCAATTCCTATTTTCATCCCTATCCCTAGTCCTTCCCCTTGGCCATAGCACTAGAAAGGACTGAATTATTCCCCTAAGAAATGGGACAACCCTTCGAAAACGTCACCAATAGTTGGCTGTGGCACAGTAAACTGACATCACAGCTGTTTCCAGAAGAGTTCGCAATTCCCTCTGCAGCATTAAGTCGTCAATAAAGATTTGTTTTAAAAAAAATGCCATCTGCATCAGCAATAATCTCCCTCTCCTTGGCAATTGGATTCAGCTCAAGTTAAACGTTAATGTTACAGACATGAGCAGATGCATGTGACGTTATGAAACTAGCGATATTTTCACATTTGTAATAAAACTGTCTGTAATACATTAAAGCGGCCTTAAAATAACAATTTTCATATTTTATTTTATTAATTTCCATATTTCACATGAAATTGTGGGTAAAATCATACCACTCATTTTCTAGTGTGCCCCTCGAGGACCAGATAGTCCCACCACTTCCCCCTCCCCCTCAGTCTGAACCAGAATTGGGACACCACTACCCCTTAACAGGAACACGCTAAACAAAAGATGGGCTCACAGAATCAACTTAACCTAATTTAAAAACCACACCCTACCTGAGTATTGCTGACCATGCCCATCTCTTTATGATCACGGTGTAGAATCCTCTGATGGCTGCTTCCATCAGGATGATGCTCTATGTCACAAAGCTCAAATCATCTCCAGCTGCTTTTTTGAACATGTCAATGAGTTCACTGCACTTCAATGGCCTCCATAGTCATCAGATCTGGATCTCATAGAGAACCTTTGGGATGTGGTAGAATGGTGGGTTCTCATCATGGATGTGCAGTAACTGTTTGATGCCATCATGCCAGTTTGGAGCAATGTTTCCAAACATTGAAAACATGCTTAAAGAATTAGGGGAGCTCTGAAAGCAGAAGTGGGTCCAACCTGCTATTATGAAGGTGTACTTAATGAAGTAGCCAGCGGTTTCATATTGCCTGTCCATTCAAAAATACAGGTTGTACTTGTTCAGGCCAGAAAAGATGTGCTTGAAGTGCCACAGTATTGCATTTCAGTACGGGTTAGTAGTGAAAGCACATCCATGAATCCAACTAGTGAACATCAAAGGAGGTTTAGAGGTTTTATTTTATTCTTGCAGTCAACATACACCCAACTCTTTGACAGCTTTGGACAGCCTGGTGGAAAATCTCCTAGTTAACAAGGATAGGACAGGATTTGGAAAAAAAAAGAAAAACTCTTTTATGTATTTGCTTGACTTGTTTCCGTGACTATTTCAGTGCAATTCAGGTCATGTTCAGATTGAATAAGACGTAAGTCCTCTTGCTTTTTAAGCCTAAATACTGTAGTTTCCCCTCCAAATTTATGTATTGACAGTAAATTATCATAAGATGATTTATTTTTCAAATGTAATATTTATTATTGTAGCCATCAATTAATTATTAATTACATATGTAAATATCTTTATACCTCTGTGTGTTACCAAAACTATCAATCATTAGTAAAAAAATGTTCTTTTCATGTTTTTGATATAATTTTTTTCTAATCAAAAAATCAACGTAATAAAACAGAACTAAATCAAATTAAAAAAAAGAAGAAAAAAACATTTTTCTGGGTAATTATTTAAGCATTCTCCAAACACAGTACCTCCAAGGAACTAAAGTAAACAAGTCAATGTGTCATTAACACCAATAAAGAAATTGGTGAGAACAATCACCAAAACAAAAGAATGAAAACAACATTTTGTGCAAATGAAACAAACAGATGGTAAATATATAATGAAGTGTAGCCTGAATACTGTGGGTGAAATGTGACAGACTTGTGTGTTCTTGTGAGATAAAATGCAACATTGTGAAATATTTTCCTTTTTTGGGGGATTTCATCAAATTAGAATAAAACATCTAAGGTTCACTTTCATCAGAAGTGTGTTGCTGCACTCCTCCCTTCTCAGCTCTCTTTGTCATGCCTTGAAAACTTTTAGAAAGTAGATATATAAGAACTGAAGCTAATCATGGTGGTGAATTCTCCCTTCGGTGAATAAATCCATTACGATGGCTGTTTTCAGTGCTGTGACATTGAAAGTATGCACTGGTAGACACGCTTCACCTCCTTATTGCACATGGGTAGTCCGCTCTGGCGTGCAACACGGCACACACAGGAATCTTTACTCGTGTGAGGGTGATGACCCAAATAAAAGATGTAGATACTGTCGATGTGTTACAGTGTTCATGAACAGATGAACATGCATTGAACTTTCGATGAGACGAGCAGCCTGTGGTGTGGACAATCCTCACCAGCGGTTTTCCTTGTTTCTTCATAGATACATCACACATAACTGGCGGGTTTATGTCAGGGAGGCATTCTTATGTCTTTCAAAGCTTTTCAGATATTAAGTTGTGATATCATGAGGAAAATTGACCAGCAGTAATATTAGCACAGATCTCACACATGACATCTGTCTGCCTTTCTTTATTGGATATCTTTTCAGTGAATACACACAGCAAATTTGACAGTGTATATCCAACACTTTAGGAGTATATTGTACACCAATTTTGGTGTTTATTTGGGTCCAAGGAGTCAGTGTACATTTTACACTGTTCTCAGAGTTTTAAGTCAACACTAATCTAGAGTTAAATGCCTAACACTATAAGAGTAAAAATGAACTCTTAGGGTTGCTCTCAAGTATAAAAATGAAAATAGGCCTGCTTTGAGGTAACGGAGGTGAATAATAAAGGATTTTGAATTATGTTTAATATTAACACATTGTTTCCCATCTTGCATTGACCCAAAATTTGTGACCTGAATATCAGCACAGAAATTTGGGAGAGTTGTAAAGATTAGTTGGTACTTTGAGAGTTACCAGGCAAGTACTGGTAGCACAAACTACCAACTTCAACAACATGTTTTAATTAATACACCGTGCACGCCAAGGAGACCCAAAGGGATCACATACAGTTTACACTTAACTCACGGTGCAGGACCATACAGGGGAGTCACAAAGCATGATGGGAAATTTTCAAGCCAAAGAAGGCGGAGTCTTCCCGGGTGCACTTAGTTACACTTCATAGAGTTAATTAAACACTGAAAGAGGAAACTTGTTTTAACTCTGAAAATTTTCACCGGCACTGGTGGTTATTTTACTCTCATTGGTGTTTTACTCTGAATTACTCTGAAAGAGTAAATATGACTAAACAACTCAAATTTAACACTGGGGATTTCACTGTGCAGTTTATTGAGTTCTTGAACTTCATTTCTGTTAAGAGAAGAGCTGGTGCTTCACTCTTCCTTTCCAGTAATTTAAACTACTATCAAACACATTTTTTTTAAATTGTGAATGGAGTTTTATTTCACCTGCTTATCTCCACTAAGGATCATGTTAACAAGATTGTAAACTTCTTGTAATTGTCCTTTTTGTGTCACGAGTATAGATAATTTTGCCGCTCCAGTGTTTAAATGTGATATATCTGAGGCTGATTCTGGTCTTTAGGTGAATCCTTTTATTCATGTGATAGTTAACAGTGTGTATCTTATTGAGGGCAGGGCTGTGACTCGGATGAAAGCGGTCCTTTCACACCAGGCTCAACTCTCTGCAACAACTTGAACAGATTGCTCACAATTGTGAGATGAAATGGTGATCAATTAATCAATAAAAAGCATTAAGGTAGATAAATTACTGATGGATCAAGAGTTCCAGCTTGGAAGGAATTCATTTTCTGCATAATTTAGTTTGTGGTTATGATGTTCAAAATTGTTAGATACAGATGAAAACATCAGCTGACGTATTTGCTGTCACACTGTCCTGCGAAGATGACTTTGGTGTGTGGATGTTTATATGGAAATCCATCTTCGAATGCGGGTAATGGAGTGTATTTTATGTGGCAGTGGTGAGCTTGTCTGCTGCAATGTGGGTGTGTGTCTGTGTAGGCCATACGGAGACATTTGTATTACTCATTATTCACACTGACTTCATGAAAGCCCTACAGTATCAGGTCTATTTGGCCATGTGGCACCGCCATACAAAATTTATGAATGGTTTACATCATTCAGACACCAGAGTGGGTATGATTCATTTACTGCGAAGTGACACTTTCACATATTCACACATTGGTCATATTTGCTTCTAGGGTGTCTCCTGGTGGATTAAATTCATGCCAAAAAAGACAAGAAAACAAAGAAAATAAAGGTTCACAAAAAAAAGTTCCTAAAAAGTCTGCGGGAAAAAAACAACAAAAACTTGATATTCTAAACAAGATGAACTATTATCTGACTCAGGCACTTTGCTAGATGCACATATTTGATGTTAGTATTTAAGCTAGTGCACCCACATTATTTCAGCCTTAAAGGATAACTTTCTTTTTTTTTCAACCTGGACCTTATTTCTAGGAGTATATACATGCATTCACTCACCGATGAAAATTCTGCATCACTTTGACTCAGTGGCGGACTGGCCATCGGGAGCACCGGGACATTCCCGGTGGCCTGGTCGCCAAACTGGCCTGTCAGGTTGCGTTTGTCAGGTCTAACTCACTCTCTCTTCGTGTAAAGTTGTCAGTCACGGCTGCAGACAAGCAGTGCAGCGCCCCCCACCCCCTCCTCCCAAGATGGAGCGGCAGCATCAGGGCATGAGAAAAGGTCAAGTGTATCTATCTGCGGCCTGCAACCAAGGGGCGTGCCCTATCGTGGGGCCCAATTGAATTAAAGTTCAACATTTCTTAGAAAAATTATATTCAACCTATAAATAATTTTAAAAGAAATTTTAACGGGTTCGATAATGGCATTATATTTACGTCTATAAGCCAATACACGCCGCCATTGTGGGTTGCCAAATACGATCTCTGGCAACAATATTTTGGGCACAGTTAGGCTGGTGCAGGGGGAAACAATGGAGACCGCGAGTGAAGCAGCTGCTTCAGAGCCCTGGAGATATTGTTATCTGTTTCTGAGGAGGAGTGACCTGAGAAGAGCAAAACCTGGAGTAAATTTAGGTGAAGACTTCACTAAATGGACCCACATAAATGTTTTCTACGGCGTCAAAACAAGGAAATGGCAACTTTCCTCCTTGATCGGTAAGCTAACTTGTTTGCTAATGTGGCTAACGTTAGCTGTCAGTTATAAACTCCTCTGCATTACTTGCTGCAGACTGTTGGTCACTTGCGTATCGGCAGTGAGCCTGGCATCCCAGCAGCTGGAGTTGTTTTTCTGCCGTTTCAACTACAACCTAGACACACGTGATGTTGCTGTTCTGTCTGTATTACCATATTCAACCTTTAAGTGGAGAAAGCAAGTAGCAACAGATGCAGAAAAGTGCATCAAAATAAGTGACATGTTTGTCAGTAAAGGAGCAGATGAGATATAAACACACTAGTGGTGAAAAGTGACAATAGATGCCCACCCATCCATCCAGCTAGCTTAATGCTTAGCTGATGAGCTAAAACTAGCTCAATAATAATAATAATAATAAAAAAGTTTAAATTGTAACAAAGGATATTGCGAATTTTAGAATATGAATATTGAAATCCTTGTATGTTTTATTTAACTTCTATTTAAGCAGGTAAAAAAAAAAAGAGAGTTTAAGGAAATATAAAAATAGCCAATGCATATAAAATAATCGTTTGTGGCAGCCATACCTGCCTTATTTCACAATCTACCCTCACTACTTGCACACAGGTTGTAGATTCAAGCTTGCTGTTTTTGCTGTTTCTTGCATTTAGGGAAATTTCTAAACCATACCATCCAAAGAGAATCTAAGCATATTGTGGCAAAACGTTTGAGTGTATGCTCTGATTCCTCAGGAATCACCATCAGCCATAGCCATTCAGACAGTAAACCAGATGTTAACTCCATCTAACTTTATTTGAGTATTGACTATGCATTTGTACATATATACATTATCTGGAGCATAACAAATGTTTATGTTGTTTATTAACCCATTAACATTTAAGTACTACTCAGAGGACACAAATGAAGTTCGTATTTAAACATTTAAAAAAAAAAAAAATGCAAGAGTTGCAGGAACATAAACGTCGTTTAATTACATTCAAAGGAACGTCAGTATACCAAGTTGCACATGAAATGTTGATATCTAGGCTAAATTATTGAATTATCCTCCTTTGTGTTTGAATTGAAATAATTCTGAAATAATTACATGGGAAGCATGTTTATCAAAATCCACTTTAGATCTGTGGATTGGGAAAGGATCTGATTGGATGTTACGTATTTATGTCAACCTGGAAGTAAATATACTCCTTTCCTGGTCCTTTTTCTTTTCAGCTACAACATGGAAAATCACATTAATACAGATTTTCACTATGATTTTGATTGTAGTTTTGTACTAGCAGCTCGACACGAAGATACTACTTTATTTTTGCCAGCTGGCTCAAGTCCAATGCTTGTTTCGCGTGCGCTTTGACAAGCGCCACTGCAACAGGACAAGAGAAATTAAAGTGGAATAAATTGTTTAATTCAGAATTAAAATGTGAATAAAGCACTTAATGTGGAATTAAAGGTTGAATATGGAATACGGACAGAACAGCGACATCACGTGTGTCTAGGTTGTAGTTGCAACGGCAGAAAAACAACTCCAGCCGCTGGGATGCCAGATCACTGCCGATACGCAAGTGACCAACAGTCTGCAGCATGTTTAACAAGTAACGCAGAGGAGTTTATAACCGACAGCTAACGTTAGCCACGTTAGCAAACAAGCTAGCTTACCGATCCAGGAGGAAAGTCGCCATTTCCGTGTTTTACTCCGTGGAAAACGTTTATGTGGGTCCATTTAGTGAAGTCTTCACCAAAATTTACTCCAGGTTTTGCTCTTCTCAGGTCACTCCTCCTCAGAAACAGATAACAATATCTCCAGGGCTCTGAAGCAGCTGCTTCACTCGTTGTCTCTACGTTTTTCCCTGTACAAGCCTGACAATGACCGAAATATTGTGTCCACACAGAGATCGTATTTGGCAACCTGCAATGGCGGCGTGTATTGGCTTATAGACGTAAATAAAATGCCATTATCGAACCCGTAAAAATTTATTTTATAATTATTTTTAGAATAAATATAATTTTTCTGGGAAATGTTGTACTTTCATTCTGTACACCCCCAAACAACCTGTGGAGGTATTATTTTTAAAAAAATATACCTTTTAATAAAAATGTTCCATATTCAACCTTTAAGTTTAATTCTGAATTATCATTTTCACTTGGAATTAAGTGCAAACAAGGTCCTTTCAAAGCGGAATTAACTATATTCGGAATTAAAGAGAAATCAAAACTCCGAAGTAAACGTGGCCATTGTATTTCTCATAGGTACGGATGGACGACTATAATCAGGTTTTTAGAGATTTTCATGGTCTTGTGACTCCCAAAAGTTGCAAACTGAACAAATTGAAAATTGGTCAGGTGCCCTAATGTAACATTAAAACAAGCAAAGTAGTTTTCCATTCTACAGATAAAAAAAGATATGTGAAATTTAGTATTTGGCTACCAGTAAATATATTTTAGAATATCTTTCTCTGTGTGCTGATAGCAGACAGAATCTTACTGTTCACCACATTCATCATAGAGCAACAATGAATTGAATTTTTTAAACACTATCAAATCCAAATTAACAAGTCACGTAGATCAAAAGTGAGCTTCAACAAGACTCCAGTTTGAACTGAACTCCATGGCTTTTTCTCCCAGCTAATTATGGAGAGAACAAGGCCCAGTGTGCCGCCATAATCCTCGGCCGTAATGACCGGATCTATTTAGCGATTTAGGACTCATCAAACAGACACAGCTCAGAGCACAAAGGGAGTCCGCTCCATCGATGGAGCCAATGCGGCGTTATCTGTTCCTTCAGAAGACAGGGGAGTAAGAGACAAAGAGAGATGAAGGGCGAAGAAGTCAAAGCATCACTGTGTGAAGTGGAATATCATATTAATTACTTTTCATTTATATATCATTAACTGTCCATCACTTTGCTCAATTTCCTCCAGATATAAGTTGCAAATTGACCTTGGACTTGAGTTGTCTGAGTAAAATACAAGCATGTGAAGACTTAGGTGCCATATGTGATTACATTTTTCATATATATTTAGAGTATTAGAGCTATTAAACAAGATATTTTACAGAATCTTATAATAACAGTGAATGCAAACATGTATTTTATTACTGTTTTGTACTACCATCATCAGCTGTTGTCTCACAAGTGGTTAGTTGTTTTCATGTTTACTGCTACTTAAGGAAAATGTCAGAAATGCTACTATTATTTTGGCACAATGCGTGTTCTTTTACAGTTTCACTTGGAATGCTCATCTTGAACATACTACATGTCTTTGCCTTTTGACAACCTGATAAGATCCAGATGGGGACAGAAGTTCACCAGATTCTGCAGATCTGTTTTTTTATTTATTTATTTATTTTTGATGTTCTGTTTCCTAAAAAAACAACAACAAACAAACAAATGAAATGATCAATTCACAGCACACAAACTCAAGGGACCGCTGCAAGGTCTGGATTTGATATATTATTAATGTTAGAGCAATTTAGTTAAAGCTGCCATGACATCAAATTTCACTTTTCATGGGTTTTAGGGGGTATGATATGATCTATTGTGCACTGATGAGGCCATGTAAATGTTCAGAGTGAGTATCAAAGTCCCTGTTTATGGTCTGTCAGCTTTGTTTATCTGTTCAAAAACTGTTGAATCCGACAGGAGCTATCATTCTATGTAGTTCTATCATTCTACGTACTTCAATTGCTCAAATTAGAGCACACTATCAAGCAAGCAAAAAGCCCCCCCTCCCAACAGACCCCTCCCTTAGCGAAGCTTGCCCTGTTACATCAAAATATGCTTTGAATATTAAAATCAAAAGCATTTGAATAATGAAAGTTACAGTGGGTACAGAAAGTATTCAGACCCCTTTAAACTTTTCACTCTTTGTTTCATTGCAACAATTTGCCAAAATCAAAAAAGTTCATTTTATTTCTCATTATTGTATACTCAGCACCCCATCTTGACAAAAACAGAAATGTAGAAATGTTTGCAAATTTGTTAAAAAAGAAAAACTGAAATCACATGGTCATAATTATTCATAACCTTTGTTCAGTACTGAGTAAAAGCATCCTTACAGCCATGAGTCTTCTTGGGAATGATGCAACAAGTTTTTCACATCTGGATTTGGGGATCTTCTGCCATTCTTCCTTGTAGATCTTCTCCAGTTCTGCCAGGTTGGATGGTGAACAGTGGTGGACAGCCATTTTCAGGTCTCTCCAGAGATGCTCAATTGGGTTTAAAGGAATAGTTCACCCTCAGAATGATTTAACTTTATTTTCCACTTACCCTGATGGTGAGCAAGACTCTGGACCACTTTTTTTAATATGCCAAATGTAGCTGGAGTTCAGGGCAACTTCTCGTTCCCCCCAATAGAGTTCGCCAGGGTCCGAGCCAAAAAGGTCCATAAAAGTCCACAAAAAATTGTCAAGATTAGTATATTTTTAGAGTCTAAACAAGACTACATCGCATGCCCAGCAAGCATGCTGATGCGCATTCACGAAACTACGGAAGCCACGGCAGACAAGATCGCGCGTTCTCTTTTTCTTTCTTTCTTTCTTTTAGATCATTATCCAACCCCTCCTGTGTTTGTCCCGGTTTGTTTAGACCTCTTGCGCTCTTACCACAATGTAAACAGTGAATTTCTTCTTCTACGCTTGCATTATCGGCAGAGTAGGCTCTGAACGCCGAGGCTTCCGTAGTTTCGTGGCCGCGCATGTGCGCGCTTTATGGACGTAAACAATAATCCTTTTTAGACTCTTAAAATATACTAAATGGCGTAGTTTCAAGTAAATTCTGGACGCTACCCACTCAGGACACTTGGATTACATGGGACGAGCAGTATGGAGGAATATTGACAATTTTTTGTGGACTTTAATGGACCTTTTTGGCTCGGACCCTGGCGAACTCCATTGGGGGGGAACGAGAAGTCGCCCTGAACTCCAGCTACATTTGACATATTAAAAAAGTGGTCCAGAGTCTTGCTCACCATCAGGGTAAGTGGAAAATAAAGTTAAATCATTCCGAGGGTGAACTATTCCTTTAAGTCAGAGTTGGCTGGGCCAGTGAAGAATGGTCAGAGTTGTTCCAAATCCACTCCTTTGTTATTTAGTTTCTTCCAGGATCTCTCTGTACTTGGCCACATTCATCTTTCCTTCAATTGCAACCAGTTGTCCTGTCCCTGCAGCTGTAAAACACCCCCGTAGCATGATGCTACCACCACCATGTTTCTCTGTTGGGATTGTTTTCGGCAGGTGATGAGCAGTCCCTGGTTTTCTCCACACATACCCCTTAGAATTAACACTGAAAAATTCAATCTTTGTCTCATCAGTCCAGAGAATCTTATTTCTAACAGTCTGGGAGTCCTTTGTGTGTTTTTGGAAAACTCTATGCAGGCTTTCTTGCACTGTCTTCCATCAGGCCACTCTGCCATAAAGCCCCGACTGGTGGAGGGCTGCAATGAAAGTTGCCTGGGTAGAACTTTCTCTCATCTCCCTACTGCATCTCTGGAGCTCAGCCACTGTGATCTTTGGGTTCTTCTTTACCTCTCTCACCAAGGCTCTTCTCCCACGATTGCTCAGTTTGGCTGGACGGCCGGGTCTAGGAAGAGTTCTTCTATATTTAAAGACTATGGAGGCCACGGTGCTCTTAGGAACCTTATAGTGCTGATGACACGTTTTTGACATTTTTTGCCATGCTTTATAGACCAAAACGTTATTCATGATGATCTATGTAACTGAAACAAGCGCAGCTGCATAGATGAGTTATTAGAAAACATCGCTGCTTTTCAGCACATCTGACCAGACTGTGGCACTGTGAGCCAAAACCAGATGTGACGTTTGCCAGAGAGTCTTCGCAGCTTATTTTACATTGAAGTCAATGGCTTAGATTATACATGTAACTCAATGGACGGACCGCAACTCTGTTTCGAGACTGAAAAGCTATTAGCATTTAGCCGAGCCTCCTAAACATCGGATATTCACGTAAATACACGTCTGATTAACGTCTAACTGCACAGAAATACTAATTTTGTCTTGGTCTGTTGTTGTATGGCAAAGTTACTGGAAGTTAAGGTCGTGTCATCAGCACTTTAAGTGCTGCAAAAAAGTTTTTGTAACCTTGGCCGGATCTGTGCCTTGTCACAATTCTGTCTCTGAGCTCCTTGGGCAGTTCCTTTGACCTCATTTGCTCTGACATGGACTGTGAGCTGTATCCCTAACCAGGTGTGCTTGACCTCAGTAACTTGAAAAATACACCTGGATTAATCAGTTTGTTCAGTCATGAAAGACAAGAAGCAAAGGTGCTGGCTGAAAGATGTAGAGTTGTGCATATAACCCATTCTGCCTCCTGAACAATAAAAACATTTTTTCTCCACTTAAACATCTCGAAGCCAGTGTTCATGTATTGCATTTCCAATCCCTAGCAGAGTTGAGACAAAACAGTGAAGTTGCTATAATTGATTAAACATTTGACTAAGGAATTTATCATGAATAGCTACAGGTGATAAACTCCATGCTAGTTTGCATTCTGCAGGTCCTGATCAATAGTTTGTCTTGAAGAGTTTTACCTCAAATGTTCAAAATTTTAGAAGCCATCCAGAAACAGTCTTCAAAAGCTTTGCCTCAGACCTTATATATAGGTACCTGGCAAATTGACTTGCAAAGTGCACATACTTATCTAAAAAGGTTCATCCCCATGATGATCCTTTTATTTATCTTTTAGAGGGAGAAAAGATGAGGTGGAAAAAAAGGAATGTGAAACTTTTAAAGAGAAGGCAAAGTGTTGTTGTATGCAGTGAAACTGACATGAGCATGGATTTAAATGCAGACAGGTGGGAGGAAGAAATGGGTAGTTGAGTGTGCCAAAGCCCCATGTGAGCATCAGGTTAGAGCTGTGGTACACTGCTTAATTAACTCAAGAGCCAATTTGAGCCAATGGCTCAAATTAGGTTGAGATGTTTGAAGGATAATAATAAAAAATGGGGCTAGTCCAAATGAATGGTTACAATGGCTGTGTCTCATACAGCTGGATCATAGAAAATGGCTGAATAAGGTCCTGGAAATGGTCCTGATGTGGTGACGTACAGTTTGGTTATTTTGGTTTTTCTTTCAGAAGCAGGGGTTTATAGAGAGAGAGAAAAAGTGGTTACCAGTCTTCCTCGCATCAGTTTTTCTTGATCATTTTAATTATTCTTATAGTCAGACATTAATTTCTGATGCAACATAAAAGAAAACTTGACACTATTTGAGCTCCCTGGTTTCTCTGGTTGAAAAAAATTTCCTTGTCGCAAGCAGTTTTTAGATTTGCCTAAAAGAAAAATAATGTAAAAAGAATAAGTGTTGTGATCCTTTCAGATAATGACCCGTATCCTCTGAAAAACAAACATTACTTCCTGATTACCTCCATGTTCTGTCTACATGCTGAACAACTCATCTCCAGGCTTTAGCTGCTGTGTCTGGCAATATTGATTTCCCAAGCCCATTCTGACCATTTATTTTCTAAAACAGAGAGCAATTCCCATCAAGTGTACTTTTTCAGTTATCTATACGTCCCCTTTTTGAGGGGGAACAGGTTGGAAGCAGGGGAAAGGCAGACTTCTAATTCACCAGTGAAAACACCCCCATAACTGTGGTTTGATAAAATGAAATCTGAAGCTTCATAACCATCTTACCCCTTTTTTTTTACTGGATAGAAATATTGAAATATTCTCTGAGTGGCTTTCTGTCTCTGTATATCTTTTTGTGAA
The DNA here is from genome assembly GCA_023101725.1 of Atherinomorus stipes. NCBI lineage: Eukaryota > Metazoa > Chordata > Actinopteri > Atheriniformes > Atherinidae > Atherinomorus > Atherinomorus stipes. Next base: position 133,975 of record JALJCO010013265.1, read on the forward strand.
AGGCTGGGTCCATATCTCCCATTGTGCAGGTGAGCAGACTGATTGGATTTCTCAATTATAGGGACCTGTCAGTGGATCCAACTGGTGATAGTGAAAAGAGATATGGAGAGTTGCTCTTAGGTTGTAACTCCTGAGAGGAAGAGAAATGGGGACCTCTGGCTCAACAAGGAGGGATGAATACTGGGTGGTGGAGTGGGATAAGAACGTGTTGTCATGGAGAGAGAGAAAAAGAGTGAAAAGCAATGAATCTTTTTTTCTGAGAGTGGAAGGTCAGAAATCATGTTGGTGGAGATGATTCTCATTACTGACCCTCAAAGGTTTCAAGCGGGAGAATCGCACCTCACAATTTTATCAGTAATAAACAAAGGGACACATATCAGAGTCCATTTTTTAATTCTAACTTTCTCTTTTTGAAATACTTGGTAGAGTATTAAACCCATTTGTGGACAATAAAGGAACTTGATCTGGAAAATTTGTTTTATAGCATACTGTATAGTAATTACTACACATAGTAGGTAATTTAAAAAGAAAAAAAGAAAAAAAAAAGAAAAAAAGAAAAAAAGAAAAAAAAAAAAAAAAAAAAAAGAGGGAAAAAAAAAAAAAAAAAGAAAAAAAAGAAAAAAAAAAAGGAAAAAAGAAAAAAAAAAAAAAAAAAAAAAAAAAAAAAAAAAAAAAAAAAAAAAACAAGCAAACTCTTTTAAAGATGATATACTCTATGAAGTTCGCACCAAGAAAAACACAACAGAAAAATGTTTCTTTGCATCTTTTCTTTACCTTTACACAACAGTGATAACAAATGATGTTTTCATATCAAATAGTGGAGATGGCTGTCAATGATTCATTTATTAAGATCCCCATTGGTCTTTACCAGACTAGAGATTATTCTTCCCGGTGCCCATGTAACGATATAGTAACAATAGTAAAATTGCAAAATTTTAAATAGTATTTTGATTACAAACTCTCACTTTTGCCATTAAACACCCCCAATTAAGTGGTAGCATCAGCTCAAACAGGTTTTTCTCCACAAATGTATAATCAGATTCATCAAAGTCACGGAAAAATTGTTCTACCAAATAGAGCAGGCTGTTAAAGGGCTATTGGAAAAACATACTGAGGTTTTAATTTATGTAGCGTGAATGCTGATAGACATTTAGCTTAAATTTCTTTAAAAACAACAACAAAAAGACTACAAAAATTGAACTTATTTGCCTTTTGGCCTATAAACAATGCAGTTATAGCTTGTTTTGTTGGAGTGAGCTGCAGAAATGTTTATTTGTATGGAAGTGCGCATTAAGCCCCAAGCAGGTAACCAGCTGAATCGGCTCAAAATTGACAAGAACCACTGCCGTGATACTTCAGCGATTTTTTTTCTTTAAAAACCAGTGCTGCTCTTTCTTCAACCTTAGAAAAATCTGTATCAGGAAGAAAAAAAAAAAAAAGAGAGGGAAAATGTTCACAAATCTCTATTGATTTTCTAGAGGTGCCTGACCTCGAGCACTTGGCTCGGAGAGAGGCCTTCCAGAGAAACTGTACACTCTGATCAAACTCTGAAATCCTTGCTGCCTGCGTTATGTGAGAAACTGAAGAGGAAATGCAGCTCCTGTCACAGCCACTGCTTCTCCTGCAGTTGGGTCTGTCAAACTGTCTACTTGTCTACTTTCCTGGTGGCCACAGTTTGACAGCATAAATAAAAAGGATTGTGTTCTTTTCTTGCTTTTTCAGTTGCAATACTCATATGTAATCATTGTGTAATGGTGGCAATTTAGCGTGCCCACTCTAAAATGCATGCATTGGCTGTAAACCGCAGACACTGACTGATGTAGACCACAGTGAAAATACTTTGACAAGTTGTATGCAAATGCTGCAATGGCATTTTCCCCTAATAGCTTTGTTGTAGCAGCAATTACAGTAAATACCCTTGCATCCAGAGCAATTCTTCTGTACCTTCTCCCTTTGTGGCACTCAGTGACTTAAAGGCAGTACTGCTTCTCTTTACCAGTTTCTCTTTCTCCTTGGGTACTTCCTTCAGTCTCTGTGACTTACATTCTGCTCGTTCTCAGGCATGTGACCTCAAATCTCTTACTTCATTTGCATCAGGTCCGGGAGGCTCAGTGGGGTTTCAACTGGCACATTTTGATGTCAGATACAGTTGGAACATCCCCCACATTCTCACAGTGGTGGCAGACAGGGTTATCTTAATTCTGCCTTCTTGCCCCTGAGATGCTTACGATTGGGGCTCCCTGAGAAAGTGATTAGGATTATTTAAATGTCAATTTATTTTCTTTGCCCTATTATCACAGACACACTTCCTCCTCTCTCAGAAGGGAAAAGTCTCTTGTAAAGAGCCAATTTAATTGAAGTTGGCAAATCAAGTTTTATTTCAGGGCACCGTGGGAACAAAGAGTGAAGGATGGGATTTTTAGGTTTTCTGTCTTTTATGCATGCCTCTTAACTTCTAATGCTCCAAAAAGAGAGAAAAAAAATAGTTGGCGTAAGACAAAGAAAAAAACTCCTCTATTAGAGCTGCATGGCTGTCCAATGGATAAACTGAGTTGCAGTTCCCAGATGAGTGAGTGCACATTATGAGGAGAAAATTCAGTTCCATCATGGCACCTTCCTACAGAGTTGTACTGAGGTATTGTGGTTTAATTTGTGCTCCCAAGAGTAACCGTTGCCAAACAATGAGAAAAATAATTGGACGTAGTATCTGGAGCTAAAAGTGAAGCCAGCTGGGCATTTCCCACCCTTGCCGTCTTGCCGTGTCGCATGTGTCGTCACTCACGGAAAATACTAAAATGGGCAAAGACAAGGCCACTCCGAGCCATGGGGCAAATGATTGACAGCCAAGCTAAATGCTAACCAAGCTATTCTGAAGTGAACAGGAATGAACGAAGTTTGACGGTCTAAAGGTAAGGCACACTCAGACTTGCTGTTAACAAACTAAAAACTGCCATTGTGCAACTCTGCTACAGGCTGAGGCCTTCCTAGGATCAAGCAGGGAGCTATTAGCCTCCATGGCTAAAATCGGCACCCAGTCTACCGTCTGTTGGTCAAAAGGACATGCCCCCTAACTATGTGTAATTTCAAGATTCAATAACATCTAACAGTTGATATAAAGGTAAACTTGACCTAAACCTAAAATGATTCTTTGAACCAGGTTGTAAACATGTTTATTTCTGCTGTGAAGCTGGCCTTTTTAACATGGGAGTCTATAGGGATTTGCTCTGTTTTGGAGCCAGCCCCTAGCGGATGAAGAAAGAACTACAATATTTGGGCAACAAAGAAGTAACTTCACTGTTCTCCAGTGAAGTTTGCCCCTTGTTTGATTCACTTAACAGAGTTGCTCGTTCCTCTTCTGATTCTCACCTGTTTGCTTCTCAACAGCAGCTTTGCAGAAAAGGTCAAGTTTGAATCTTGTCTTTGGTTTTATGAGTTATAATTTCTAAAACAGACCATGAGATGGCTAAAGAATAAAAGACAAAAATGGTTGAAGGACTCCACCAATCTAAAGTCATCCCCATGCATACACCAGCAGGACTCCTATAGATGATACCTTTTGATGAGTAGCCTATAACATTTCACTCAAGTCCTTTTGTTTTTTTCCACTCTTTCGGCTCATGGACTAGAATCATTAAAATTTTTTTTGAGTTCTTTTTTTTTTTTTTTCAAGGCAATTTCTAAGCATGTTAGACTCGTGGCTGGATCATTTAATACTGCCCCACTCATATCCAATTTTACCTGCAAGGATTAGATTTCCAGTTGAGGGTTAGTTAGCTTAGCTTCTTAAGGACCAACATAAACTTGGATGTAGGTTGAGTTGTGTGGTCCAATCCCACCATCCTGTAGGTCAGTGGTTCCCAAACTGGGGGGCGGGCTCAGGGCTGGCTAAAAAGTTCAGTTTTTGTACTTCTTACAAAAATATGGGCATATTTTTTATAGTACTAATGGACAAATGACGCAGTGCCCCCCTTCCAAATGCAGTGCATTTTTTCATGTATCTCATGGTAAATTTCTGGGTGCATGTGGTAGCGGTGGTGGGATGGGGGGCTTGACATTATAATTGCCAATGAAAACGGGGCCCTGCAAAAAAAGTTTGGAAACCACTGCTGTAGGTCATTTTGAGAGTTTACTTGTTCGACTGTTTATTATGTTAGTTGGTCTTCTTATTGACATACTGTAACTCAAACTGTTTACAATAGTTTATATGATTTTGTTAGGTTTAGGAAAAGTTAGTTTGTATAAAAATGAAGTATTTTTCTAAATTTACCAGCTGTTTGACACACAATCTTTGATCTGTCTTGACAGTGCTTCAATACTTCCAGTAATTTAATTACCCCAAACATGCACAGTGTTTTATCATACAACCAGTACTCGAGTTGAGGGGGTATGAGGGAGGATGACATCCCCCCTGAAATAATAACAATCAAAATCACCCCCCCTGTAAAACTGCCATCCCCCATTCCATCGCTTCCCTTTTTACAGTAAATAAAATAAAACCAATACTAATGTAGCCGTTTCATTATTAGAAAGTATTACGGATTACGGATGTTGAGTAAAAGAAATCAAAGCTGAGAGCACAGGGGCACGCAAACATGCAATGACGCCACATGATTGGTTGATGCTCTATGCCAGAGGGAGCTGCACAAGTCGCAGCAGAGATATAAGGATTAACTGCACTGAAATGTAAGCATTGCCAAACGAGCAGCTGGACAACGCAATGTTGGAGAGTTTTTAAAAGACGATAATCACTGGTGAGGAATGACTCAAGACTCAGGAATCTCAATCATTACTTTGGATTAACCTAAACAAAAGTCGCTAAACTCGCCTCAAGTTGCAAAACAACAACACAGCTGGTTTATCAAGCTCGCTGTGTAGCCCACAAGCTAGCTGAGATACTTGTTAACTAGCTTGCTAAAACGCAGGACTTGGCATTCAGTCACATTAGATTGGGAATTATGAGCCTGGCAAACGTAGATCAGATATTTACTGTTCACATTAGACGAGGGTTTGTCTCAAATATTTTACCAGCATTAATGAAGAATTATTCTGTCCAGCAGGATCGCCTGCAAACTGGCAAATATCTGCCTGAGCTCCGCTGAAAAGCATAGCTCATAACTTCTACATGTCCAATTAAAAAAAATTCCAACTGTACGGGGTAGCTAGTGTCTGAAATAAGGGGGAAACATGGTTTTGAAGCAGCATGTGGTCTCCCCTGTGAAGCAGTAGCTTTCTTTCCCCAATTGCAATATCTCCGCGAGAAAAGCTTAAAACTGTGATTTTCAACTTCTGCGTGTCCGATTAAAAAAATTCCAACTGCAGGAGGTAGCTGGTGTCTAAAATAAGAAGTGAAAGCAGTTTGGAAGCAGCCTAGGGTCTCTTGTGCAAAGCAGCAACTTTCTTTCCCCAATCACAATATCTAGCCGAGAAAAGCTGAAAACTGGGATTTTGAACACAGAAGCGGTTAAATGAGACATATTTTGCATAAGACATGAAGTTCTGGTGGGTAACTAGCATTCCAGAAAAATACCAGTTTCATTATGTGTGGCTAGTGTTGATCAGGTCTTTGTTTTAACAATGTTTAATCAATCATTTTGCTGAAGAGTTCTCTTGTGGCTTTTTAGCCAAATTCTTTGGCTCATAGACTGTCACAAAGTAACTGCTTAAGTGCCGATTCAAGCCCAAATTACACAGAAAAAACTTCTTGAGTTGAAATCAATTGATCTCTCCCTGTTTAAAAATCCCATCTTATCCCCGCTTTATGCGGCTATATTGTTTTCACCAATACGACTCGTCAGGCAACAAAAATAAATGAAGATGTTCGCTAAGATTTCTACGTTCAAGGCAGATTAAAGAGAATCTCTAATTAACTTTTCCATTGCCCCTGAAGTACTTGACTTCATACAACTGTTTTCCAAGATTAAAATAAAAAGATACATGATATCTCCCATTCCCTACCTGTCAAGACTGCTAAATCAGCACTTTTACATTTTCATGTTACGTTTGTTGCTTATTCAGGTTTTTATAATATTTTAGGATTTTATGCACTTTTTACCCTTTCTGCTCTTGTAATTCAGTTATTCAACTGCCAATAGACCACGAATAAACTTGAAACTGAAACTTGAAACTGATTAAATTCCCAAAACATGAGTTTCCTCATTGAATGTTTGTTAGAAATCCTGGAAGTTAAATACAAAGATGTTCCTCATACTTAGTGAAGTAATATTTAACTTTTTTTTTTTAAATATAATTTTTGTCTTGTTAAAAATAACAGGGTTAAAGTTGTTTGAATTTGGATTTCAGTGCAAATATTACAAGAACACACACATTAGAGCGTAGATTTACCTTCGTGAAGTAAAAGGGATGGAAAGTATGTGAAAGATAGATCATATTCTTCAGAGATAAAAGTTTTTGCTGGTGCCTCAGTGTTGAAGGGTTTAGAAGTGATAAAGAAAATCTTTCATTTGGACGGAAAGGTATGTTTGCTATCTTTGAGTCTTTGGAGTTCTGAGGAACACAAAAGTAGGAAGACAGGGAAAAACATAAGCACACTATATCACCTAGAAGGCTTAAATTTTGATGTAAAACCAGTTTAATTTTTATTGTTACATCAAATAAAAGAATGTCAAATAACTGCCTATTTATTGTTTAGTTTTTCTTTCGATCATTTAAGCACCAGTCCCAGAGTCTTAAACATGTAAATTACTTTTTCCTGCCAAAGACCTTTTCAGCTGACCAACTGAACTTTAAACATTCACGCACCGTCATCTGTCTGAAGGGATGATTGCTGATGCTTATCAATGCAATGATCTGTGCTTTCACACAGTATCAGGGAAATTACTCTCAGATTGAGTTTTCTCACCTCAGTAATGATGGAATTGCCTGAGAGTGGAGCATTTCACATAAAACATGGATTTGACTTGTTGCAAACATGCATGAAAAACACAAATTGCTATCAAATGAAGAAGCTCTGCTTCATGAAACTCACCCCTCTCACATCAGGAAAAAGACCTTTTGACCAATATTGTAAAAATAAAAAGCACATCTGCTGTCTAACTGTTCACATATGATTCATGAGTTTTACAGGAAAGAGCCAAAGATACAGTATAGCTTTGTCTGTGGTGAAAAAACATATCTGTTAGAGTGATATTAAACCACATGGGAAATAATATGCACATCCTTAGGCAGATTAATCTTTGCTTCAGATCAGTGCAGTTTCACAACAAACCTTGCAAGGTATTGCTGGCATGACACTGCAAAATTTGTTTTACAAGAAAAGAAATAGAATAAGAAAGTCACAGTCACTCTTGAATGTCAGTCATTTCACAGATCTTTTGGAGAGAAACAAATTGGAAAGCGAGAAGGAGAGTGAGAGAACACAGAGATAAAAAGCACAGCATTGGCAAGTTCTGCAGTCTTTGATGGTGCTGAAAAGGAAATGTTCTGGATAGACAATCCAAGCCTCTGGTGAAATTCTTTCATTGTGTTTCACTTTTAAATCAGGCATTTCCCTCATTCTTTTCCTCCTTTTTCCTCATCAACTTTCTTCCTTTTCTACTGCCTTCTTCCCTTTCTTCTTCTCTCCTTCCATGCCTCACTCCACTTTCTTTCTGTTAGGGCCCTCTCCCTCTTTTGCCCCTGCCTCTTGGTTTCATTTTAAAACCATCCCAGTCTGCCTGCTTTCTTCTCATTTCTCTCCAGTCATTTGCAAATTCTCTTTTATTTTTTATGCTTCCTTCTCCAACTATTCAGCCCCCTACAACCCCAACCCTTTGTTGTTCTCTTCCCACTTCTCTCTCTCTTCTTGGTGGATGGTTTCCCATTCTCATGCATGCAAACCACATTAAAATCTCTTCCAATATCTGACCAAGCACCTGGCTCATGTTAAGCTGCAGAGACCAATCCGTTACCTTAGCTGGCCCTTAAGCTGAAGTCCTATTCAGAGGATCAGTAGTCCTAGCTATCCCATTGACAGCCAACTTCCAAATGGTGTGTAAGATGAAGGACAAAAATGAGGGGTTTCTATGCATTTGTGCAGAAGGAAGGGAAGGGAAAATGCAAGTACAGTATCCATAAAGGAAATTATTTGTTTCAGTGCACTGAAGAAGCGGTCAAGCTCTACAAGGCCCTGTATTTGGCTCTTATTGACTGTTGGCTGTGCATGCTTGCCCTTGAAAAGTCAGACAATGACCTGATTGAGATGCAGTGGCAGAAACTGGTTAGTTCACTGTGAAATGTTCAGAGCTGGAATGAGGCTAAAGCAGATTTTGGGTGGATTATGTCAAGATAATGGAATCATTCAGATCGAAAATGGAAGAGGACAGTTTAGCCATAATCACGTCTCCTCTCTCAGTCTTCTTTCATCCTGCCTTCTTCCATCCCAGCCTCTCATTTTCTTTCACACACTCTGATATATGCATACAAACACACATACCCTTCTCATATTACTGTTCCATGCTATTATTTTTTTTCATTTTTTTGAATTCCCGATGTGGCAGCGTGGAACAGAACCTGCATAGAAAGCAGTCTCCAATTAGGACTGCTCTTTTCATGTCGAGGCACTTCACTGCATGTAAAAAAAGAGAGAATGCTTGAATAAAGAGGAGGTGAGCTGAGGCCATTCTCACTGACAGCATGCACATTCTTGCATTTTCATGTACTCAAGCAGGGCACCCAAACACATGCATGCACATCTGTTGAAGCTTAGTCTCTCTCACCAACTTTTTGTTAACCTCCAAGGCTATTTGAATATGAAACCTCTGTATGCTGTGGAGAAGAAATGAAAGATTAAAGGAGCTTTTCCAGATACATCTATAGTAGCTGCACGGAGTGCAAATTAAAAAGTTTATCTTGGAGAATAGATCCCGGAAAGTAGATGCATAGAGCCTGAGGTGAGATGAAATAATTTCTCTCTCAGGTGCAGTAAAATCAATACACTTTATGTAAAGATTTTTGTTAGAAGAGCTGGTGCAGCGTAGTTTCCTGTAGGAACTTAACCAAGCAGTACTGAAGCTGGAAATGAAGAATTACACTGATTGGATACGTAGTACACAAGCTTGATTATCTTTCCTTCTGCTCATTTGTCTGGTTTCTCTTTGTAAAATTTGATAGTTCAACCATCCTTTTGCAGTTTAACCTGGAACCGAAATAAGCTCAACATTTTGAAGATGGATGTTTGTTTGGCATATTTTCTTACTGCTGTTATTACCCTCACATCTTCTTTGCCTGGCACACACCATATGCTTAGTTTCTCTGGATCAGACCAAGCCATCCGTTAAACCTCTATGGAGCTTTTCTACATCGTCGAAATATATCAGCCAGTAAGGCAGAGCAAGTGGGATTTGGCTATACTCACTGCCGTGAGAGGGGGGAGGGGGAGGCAATCAGGAGACAGCTGGGAAAAGACAATAATTCAACACCTGCCAGAACCATTCTTCCCTCCCTAATTCCCTGCGGTGGAGGTGCACTTAGTCACTAAAGCTCTCTGACCATTTGTTATGGAGGCTCCGGATAGTGTGGACGTCTCCTGTAACGTGGCTGATTTAAATGCACTCACTGGAGCTTTCCGTTTCATATTGACTCATCAAACCTCTCTCAGACTCCCTGATTGTTTCATCACAAGCTATGTTAAAATCATTGTCTGAGCTGGTGACTTGAAAAATTTATTTAATAGTATTTTCAAAGACTAAAAGATGTATCTGCATATTTGTTGCACATACACTAAAGTTTGTACAGTATATATTTGAGATGATTCATGGCTTTCCAAATGGAAGTACGTACTGTATGTACTGGGGATGCACCAATCCACCTTTTTTGGCCAATGATTTGATATTGATATTTAGTAACTGCTGATACTGATCTGATACTGATACAGATAAAGGAAGAAAAAAACAGCACTGTATTATCAGACTGCACACCTCGTTGTGTGGAAAAGATTCAGGTTTTGCTTAAAAATTTCTTACCTAGTTTTTAAAAACAGATAAATGTATCTGGTAAAGTAAAAGTAAAAGTTTTTAAGATGATAAGAAAAAGAAAAAAAAAGCCATTAAAACCAATTCATCATCATCCAGACCAATCCATCACTTGGCCACCATCAGATCATCCTGAAGGATGGAAGGACGGAGGCTGGTTCGACTTGCGGTCAGGTTGACACCTCCTCCAAGTGCCTCTACGTAGGTAACTCTGATCCATGACAATGCTGCTGACTGTCACCCTGACGCCCTTCTGGACCTCCTCTCTCCACATCAGTGCTGGATCCAGTAGATGCCTCACTGTCCCTTTCCTATCCGATGTCCTTTCCTGTTCTTGAGGCCTTGAATCTTAGTTTTTTTCCCCCTTCTCCTGTCTGCCACACCTTCATAAGCAAGGTTCCTTGCGTGCCACCAGCCAATCAGCTGTGGGGAGGATTTTGTGCCACCTGCTGCCAATGCACTAATTAGACCCCCAGGTAGTTTTAAAAACAGAAAAAAAACAATTGGTTAAAACCCACAGCACACAGAGCCAAACACAGTCCAACATTTTAAAAACTACCAATGATACAATGTCTAAAACCTGTTAAACTGCAGTCCAAGCACGCCTCTAACTACGGTACCAGAGACAAGTCATAAAAAGAAAACACCAAAGAAGAAAGCAGTCGATGTTGTTGATGAAGGTCATTTTAAAGCAGTGAGAATGAGTTATTGAATGAACTGAACCTGGATCATGTTTGAACAATTGGGATAAAGTGAAATCATTCAAATGATTCAGTCATCTATTAAAGACTACTGTATACCTCAAGCAACTCATCAATATTGAACGGAATTGAAATTGAATAATACATAGGAAAAATGAATTTAAGCCCTTGGTTGCAGCATCACTTTACCTGCCTTTGTTGCTTATTGTACTGTAATGGCAACTAAATAAGAAGAGCATGGAAATCCATAACTAGTGGATGAAGCTTGGTTATATCAACAGCACTCCATTTTTCTTGGACCATCATAGAGCTTGTTTGGAATTTTGTGAAACTGGCACAGTAGATAAATGGGTCACAGCAAGGTGAAAAATAAATAAATAAATAAAGCTGAGATGATTTGGGGTGGGGTGAAGTTCTTTCGGAGTCTGGATGTGAGGATAAGAGTTGCGAGGGAAATGGCTGATGCGTCTCGCTACATTTGACACATCTCCCAGCCTCTGGCATCAGATAAGTCAGTCTGCTGCTAAGAAGTATTTTAAAATCTCTGGGCTTATGATAACTCCTGTTGAATCTGCTTATACGTAGACTTGAAAGATTAATACGGACCTTTAAAAAGTGATGATAGAAGTCGCGGAAGTTGACTAAGCTTATTCCTGTACTAAAGATCATTCAAAATAGTCCATCTTTCAAACAGGGTTGTGCCTAGTTTCTGTGTTGAGTAAATCCTGAAGATGCCCTGTGTGATCAATGTAAAAATCATTGGGTAGGCTAATGGCTAGCCAGCACTGTGATGTCATTTACTTTAGGGTTTATTAAGTATGAGTTTATTTACAGGGCCATATTTTTCCTTTCACTGCTTGTTCCAATCACCAAGTTTATCAGTTGCATAAATAAGAATTTATGACTTTGTTTATGCTGAATTAGTCCTTTTCATGTACTTTACATCAGAGGATAAAGGCAAAAACCGTTTAACATTTTCTAAACTGTCAAATGTCAGATGCAAAGTTTTTTACTATTGTATTTGGCAGTTTAGAATATATTCTAATATATGAGTGGAGTTGTAGGAGTTATTTAGTGCCAGACCAATCCAATGTTATTCAATTTACAAAGAAGAAAAGAGCGTGAAAAAAGCCACAATACTGTATATAATACAGTTTATTAATTAACACAAAAATGTGTTGAAAAATGAGTCTTCCTTTTGGGTCTTATAGAAATTCTGGGACACTGATGGCACTCTAATGATTTACTTATTTCTGTTTTAAAGACCATCTTTAAAGATGATAAATCAGCATAAGCATCGGTACCAGATGCTGTTACAGCACTGAAATTGTTCAGCAGCAACAAAATCTGATGGACAAAACACATGCTCCTGGCTTTCTATTGGAACCAGGCCTCTGGTCTGATTCAGTTGGCCAGGAGAAGGGATGTTGTGAGCTGAAGTGATCCATTCTAGGAATAAAAACAAACCCAGGCTGGCCAGTGTGTCATATGGACTGCCACGAGCTTCAGCCATTGCACTTTCGTTCAACTACTTGTCTCTCAACATGAACAACGGGCAGACATATATAGAAAGAGACAAAATACTCTTCCTTCTTTTCATGTTGGACTGAGGGAAAACTGGATAATATGGTAACTCAGCGTCTTCTTTACAAAGGGCTACACAGTTCATGTGTTCTTTGTTGGTCCAATTAAAAAGTAACATGCTCATGGATAATTGCAAATGGGCAATGAAAAACACTTTTTTCCCCCCATGTTTTGTTTAATTAGCATTTGCATTTATTAGACTTTCCACCTCCACAGCGCATCAGCTCATGCCGGGAGTGTGTCAGATGTCCCCCCATTTCTACATGAGCACGTCAGCAGCAGACTTCGAACTAAAACTGCGGCGCAACCGGAATGACGCACGCATGGGCCTGATGTGAATTTACCATTAGGTTTTGAAGATAAATTTATAATTTTAGTATATATTCTTGGAGGGTGATCTGTCGCCATCATGTCTGTGAATAAATATGTTGTAGCCTAAAACTGCTCCACTCCAAGTTGGTGTGCTGCAGTGTGTGCTGTTATCCTTTGCCCTATAATTTCCGTGTCTTTGTTTAAACTTTACTTATATAAAAATTTTGATATCTTTGGCTGCTGACATTTTCAATGCAGATGAAAAGCACTGAGCACAATGTTGTTTCCTTCAAACACTTGAAGGTTTAATGACAATATTCAATTATGTTTGTTGAAAGATTTTGTGAACAAAACCGAGGATGATAGACTCGACCAAACATGGCATAGTCCTGTCTGCTGTAAGAAGAAAAAAACAAACAAACAAAAAAAACAAATCGAGAATTGAATTGAATCGTGACCCTAAAATCGAAAATGAAATCCAATTGAGTATTTGAAGAACCGTGACACCCCTGTGATAACCAGATTGAGGGCCTGTCCCAATACACCTCCTAGCCCTACTTTTTAGCACTAACCCTAAATTTGGCACGTTCCTGTGAAGGTAGTGCTGTCCCATTTCATTTTTGCATGTAGGGGTAGTGGACATAACGAGGGGTAGTGGGTATGAATCTAGCCCCTCAGAGCGAGGGGTGTCAGATGCTGACTTGCTGAGGAAGGGCCAGAGAAAAGGATTAGGCATACTGAATCAAACAACAATAGCAACCTCCAGAGAGCGACAGGACTTGGGGAAAAAAACTCACAAATGTACATATGTACAGATTACACATTTGTTTATAACGTTAGCCAGACTAGCCATGCTAGCTAGGCTAGCTAGGCTAAAATACTGATGAAAAGCCTGCGAAGGCATCAGTGTACAAGAGACAACAGTTGTCAATGGCGACTTCTTCTCCATATGGTTGTTTTGTTCACCAACTGAAGCATGATAAATAATGGGAAAAAAAAGAAAAATGACCGCAGCTGTTAACTTTGTGTTGATGCTGGGTGTGTTGTTGTGATGAGACGTATGTGCAAATGTCACTACCCAGTCGCTTACGTGCTCAAACGTAAATGCCGCAAGTGGTGTCCCAATTCCCGAGGAAGATTACAAAGCCCTACCCCTTGTGGCTTCAATTCAAGGGTGTAGTGGTAGTGGGCGAGGGGTAGTGGTAGTGAGTAAGGACTAGTGGTTGAAAGTAGGGGGAACATTGGGATTAGGCCAAAAAGTCAGTTTTCTCTTTTGTGGCAACTGTCTGGCTGCCATTGTGTGATTGTTCATGAGACTCCTTGCCTTCCAGCCTTAGCCTTCAGATTATCTTCCACTGAAAGAAACTAAATTCTTTAGTTTAATAGTCTTTTACAGACACAGGAATAAGAGCAGAGTTAACTTTGTTTCGCTGTAGTCTTTGATACAGCTGTTTCAGCTCCCAGTCAGTCAGACAGTTTGGCCTTGGCCTCATTTGTTGGGACTGCTGCACTGGTTTCCACCCAGTGAAAAAGTTACATATTGGACTCTCTCATGTTTGAGATGTTTGTCTGTTGTACATCGTTCACATGTGCACACATGCAGACTGTCTGCACACACCATCTCTAATAGCGCATCCTGTCCTGCAGCAGCAGGAGTTTCGTTTTCTCACGTCAACACAAGACTAACACCTCCGTTTAAACTTCGCCAGCTTCCTTGATGTGAAATAATGTCTAATCACTGCATAGCGCTGCAAGAAAAATACCCAGGGGAGGGCTGTCAGCATGCCTCTGTCTGTGTACAATATGTGTGTACTTCTCATTGGTGTGTGTGTGTGGGCTTGAGCTTTTTCTATGTGTGGTTGAGGTTCTGTAAACCGTGGTTTTAGAGGACATCCTGCAGTGTTTCTGTCTGGCTATTAAAATAATTTCGGGCTGTTTCCAGGCTTCCTGCAGTGAGATGCCACCTGATTCTTTAATCTGTGCCCCTTCCTCTCCTTTTCAGTTCACCATGATCCACTTCTTCATCAAAACTCAGTGACCCATGAGGTGGCTATGAGCAGGTTGCAGTGTTTCTGAGAAATGAGGTGTTCTTACTGTAGGCATATCTTCTGCACTTGCAAACAAACAAGAGGCATTTTCATTTGTGAACAGCAGGGATGAGCTAGGGTTCCCTCTGTGATGGAAACTGTTTCCTCCCATCTGTTTATCTGGCCAATGACCATGGAGCAAAAGTTGTGCGCCAGCCATCATTACATTACTTTTTTTTTTTTCAAGGAACAATTCTTTTCTGTCATCTTTTAGTAACACACACATCATATGTTTTTACATTTTCAAATCAGGGGTTTTAAATATCAAGAAACAACTCAAATCTGCTGCCAAGAGGGATTGCTCAGGATGATTATTGATACAATCACTTTGAAAAATCTTCATTTTCAGATTTTTTCTTTTCTTTATAAATATATATTATCAGTATATTGACTAAGCAACCATTGTAGAAAGTGCAGTGAGTAAGTAAATTTATTTACAAAGTGCTTTTCACAGATGAAAATCGCAAAGTACCACCCATAAAGGGTGTAATAATGCAACATAATTGCATGAAATAAAAACCAAATCAACCAAAAAGTTTCCTAAATAAAATAGTCTTCAGCTGTTTTTTAAAAGACTCCACAGAGACCACCACACAAAAGGACAAGGGGCAGCCATTCCAGGGTGTGGCGTCAAGCCACATGCAGAGGGGGGTGTGGAGGGTGTTGGAGCACTTGCCTCTTGATGGAGAGGGACCCAACTGCAGTCACGGTACGTCGCCATATATCCAATCCACGCCGGAAGTCCCAATCGGAAGTTTCTTTTTCATAAAACTCACTAAACTTACTAAAATCTAACCCTAACCCTGACCCTTCTCCTAACCCTAACCACCCAACTACACTATACGCATCTGTTTGCATCCGCAGATAGACACTCTTGGCTGTTTGTGACTAACTTCCGCATGAGACTTCCTGTATGGATTGGATGCATGGTGGCACCCTTGTTGGTCGTTGTAACTGCAGTTTGTCTTGATGCCCAAAGTGCCCTTTTGTCTCCCTCTTCTTCTTTTTTAAATTTAATTTTTGCGTGTCTTGTCGAGTTAAAGTTTGTTGGTGGGGCCAAAAACAATAGATTAAAGGAAATAAAAATTAAGAAAACATTACGGTTGGTCACATGATCCATATAAATGTCACTGCCCTGACATGCTACCTAGACGCGCCCAGACAAGCCCTGCCCTGCAGCTCGAGACGGCAGTGTAGGAACCGCAAGGGAAGGAATTATCAGCTAATGCTTCGGTGAGTAGGTTTTGCAAAGTGCTGCTCTGCGTATTCCTGCAAGATAACTAACAAAGTGAAGTGAGCATTTTTTTGTGCGTCCTCTGACTCTTTGGACATAAGATGTAGCTGCTAGTTAACCACACGCACAACGTGCTATGGGGAAAAGTTTGTCAGGAGGCTCCTTTTTAGGAAAAGAAGAAGAAGAAGAAGAAGAAGAAAAAAAGTCTATCTAAGATCCCAGAGCTAAGAGTGCCCAAGTCACTCTTGTTTGTTCCAAGTTGTCTCCTTCATGCATGTATCAGTAGACTTCTAATGTGAGAGTAAAAGTGCCTATGTGCCAACACAGAAACTAGGCACAACCCTGTTTGAAAGATGGACTATTTTGAATGATCTTTAGTACAGGAATAAGCTTATGGACTATACAGTATAAGTACAATAATATGAAGAATTTGATTTAAGATGTTTTCAATTTCTTATTTAGAGGCAAACTGTCCCTTACTGCCATTTGCAAAGTGGATAATAAAACTATCAAACTAAAAAAAAAGTACAAATACCCTCCATTTAAATATGTGATTTCTATATTTGTATGAATAAACTCAAAATATCAAGACCAGCCTTACATTCATAAAGCTCCTCATGGCAAAGTAAATCTGTTCAACACAACAAAGCAACCAGATCATCATTCTGCTGCTACCATGCTGGACAGAAAAAGTAAAATAAATAAATGAATGAATAAATAGATAATAATAATAAAAGTAATAATAATAAAGGTGCCACAATTTGTTTCATCTTTTCCTCCGATTGTATTATAACTGGAAAGCAAGGACTACAGGAGGAGAAACCACAGATTTACAGTCCAGTGCTTAATGGTGATTTAGATTAAACTAATATGTTATCATCCTATGCCCTAAATCACACAGCTTGGATTATGGTTTTTGGATATAGGCTGTACCTCCACCCTCCTTTGTACCTGTTCCCCTTTTAGTTACAGATGATCAACTAGTTCTGTTTAGCTTAAACAGTCAGTCTTGACTACAGCCTCACTCAGCAGGAGTCTCCTACAAACAATCATGTCAGATTACTGTAAGCTATTTCAATATCAGCTATCACCTAAACACTTGTATAAGGGGCCACGATCTCTCTCGTGCTCTTTTTATGCCCCATTTCCACCATCTTTCTGCTCAACTCACCTCACCTCGCCTCGGTTATTGGGTTTTTCCACTGGGGTTTTCCCGAGCTGAGGTGATACATTTTCTGTACCTCCTCTGGCGAGGTTCTGAGCGTGCTGAAGTGAGCTATGTCTGACATCATCTCACTGCATGCCACCTATTGGCCAAGGGGTTAGCCAATCAGATGTCAGGGTCAGAGAGTGACATCATTAAATGAGCGACAGTTCACACTCCCTACCAGTAAGCGGCGGTAATGCAACTCATGAATTGTTAGTTAGCTGCCGGTAAAATCAGCAACAGAGGAGAAGACAAGAAGAAGTAATCTGGGAGGGACGGATGAGATCATTATTGGTGCTGTTTTTAGAAGCAATTGTGTGGCGTAGGTGGTAACAAGTTTGCCTTTCAATTCAAAGGCTGTGGATTCAAATCACTTTTCTGCCGAACAATTTTTTTTTTTCTCCACGATCTTGTTGAGATAGATAGAAAGATAGATGGATGGATTCAGATTCTTATTACAGCTTAGGTTGCTGCCTCTTGGCCAGGACTCCTTAGTAAAAGAGGTTTTTAATCTCAATGGGACTTTTCATGGTTGAATAAAGGTTAAATAAATAAATAAAAAGATTCCGATTCGGAAGACTTTATTGAATGCATGCAGATAGATAGATAGATATGGGCTCGTGAGGGAGTGATTTCAGATTTGCAACAAGATTGTAGAGGAAAAAAAAAAGGAATTTCATTTGGCTGAAAAGGGTGTTAAACCAGGGATCTCCAGGTTATAAGGCAGGCTTGCTACCACCTACACCACATGAATTCAACTACAGCTGGTGTCACTGATGATCTCATTCATTCCATCCCATGTTACTTTCTCCTCATACTTCTTCTTGTCCTTTCCCTCTGTTGTTGTCTTTACTGGCGGCTACTAACAATTAATGAGGTGCGTTACTGCCACCTACTGGTAGGGAGTGTGAACTGTTGCTGCCGTCGTTTGCGTTGCACAATCTAGTACGTGGCAGCGTACTAGATTGTGCGTACTAGATTACCCCGCCCCTGGATTGTAATTGAAAAGCTACCAAGCCAAGTTGAATTGAGTTGAGTTTAGGTGAGTTGAGCTGACCTGTGCTAGTTGAAAAGGCGTTAGTGTCTGCTCAGCTGCTCAGTAGAACCCACCACAGCTTCCTCACCAACCACCTCCAAAGACAGTGTTCACAGTCTCTATCAGGTAAAACATGGACTACTTTTGCTTTGCACTGCCTTCTAACAAAAATGGGAGGTTTGGACAAAGATGTTGCAGGTTGTTCCATGTTACATTCTTTATGAATATGAGTTGCTGCAATTCAACCAGTCAAATTACAATATCAGGTCAGATTCTGTTTGCTGTTTTGTGCTCATGTGCCCCCTTGTAACTTTGAGCACCTGCCTCTCCAGAGGTCTCTGCACGGGCCTGCTGGCATCTTTGCAGTCTGGAAAACCAGGGACCCTCCAGCTTTAAAATGGGTCTTTGGGACCTTTAAGGGTGCATTTACACCAGAATAGTCCACTAGACTGAGTCCGATTGGGGACTCGGCTCAGTTGGTGGGTGGGGGTGATCTCCCAGACCGAGATTGCTGTCATGCTGCAGTTTAGCCAAACGAGCCAGTCTTGTCACCTGAGCTGCTACTTCCAAGCATATCCCATATTTTTATATAATGTTGACGTAGTGTTTTTTTTTACTTTAGTGTGGCACTGGTATACTGTGTGTACTGTGTTAGCATATTCCAGAGTCTCCATTTCACAGCTAATTACTTTTAAAAATTCATTATTTCTGCTGGTACTTATGAGGGACTAGGATGTTTTCTTCTGACCATATATCAATTAAAACTTTCACGTCGTTGTTGCTCCACATTTGGCCACAAGCCATTTCTTAAGAAGTCCTACTCGTGTGTTTGTCTTGGTAGTGTTTACCAACTATGCCCAACGTTTATAATATAAACCAAAATATTAACCCACAATACCATGCTAAACCAAATGCAGTGTGGCAGTTGTACTCCACTTCCCGCATTTGGTCTGTTTCAGTCGTGCCAAGACCTGCATTTGTAGGTAGACCGGGTTCGCTTGTTTGGTCCAAATGAGAGTCCATATGTGCAATACCCAAATGAAGCTGACTTTCCGAGCAAAGGGTCCCTGATTCCAATCAAAAAGGCTGGTGTGAGTGAGCCCTAAGAGACTCTGGCTTGAAGACTGAAGGGTGTGCCATGAAGAATGGGTACACAGCAAGTCAGAAATATGCTGGGGGCCTCGCCATGTAACGTCTGGAAAGTCAAGACTAAAGTTTTAAAATTAATATGAAATTTGACTGGAAGACATTGAAGATTGGATAAAGTGAGGGATGTGGACTGTGTTGGGCATACCTGACAAAAGTAGAATTTTGGACTAACTCGGGTGGGCAGATCTGGTCCTCAAGGGTCAGCATCCTGCAAGTATTAGAAGTTTCCCTGCTGCAACACACCAGACCCCAGTCATTGGGTAATTCACAGACTTGTGCAAAGCTTGTCTTCAAGATGTACAGTCACAGAGAAACTCCTAATACCTGCAGAATGCTGGCCCTCGAGGACTGGAGTTGCCCACCCCTGGACAAAACTGGAGTGTTTTGAGATCGGTCTCATTAAAACAAGTAGAAACAGAATTACAACAGTTGATACAGTGCAATGAGATGAGATAAAAGCACAATCATTTCGAGATCTGCTTCTGACAACATTCTCCTGACTCTTGAGATAGTTCTCACATGATAAAAACAACTTTTGTTCAGCTGTCGGGAATGACCCTCCAAAGACTTGACATGATCCAACACCACCCCAGGATGAATAAATAACAACTGGAACTGCCCATCTCTTCAAGTTACCCAAGGTAATTCGGTAATTACCCAAGGTAATTTGAAGAGAGACAATTTTTCATAAAAGACAAATCATCCAAGAGCACAGATAAAAAGTAAAATTCTGAGTCATTACAAGAACAATACAATTGAATGTCATCAGCGTAAAAGTGGTAGTATGCATATTTAAAACCACAGATTTATTGACCATGAGGCATAAGGTGAAGCAAAAACAGAAGGGGCCTAAGAACAGAACCTTGCACAACGCCACAAGACTGGTTGGATACAATAGACTTTACATTGTTGAAAGCAACATTAAAAGTACTTCCTTTTATATGTTCCTACAAATGTGTATATCCAGTATACAGACATCAGACAACTCAATGTCACCCCTGTTTTAAGTGAATGCTCATCAGAAACAGCTGCACAAGTTCTGAGTTATTATTCTTTAGTCTAGCTACATTGATAGTTGTTGAGGCAAGCACAGAAATGTTGAAGGTCAGTGTAAATTATAGTATTTTGCTTCAAGGTAGAATCCCTGAACAGCACTGAACCCAAGTTATGAACACAGAACTGATGTGTTATCACCATTTAAATCAATAAAGAAAACTTGATAGATATGCTACTTGTTATTGGCAGTAAGCAGACTGGATGCAACTTTTTTTCAAGTAAATGTAAGCTTCAAGCAGCTCCCTGCTGTTACGACTGGATGGATAAATAACAACTGGAACTCTCCATCAGAAGTTGTGGAAAACTGTCACGTTTTCTAATGATATATAGCGATTATATGAATATTACTGCACTTAGTTTAATATTTCAATCATGTGTGATTCAGCATGCAGCTGGTGTGTTTGCTTACGATGCAGCCAAACAAACTATTACAGTAAAAGTTTAGATACATAATAAACACCTTAGTGAAATACATGGCTGGCCTGTTCCATGTTAATGCATTCTTGTGAATTTTAGGAAGATGTTAGTGTGGGATTCTAGTTGTGGTTCAGTTAGAATATGCAGGATTTCTCATGTTTAATAATGAAGCAGTGCTTAAAAGTGAGAACGGTGTCCCATGACTTCTGCCTTTAGCAGAATTCTGTCGAGGCATGAATAAATTCTGAAGACATGATTTGGCAGAGTTACAAATATAGCACATGGGAACAAAAGCAGGTGCAGCAGATATATGGGGGAGACAAGAGAAGACGAGATTACATCAGTATTTCCTGTGCTGAACAGTCTTTTCTACGCCTCTGTTATCTCTCAACATCCCTCACATCAGCTTTGGTCGTTCTTTAAACTGTAAATCATGTTGCAAGCTGGGACCTCTGGATAGACATAGCTATATCATCTGGGACAGAAATAACCTGAGCTAAACCCTCACTGCATACAGTAATGTTTCTGTTTATTCTAATGACTTAAAACAAGGTGAACCTTATTTATCAGTGACACTTTGCCTTGTTGCTGCGAAAGCAACCGAGCATCCACTGGAGACATATTGGCTGCAAGGCTGAGAGGGTGATGGTCAGAGCTGATGGTAACCCTGAAGTGTAAACACAGATGTTACGGTATCCTCAGAAATATATAATCAGTTAACTTATATATATATATATATATATATATATATATATATATATATATATATTTAATTATCAGACAATTTCATAAAAGGCCAGAAAACACAAAGTCCCCTTTTAGATTATTGTATTAAGAAATTGTGATCCAGCATCTTTATTATCTCTTTGAAGATCTGTCTGATAGCCAAAATGGAAAAAAAGAAATATAAATAAATAAAAAAAAGTAAAAGGAACATTTGATTTGCATATTCATTCCAGCAGAAGTACTAAATGGATAGTAGCTGTGCATGGAGCCCATTGAACATCTTTGACATTATATTTTTACTGCAAAAGTGACAATTTTTAGATTATTTGTTTTTCAAAGCCCTCATTAGTTAAGTTTGTATAACTATAAATGTTATTACATCCACAACAGGACATTTTAAGATAAATTCCTTTCATGTGGAAAATCTGCATGTTTTATTCGCTTTATATGGCATGATTTGGTGGAAAATCCTTGAGTTGGGCAAAGCCTAGAGCTGCCTAACTGCCTGACAGAGGCTAGTAACTGCCATGTCAAATATATGTCATAAATTCAACTTTATTTTAAGAAGAGTGAAATTATATAGGACACAGACAGGCAAACAAAGCAGTTTAATCTTCTGCAGCAAATTTGTTTGATGCAGCCTGTCATTTAGCTTAGTTTCATCACTAATCTCACATCAACTTGCAGTGCAATATTTTTACATTATCTTTTGGGACCAAACTGACTCTATGCATAGTGGATATATGCAGATAGGTAATTAGAAACAGCTAAGACTGCATCTGAAATGTGAAAAAGGACTTAAGACTCGGCTCAAAGTATTATTTGGATTATTTTGCTTCATGTTATTTCAGAAAAGTAAAAGTCTGTTTTTGTTCACATTGAAATGATGCAGATGTACTTTACCATTTAAACCAAGTTTTAACAGGAAATGTTTTCTTAAAGAAATGCAAATGATTTCAAATGTATCACGATAAAGTGCATATCCTCAAACAGGAGAGACAATATAAATCCCTAAAAGATTTTCTGTTTCCGATGGTATTTTAACGCAGAATCCCCAAATGCATCAGTCTCATGCTTCTTTCATGCTGTGAGCAAACCGTGCTTCGTGAATATTTCAGTGTCCTATAACACTCCAAAGTTGTTTTTGTCAGGTTTTCTGAGTCAAACGGTTTCAGATTCAAACTTTCTGAGTCAGTGTTTCACGCTGCAACTTCCCATAACTCCTCAGTGTCCCTGAAGCTCTTAATTTCCTCTTTTTTCCTGGTTCACACTATTTTATGTATAGGCCTTAAAGGCAGCAACAACCCAAGTAGAGAAGAACTGACAGACACTCACTCCTCACTTTCCTCTCCTTCAGTATTACTTTTTCCTGCTTTATGCTAAATCCTCTAGTCCCACCCATTACCTTTTCTTTTGTTCCTCTCTTATTGATATTATTCTGCATAAGTATCAGTTTCTAATTGTCTCATTGTGCCCTCTCTTAACCCTTTTCTCTTTCCTCATCTAAGTATTTGCTCACACTCAGTCTTTCATTTTCTCCTTCTTGCCTCTTGCTACCTGTCACAGATAATTTACCAAGAGCGACATCCTTTCACCTTTCAGCCTCAAGCTTTCAACACCATTTTTTAACAAAAAATCCCAAAGGTAGAAAAGCTCGGGAAGAAGATCAGAGTGATGGAGAACTAGAAAGTAAGAATGAAAAATTTGATTGGAAAAAAAAAAAGCAGTAAATCTGGTTCTGCAGGCGTGGACTGGAGAGATAGAGATTGTACAGTTAGACAGAGAATTATGTGTGCGCATCTCTGTCAAGTCTGCAGTCTCTTTTATCAGACTCTGAGACACAGATCCTTGATCCTAAAGGCCTTGTCAGTCGAACTTGGACTAATGGACTGCATGGACAGAAAGTGAGATTCCTTGTAGTCCTTTTGAGATAAGCCACTGACCAACAGGGACTTTTTTTTCAGTTGGAAAAGCTTTGTATTTCAAAAGAAAAATATACCTGACGCAAGGCCTGAAGCTATCAGTTAGTATCATTATGAGTGAATGTAGTTATTAGTAGTGAATTATTTATTACAAATGAATATTAAAGATATTCTAAGCTCAAAAAGCCTAGTGTTAACATCTTAAAATTGTGTCTTTGTTTACAATTCAAGAAATGAACTGAAAAATACATTCTTTTGACAAGTGAACATTTATCTTAAGTCTCCTTAAGTCTTTGAAAAAAAGGAAAATTAGCATTTCATTTTACTTAATGTAATAAAAAAGAAAAAGATTCGGTTAATCGGTCCACCTCCAAGCCCTGCAAAGCTTATGAATTCTCTTGGTAGCTCAAAATTGCACGACTGCACGTCAAATAAAATTCAAACCAGTATGTAAATGCTTCCTGATCTACTTAATGCATCAGCATGTTTAGTCTGACAAATGCATGGCAGAATAACCAATCACAGCTCATGCCAACCTGAGGCTTCAAATTAATATTTATGAAAGTACCTGCAGCCCAAGGAGAAACACATTACACAGACCTATCAGGCTTAGCCTTTATTTCCACTTCATGTCCATAAGCCTGCAAGCTTATCACAAAACTTCTTTGTCATAATAGCAGCTTAATGTTTCCTGTATGGAACAATAAAGGAAAGTGTCATCTTTAACTTATTTCTAAGTCAAGAAATTGGGGTTACTAACACTCCCCTCAGACTATGTTAATGAGTTGCTTCCAGTCGTGCCATTTTCCAGATAACTGTTAAATTTAAAGTGATGTTTAGAGGCTGCGGGGAAGGAGCTGTACAATCAAATGAAACCAAAGGAAGGAGAAGATGTAAGTAGGTGAGACAAGATAAGTAGAGACAAGTCAGGGTAAGGCAGAAAGAAGGAGGAAGAAAAGGGCACAAAATTAGGATGAACAGGAAAGCAGTGCTGAGGTAAAAGGTATTGCCAATGTCTTTACCTGATTTTCATACTAATTATATTTTTTGTCAGTGAAACACAATGACTTCTCCCACATCTTGGCCAAGCTTAACATGGAAAATTTGTTTTACTGCTCTGTTTACTGTTTGTTGTCCCAGTTGCCCATACTCTGCCAGTTTGCCTCCACACAGCAGAATATAGAAACTATTAAACAAGGATTCAGCCTGTTTCACCAAAGATTTGTTTTTATTTGTGCCTTAAAACCACTGTGACTAAATCAGGGATTAATGTTTTATTAAATCTGATTGAATGCTCCTTGTCATATTTGGCACTTTCTCCTTATTCTGACATATGAGCTGTGTTTTTCATCATACAGTAGCTTTAAGGAATGAAGAACTAAAAGATGTCAGTTTGAATGCTACGTGTGCTGATAGTTGTGTGCACTTCTATTCATATCTCATAAGCATTTTATTTGCTTGCAAACCCTCTTCCCTTGTCATGATTGGTATTTTATGGTTGAAACTGAGAAGTTACAATAATGGGTTGGTGACATAACCTGGTTTTTGTTTACCTTTTGGAAATTAACTGCAGTGACAAAACAGCAACTTTAAGGTAATCTCAGAAGAACTACATCTCTGTTAGGGCAGCCTACTGTATGTAAGGCATACAACTATATACTATTAAAGGAGGTTGCACCTTCAAGAAAGTGTTGTTATGATAGGTTTAAAAAGTAGACTTTCAGTTTTAATTTGATGGTATTCCCATCCAGAATTGAGCGAGGGAATAGGGATCTCTTTGATATGTAGATGCTGATTTGTAAACCTCTTATTCAGAGGCTGAAATGTAATTGGATAACTGATTAAAAAAGGTATTTTATGGACAAGTGTTGGACCAATTTGTCAGGTACGACTTTGAGATTTAGCATTTAGAAGCTTGCTGCAAACCCACAATATGCAGTCAAATAAGCTCCCACTCCAAGTGAAACAGGCCCCTTTTAGGTAACAAAATAAAACTAATCCATCATTTTGTTAGCAGGAGCTGTAGAACTGGGTAGCACTGGTAAGTTTTACAACAGTAAAAAGGCCTGGATGTCCACTGAATGTAACAGTGGTGGATGATAGCAGAATTCTGTCCAAGGTAAAAAGAAAAACAGCCTGTCAACATTCAAAGTTAAAATCCTTGTTCAGTCAGGAGGCGACAAGGGTTCACTACAAGGTGCAAACCATTTATATGTAAATCTGTCAAGATAGAAAGATCAATTTTGACTCTCCAAAAAGAAGCCCCATAACAGCATTTTTGGACAGATGAAACCAAAGTCACCCTGTACCACAGACAGCTCATCTGATGCATAGCCCATCATTGGTAGAACACAGCACAGCATGGCACTGGGTCACTTGCATTTGTGGTAGAAGTTGGACAAAGCTGGATGAATTCTCTATAAAAGAACTTACAGACCAAACTTTAAGCTCATTTATTCAAACTATATTCCATAGCACTGCATCCACAGTTTTCATTGGTATTGTTCTGTTCGCTACATTGGGGTATGCACCTACAAACTCTCTGAAAACAAACAAAATACTCATGCACAGGATGCAGACGACGGGCAGAAGGCTCCAGTGTGTGCACATGTAGCTCAGTACACAAATGAACCTTTAAACTTCTCTGCTTGGCTCACAGGCAAGTCTCCTATTCGATTATAGAGATGTAATGAAATTATATCACGGCTATTAGGTCATTCTGTAACATTACTCTGATTACTTTTATTACTTTCCTGTTGTTTCCTAGTTTCTCATTTGTCACTAAAGGAATTGGATTGTGTTATCTTTAAAATCAGTAACAGTGAGTATAATATGAAACAGCATTACACCTACTTGAATGGCTTCCTGCATCACTGCTACACAAATATTAGTTAACACGACCTGGTACTCTTGACTGCCTCAACAGGAATCTCAGCTCACCTCTTTGTCTTTGACATGCTTTTGTAATGAAGGGACACCAGCTTCAACTTTACGAATGACCTATCAGTCATTTGAACTGATCACTTCATCCAATGTCAATACAAAAAGCAACTCTTCATCTCTCCTCCCAACTAAGGCTGTGACAAACTTGACTGTCATGATGGATGACCAGTTATCCCCTGACCATGTTGCAATTTTGTCTCTTGGTCATGCTGCTTTCAACGTTATAACATAAGACAAGACAGACTATACTGGACACGATACACTCCTGTTACAAGCTATAGTTATCTCTGGCCTTGACTTCATGCAATGTGCATGTGAAGTGATACTTGCAGATGATCCAGGATGCAGCTGCATGTAGCTTATCAAGAAATGCACGTCACCACCCTGCTGCTTACTGATGGATGCCTACATAGATGTCAAGTCACCACTTTCCTTTTTCCTCCATCTAAACTGTCTCAGTCCTGAAGGCTTGTTCTTCGTCATGACTACTCAGTTGTGTTACTGATACTGCCATCTCTACGCAAAAGGCTTTCTTGGTCCAGCGTGTTCTTAGTTGTGGTTTAGCAACGATGGAATGCTCTCAGAGCAAGGTCATCATGGCTAGAAGACTCAAATTTGTTAATTCACATTTCTTCCTGTGTTGTTTGCACTCATTCCATTTGCCTTTTAATGTTTAAGCCAGAAATTTGCTAATAGGGGATTATTTAACTTCCGTGTTCCGGCTTCCGGAACTTGAAACACTAGCCGGTTCTCTTCCGGACCAGTTCAATGTCCCTGCTCTGTTCACTTTGTAAATTGAATAAACGCCAACCCTACTTAAATTTTCATGGATTCCTGACTGAAGTGATACTAAGGAAGAAGTGGATCAAAGCGATTCGCCGGGGTGAAGGGCCGAACTTTATAATAAACAACATAGCACGTTTGTTTGTAGCCGGCACTTCGATGATGCAGACTACACAGCTAGCGTTAGCAGGCTAGCATTAGCAGGCTAGTGTTAGCTGATGTGCCTAACTTTGTGCGTCTTAAAACACACAAGCATCTGAAAATTGGGTCTGTACCCTCCCGTTTCCAGTGGAACAACTGGGGACTGCCAAGAAAGGAGACGCTTTCAGATGCTTCTGTGTTTTCAGCCGCACAGAGTTAGGCACGTCATCAAGCTGGCTAACGCTAGCCTGCTAACACCAGCTGTGTAGTCTGCCGGCTACAAACAAACGTGCTGGGTTGTTTTATTTTAAAGTTCGGCCCTTCACCGCGGCGAATCGATCGCTTTGATCCACTTCTTCCTTAGCATCACTTCAGTCGGGAATCAATGAAAACTTAAGTATGGTTGGCGTTTATCTGGTTACAAAGTGTAACAGAGCAGGGACAACTATTGTTAAAATGGCCCGGAAGAGGAAATGCCTAGATTCCGGAAAGTTCCGGAAAGCGTGATAATCCCCTATTAACATATAATAAATGAAAAGTGACATGCATTTATAAAGTAGTTTGTAGTTTTGAAGTATGTCATGAAGTTTGTTTTAGTTTTCTAGGATTTGACCCTTTTCAATTGATGTGACTAGGCCTCCTGCATTTTCATTTATCACCTATAAACACTGCTGAATACAAATATCAGGTATGGAGTTTTCAGAGCAAGATGGTAGATTTTGTTAGCGATATTTTCACATTTTAGGTCAATAGACCATCTACTGAGAATTGATTCAACCCTGCAGGCACAAGTTTGACAATTTGACCAACTGTGGAGAGTGTTGAGATTGTTCTGTTACTTCTTCATCCTCCACTCTCCCATAAAGCTGTAAGCACCGAGATGAAGTAGTCTGTTTGGATCTAAAATGAGTAAGCAATTATTTATTGGTGCCTTTCAGATGTTGAGTGAAATTTGTTGGCCAATGATTGTCTCCTAGGAAGAGGATTGGTAGTTTGATCTCCAACTTTTCTGCATGTCAGTAAAACATTGAGTTTGCAGATTTTGTCCAATATGTTGTAGAGAAAATAGGGCTGTGCAATTGCCTCTAACTTTCAAATTGTAGATTGTCATTGCTCAAGATTGCCAATACATGATTAAATTGGCAAGCATGGCTGTGTGAATAGTTCGAATTTGATTGCACGTGTGAGCTAAAACTCCTGTGATGTGGCTTTGTAATAAGTCCTATTATACTTATTACATGTATTGTATATGTATATACTGTATGACTAATAATATGTATGTAATTGTATAATACTTT
Organism: Atherinomorus stipes; assembly: GCA_023101725.1. Lineage (NCBI taxonomy): Eukaryota > Metazoa > Chordata > Actinopteri > Atheriniformes > Atherinidae > Atherinomorus > Atherinomorus stipes. The sequence continues at coordinate 162,539 of JALJCO010013265.1, forward strand.
AATATTTTAACTTCCATCCAGGCTAGACTGCACTAACAACCTTAAAATCAGCTTTGCTGGATGATGTGTTCATGAAGTCTCTTTATGAAAGCCCTTGTGTGAACTTTTTGGTAGTTACACATTAAAACAATATTTATTTGCAATAAGTCTACTCTGCTGAATGACCCTGAAGCAGAAGCAAACGGGCTGCGTCAGTTTGAATTGAAGAGATGCACCCTGTCACTGTCACTGTTTGTAAACGGGGCTTCTCTAACAGTCATGCATTTCCTCCAGAAACATCTCTAAATGCACAGTACAGTGCTGTTTTTTGTTCCTTTTTCAAAATTGCCTTGATAAACAGCAAATTGCCTGGCAAACCTTCCAATTGCCAATATACGATTTAATTGGAGACTGTCCCAGCCCTAAGAGAAAAACAAAATCTGCATATGTATTATGCGCATGACTATAAATGAGAAACAGTAAAGAACTTTGTAGAACAAAGATAAAGTCAAAAGAGCTCTGTTCCATTTGACCCTAAAGTTCTTTTTTTCTTGTTTCCTGTAGATAATTGCCTGTAGTTGGTAAATGACTAGACAAATGTATCACAAGATGACCACCTAGCACCTGAACCACACGTATCAGTTCTTTTCTGCTGTTGCTTGAGCGATTTTCTCACCCTGTGATGGAATTGCTGGGAGACCAGCATGACAGCAGGAAGTGCCATATTGTCTTCTAGGCTGCTCTTTGGAAAGATGTGAAGCACTGAGGTATTTGAAGCAAGTGTCCTTGTATATCATTGGCTTGAAGTTATGGCGGATGGAGCACTTTATTGTCCAGCTGAGCTGTCGTCATCTGTACTAGATGCACACTGACACGTTGCCTTTCTCCCTCCTCTACCTCTTTTTTTTTGTACCTCTACTTAATGAAGTGTCAACAGCAATGATGTTCACTAATTCTCCTGACTTACTGTGTCACTCTTCATTGCTTTCTTTCTGAGAGGTTACCTGAGGTTTACCACTGCAGTAATTTTACCTCAGGAGTGCATATGCTAAGTGTGTGTGCATGTGGATGTGTGTGCTTGACCGTGCAGCCTCTTCCTCCTCCTTTTTTCCTTCTTTTGCTGATGAAGAAAATAAGTTTTGCAGAGTTTGCTTGTCCGATGGCCCATGCATCAAAGGTCTCCTTCTCCATACGTCCTCCCTCCTCCCACCCAGGGCTTATTTTAGAATATAGGTCAAAATGAATATTCAAAAACCATCTATTTTAAGGGAAGTGAAATTTTATCAGCATTTCCAGGGCCAGATAAGTTAGTTGAAGGCTCAGCTGGTGGCTGTAAAACAGCTTCCAGGATTTCAAAGTTGCATATTAAAAGTCTAGTGTTGTACCTCTCCCCCTTACTTATGTTACTTAATTTATGTCATAAAGTCATACACGTTACATAAGAATATGAAAAAGGCTGCATCTCAAATCTAACATAACTGTAAAAATGATTTGTTTTTTGCTACATTCTCATTTGGGGTTGCATCTGTGTGCATTATTTCTATATTATTAGTAGTTACTGATTCATAACAAATCTGTTGACACTGAAATTACTTTGATTTAGGCTGTATTTATATGTAAAATGACTAATAAAGTTTCTCACAACAGTAGCTCACTCCTAGTGGGGTCTGCTAAATGAGCTGCCAATCAGCAGCAACAGAAAGGTGTCAAAGGAAAATTGAGTCTTCACACTCACAGGTCAATTAGACTCTCTGCAGCAGTTTGTCCTACAAGTTGCTGAATGTGACGTTACTTTCTTGAATAAATAGACTGACATTGTCCCTAAGCTTTCAACAATAAAGAGAAGTTGCGAGCAATTCTACCGGATACAAATGCAAAGAGCAGAGGCGGCAAGACTGAGCTGTGAATCCATACGAGGAAACAGACGAACGCAGGATCAGACAATATCTATATACTTTGTACTGTTTTGGTTCATATTTCTTTGGATGAGAATATGAAATGAAATGAAAAAATTAATCTGACAGGGAAATTGCTTTTGTAGTTTTTTTTTTATTTTAATTTAGTTAGTTTTTCTTTTAAATCATTAAAATATAATACCTTGAGCAGGAGGGGGAAGGCTGCTGGCAAACTTGGCAAGCCCCTCAATGGACATAGTTTGATGTTCATCACTGTGTAGTAGGGGTGGGTATTAACAAAGCCTTCACAATACAATACAATATTGTGATATTGTGACACTGTGATATATTTCGGTATATTGCAATATTCTAGGCACTTCAAAGAGATTTAAAATTCAGCTTGAATAAAAGTTGTACCTACATACATCGTATGACTAAAACAAGAAATAAATAATCAAATGGTAAATTAAAGAAATTTAGGAAAAAATGGTAAATGATATAAGAAAAATAAAATAAAGATAAATAAATTAAAAATGAGCACTTAGGTGGGTAGAGGATAACTCAGTCACCCAGATTTAACACAGGATCACAGCAGACACTAACCCTGACAAAGACCCAAAGACGCGTCGGTCCTTTTAGATTTTTTTGATTTGCCATGAATTAATAAAGGCTTTTTAATAGTTTGATAATTCTCCAGAGTGCCTTTGATTTATTTTTGGTGGACCCTTTGCCAAATGAGATTTTTTCCCTTTTTTGGGGCAAAAAAAAACCCCCACACCCAGATAACTCAAGACATCAGCAGCAACCTTTGGTCAAAAGAGCACCTGGAGAAACCTGATCAAGGACCCAGCAGCGCTTCCAAACTGGTATCTAGACATTCAGACCCATTTTGGATATTTTTAAAGGTGCTGGGGTTTTTTTCTCTAACACTGCGACAAAAATGATAACCGTGATCATTTTGGTCACAATAACCGTGATATAAAATTTTCATATCGTTACATCCTTATCCATGTCCCACTTGTCAAACTTGGACAGGTTTCTTTGCCACTTGGATCTCATAATAAAATCATTTACAATTGTCTTCCTGATCATAAATATTGTTCACTTTGGGAAAACCCTACTGAGCATATATATCAGCATGTATGACATTTTGGTGCATAAAAATAAACATTTCAGTCAGTGCATTATTATCTCAAACAACTGATCTGTGAAAACCTGGACACACATTTTAACTTGTTCTTTCCACTGTGTGTAAAGTTTAACCTGAACCTGCAGACTGCACATAAATATCAGAGCTAAAGCAGAGACTTTCCTACATGCTGGACTGTTGCAAATAGAACAAAACAATGTCATTGTTATATTCCAAACTCTTGCGAGATTTAGTCAGTAAGAATATCAATACCACGTTTTTTAATATTGATAAAAGTTGCAACATAAAATATTACAATATTTAAGTGAATCAATATTTTGCCACACCCCTGTGTCGTGTAGGGGATGTGAAGAATTGTCTATTACTTCTAGCATCTTGTGCAGCATTCTTTCCTTAACATGCAGCTTCAGCAGCTTCAGTTATCCTCAGCACAGAACCAGCTTTTGGATCAGTTTGTCCAGCTTTTTTAAGTCTTTGGTTCTGATGCTGATGCGGCTGCAATTGCACTGTCCACAACAGACTTGTAGAATATATGTGACAGGTGTTTGGACTTCAGCGCAGCTTCCAGCTCCGTTCCTAATGTCAAACCCGTGGTCCTCAAACACCCCCCAATGATTTAAATAATTAATACTTTACATGTACTATGTAAATACTTACAGATATATCAGCGCCACCTGCAGACATCACAGATGTGGAGTTGGAAAACTTTATTTTAAAAAAGGAAAAGAAACCAAAACCACATTACGTGTGCCATGTCAGTTGTGAAATAGCTATGGTAGTTTAACACTAGTTGAAAAATATGTCAAAAAGTTCACCACAAACTCGTTTTGACTGACCATACTTATTAGCTATAATAAAGCTGGGGTGTCTGCACAAACTGCAATGGATTGCATCACATTTCCAAGCTCTAAAGTCTGCATCACTTTGGCACGCAGAGATGCTTCTCTTTAGTAAAAATAACAACAACAACAGCAAAAAAAAAACATTATTGTTGTAAAAAGATAATGTTTTTTGGAGGGTGGAGGGGTTAGACGATTAGACACTGAAGTTTTATAAGCTGATATGATCGTGGCAATCAAACAAAGTTTTCTGCATCTGGATGCCTTTTTTCCCTCTGTAGGCTACATGAAAAATTCCTCCAGGTAGGCCACGGGCACTCGGACTCATCTTCTGTCTTTTCTCCATCATTTTCAGTGCTTGTGTTGTCTTCCGTCTCCATTTTGGCTTCCTTGCTCTTCTTCTTTGCTACTTCTTTGCTGCTCCGCTCTCCAGAAACCTGTAACTGCTGCTGCTGCTGCGGCAGTGTTTTTTTTTTTTTTTTTTTCTCAGCAGCGAGTGGACTTTTATGGCTACAAAGATGTGGATGAAAGCACAGTGGCCGAGAGGTGCAATTTACTGGCATACTCCATAGCGATATATAATTTTAAAAGTAGCAAAGTACACTGCCCGGCCAAAAAAAAAAAAGTCCCCAACAAAAAAAGGTCAAACATTCAACATTTCGTTGGACCACCTTTAGCTTTGATTGCGGCAGCATTCGCTGTGTTTCCAGAAGCTTCTGCAATGTCACCAGATTTATTTGCATCCTGTTGCATCAATTTTTCACCAAGATCTTGATGATGATTGTAGAGTCTGACCACAGCACATCCCAAAGATTCTCAATGGGGTTCAGGTCTGGACTCTGTGGTGGCCAATCCATGTGTGAACATGATGTCTGATGATCCCTGAACCATCTTTCACAATCTGAACCCGATAAATTCTGGCACGGTCATCTTGGAATATGGCCGTGCCATCAGGAAAGAAACATCCATTGATGGAATAACCTGGTCATTCAGGATATTCAGGTATCAGCTGACCTCATTATCTGAGCTCATACTGTTGCTGAACCTGGACCTGAGCAACTGCAGCAACCCCAGATCATCACACTGCCCCCACAGGCTTGCACAGTAGGCACTATAGGCATGATGCTGCATCACTTCATCTGCCTTTCCGGCCACATTTCTTCCTGGAAGACGATGGTCCACTATCCTTCCAGTTTTTCATAATGCGTTTGACTGTTCTGAACCCAGTTTTAGTCGTTTCTGCATCTCCTTAGATGTTTTCACCTCTTGATGCCAATGATTTGACCGTTCTCAGACAGACTAGCATCTTTTCCAAGACCACGGATGTGTCTTTCCACATGGTTGTTTAGGAAATGAGAAGCAACTCATTGCACCAGTTGGGGTTAAATAACTTGTTGCCAGCTGAAAGATAATCACCCATGCAGTAATTATCCAATAGGAGGCTCGTACCTATTTGCTTAGTTAAATCCAGGTGGCAACTTTTTTTTTGGCCAGGCAGTGTAGATTACATGGTGTAAATTGTACTCAAGTATGAGTAAAATTACACACTTTAAAAAGATACTCTTAAAAGTACAAGTACCCAAAAATTCTACTTAATTATTGTAACGTGAGTACTTATAATCTGTTACTTCCACCTCTGATGTTAGGTTAAATGATGACTCAAAATTGTTACTAGGTGTGAATGTGAGTGGTTGTCTGTCTCTCTGTGTTGGCCCTGCGTCAGACTGACGACCTGTCCAGGGTGTACCCTGCCTCTCACCTGATAATAGCTAGGATAGGCTCCAGCAGCCCCCGCAACCCTGAATTGGATAAGCAGTACAGAAAAAGACTGACTGACTATTTAAAATTCCTCTTTCCTGCATGTTTATTCGGATTCTGCTAGTGGGCCTTGTTGGTCTACTCTACTGGGTCCAGACTTCAGCTGGGACAAGTTTTGCTGAAGCAAATCCTGTCTTCCTGGCAGTGCGCTATGGGCCATTAGCTTGTTGAAATGCAAAACCTTCTCCACAGGCTGACATCCTGAGCACTTAGGAAAGGTTCATCCTCAGGATTGCTCTTTATTCTTTACATCCATCTTTCTGTCTATCCTGACTGGTCTCCCATCCCTTATCCAAGAAAAAAAAAAAAATCAAACAGCAAAGAAAAACTTACCTGAATGATGTGGCTATTGCCCTTATTTGACAGTATAAAGAATATGAATGAAGTTAATTTTTCTCTGCACATTTTTAGGGGAATGTTCTGTAAACTCAACTGTTTCATCAGATCAGGGCATTTTGCTTCGTACGATACAAGAGTCAATTAGGAGTTTGGAGCAAATCCCCAGTGAGCTGTCATGTATCTTTTACTAGGAAAAGATTTCTGTCTAACTTGGCCATAAAGACCTGACTGATGCACTGATGGTTGTATTTCTTCAAATCTCTTCCATCTACATTAAGCAATCCTGGCTCTAATTCACAGTGACTATTTGGCCCAAGGCTCTTTGTTCATATTACACAGTTTTTTTTGTGAGCAGACAGATCGAAGCTGACTTTCTGTGGTTCCAAACTTCCTCTGGTTGAGAGATAGAGGCTACCTCTTTCTTGTATCCTTCTTTTGATCTCCGCCTTTGCACAGTCCTGTCTGGAAGATCTTCTGATACTTCATTTGACCTTGGGGCTTGGTCTTTTACTATTAGACCCAATACAGACAAGCATTTACTGTATGTCCTATATTATATCTGAATTCAGGTAGGCATTGGTGAGGTTCAGCTGGGTTATAGAAGCATCTAAATAAAGATTGTTATTGAAGAAGGCAGAGCTCAGCTGCTGAATGTTATGAAGGATAACTGATTTTGTAAATTGAATATTTTAGCCATTTACCATTAATAAAAATGCAAACCACTGGTTACATGGATTATTCTGGTTAGAATGATGGGAAAAGTCTAAAACAACAGAATAATATGATTAAACTGCTAAAAAATGTTGGTAAACATCCGTAATTTGCCAGATATAAGCATGTACAAATAGATGCTATCTTATTCATTACAGTACAAAACTTTATTTTTAACTTAATGTTTCTTCACACTTTTCCTTTGCCTTTCACATCCAGCTTTTTCATCCCTCCTCCCAGTGATGGTGCTAACAACTAAAATGTCACTAATGCCTTTCTACACCCCAGAGAAGTGATCTGAGCCATTATTGACTTAGCATACACACAGCAATCCCAGTGATGTACGGGGGATATAATTGAATATGAAATGGTCTGCAGAGAGATTGAGAGCACCTCACTTCGCAAACAGACATCCACACTTGTGAGGGCATGCGCTCCCACATGACCATGCGCACACACGCACTCACACACACGCAGACTGTCTGTGGTAATGGAGACAATGTATTTCTAATGGCACCATCCAGACTGAGTAGGTAATTGTGATATATTAGCATGCCATGCTTGAGATTAGATTACAGAAGACAAGGTCTTGTAGTGTCTGTGTGTTTGTGTTTTACTTCTGCACTTCTGATTGGCCCCTAGTGAAAGAAAGTGTATTGAGTTGTTTTGTTTTTTACTCCGAATCATGATTAATCTTGCCATCTTGTGCTGAGTCACTCCTCAGTTTGGGAGTCTCTGGGGGGTCGTGCATCTATGCTCAAACTGCACCTCAGAAAATGCTGTCTGGCCTCTCAATACGAAATAAAACAGATGAAGCTGTCAAACTCAACTTTAACCATTTTTTCCCTCTTCTTCCACATTTACTTTTTGGAAGTGAAATAATCATGAATAATGTGAAAAAAAAGCAAATTATTAGATTATTAGTTCAATCTGCAGAACAAGGAGCAAATAGAAATCAAAGAGCTTTCTTTTTTTTAATCCACAGTGCCAGTTTCACCTTCTTGACAGAATCTTGACTGAGTTTTAACTTTAATATTGCTACATAAATCTATCAAGCAACATAGAATTTTCAGTTTTGTAGACACATCAGAGGCATCTGGATCATGACATAGTATTTTATATGGTTAGTCTTTACTTTAGAGACACTGCTAGTGGTTGGCAGCACAGCAGAAAAGCTTAAATTATTTTTCCTACAGCCAGCAAGGTGAGATGGAGGAGAAGTTGACATTAGATTTTGACAATAATTGCAGCTCTGATCTCAGAACTGAAAGCATTTTTCAATGCTGTCTATTTGTCAGTAGGCCAGCTCAAAGAAGACGGGATATAATCCTCTGCTCCTGTTTCTTATTCCCACTTTCCTTTTTAAAAATCTCCTCAACTCAGTGTGGGGTAGTTTATTTAATAGGTACCCATGATACTATTTATAATTGTGATGTCATTAGAGCTTAGAGAAACAGGTTGTGCTGGCAGTGGGGGAGCAGCAACCAGTGATTATTGAATACACGATTATTATTTAGTTCATAAAAAGAGAGAAACTGGAAAGTACCTGTGTATGGGGGTTGTCTATATAGATCCAGTGTTGTATCAATACAATAACACATTATAGAATAATAGTTTGATTTTTGTTTGCAAGCCTCTGTTTACAGGTTGAGATTGGTGTTTGTATTTCAACCAGTAACAGGACGTAAAAAATCCATGTATCTGTTCATGCTCACACACTAACCACATGCAAAGCCCATAATTGATAGGCATTGTCAAAAATTAGGTTCATTACGATTTATAATCTTTGTATCATGTAACAGAAAACTGTGATATGTAGCCTGTGATGTAAAACCCAGAGGGCTGCACATAATTCATAAACAGGAAGCTAAATTATCCAGCTCTGCTGTGAAAATGCCAGAACAGCATTTCCTTCCTGTTTATCCCTGGAGGAGTGGGCAGCCTTTTCACTTAGAGCAGATAAGTATTCTGTGGTAGTATCCTGGTGCACCGGCTACTATTTATCATTCAACAGTGTAGCCAAGTCTGACTGAATGGTAACACAGTCATGCTTTGCCAGGCCATTATCATCACGTTGTGTCGGACCAGAGCTGCTTCTGCAGAAACATCTGGCTGAAGCCTGACATGAGAGAGTAGTTTTCTCTTTCTTTTCTTTTTTTTTTTTTACAGCAAACACTTTTACTTGTCATAGGTGGAACAAATATAGAAGAACTCCAATAAGCCCCACTATTGTTATGCATGACATGATACCCTGTGGTGCAAAATGGATTGCAGTTTCCGCAGCAAAACAATGTTTGCTGTGGAAAAATGAAGCTTAATAACACTGAAAAAGAAAAGTAAAAGTCTACAAAAGTTAGGGATCTAAGGGTGTATTTTCAGATATTTCCAATATAGTTAAAAAAGAGGAACACATACGTTCTTAATATTTCTCAATTACTTGGCCACAAAGTTTATAGAAAACACAGAATTCAAATGTGTTACTGGTGGCTTTATTCTTACTTTCCTCCTTCAAGATGACATAAAAACAAAAACAAGACTGAATTTAAATAAAGTAAACAAAGGAACTAGTGCATAGGGTGCAATTGCAAAATAAGACATGGTCCTTAGCAGAGGACCTGCTCCCGGCTTCTTAGTTCATTTTGTAAACCTGTTTCCCTCTTTTCAAACAGGTGCGCTGCTCACGTGGCTGCACCCTCAGTCTGCCCAGTTCTGTTTGTATCGTGTCTGTCTGTATAATCTTGGACAGGTTGTACTGAAAACGGAATTTCATTGCACTGGGACACCGGTACAATGACAATAAAGGCTTCTGAATAAATGAATGAATAAAGCAAATAATGGAAGATAGAAATAAATGGTGATTTACTGATCTACGGTGGTGTCAGACTATTCCAGAGCTGTGGTCAAAATCAAAGTTCTTCAATAAAATATTTACTATCACAGAGCTTCTACAGACATAAAATTCATTCACTATAACAATTTCAAATGAAAACAGAGAAGTTGGGAAAGATTTATTTTTCTATTGAGGAGGAAGTTACAGTCATAAATAAAAGTTCCTTCTTAGTACAGTTTATGAAAATGCTTCTAATCACAAAGCTCTCCCTCAGTTTTATAAGTATGCTGTATAAGATTTTATAAACATAACAATTAATTATAAAATAAATGCTGATGTCCATTTTGGATTATAAAATAATCCTTTTGTTTTAAAAGGCATGCACAAATGCAAAAGGGGAGTAAAATGTACACAGTCTAATTCACATTCTTAAAATAGCTGATTTGGCTAAATGTTTATTCTAAATGATAAACAAAACAGGCAGAAAAAACAATTAGATGAAAGTTTCCTCGTTTAATTTAAAGAAAGCTTTCTTGGCAAGTCTGCAAAACAACTTTGCGCCAGGAAGTCTGGACCAAGATTTGCCAAAAAAGTTGAAGTTGTCACATTTTGTGTACAAAAATATCTCCAAGCTGGCACAACTTGCTTTACGTGCTGGAAAGACATATTTAAAGCTGTGGCATTAAAAGCCTCATGTGCATATGGTCAAATGTTTTTTTTGTATGTTCCTGCTTTAACCTGGGGGCAGGGAAGGGGCTACCTGAGTTACCTTGTTTTAACCTCGGACACGTCGTTGGTCCATTGCAGGGAATGCGTTTTGTCTGAAGAATCATTTGTTCTCTCAGTCTTAAATATGAACAAGAAATTATAAATATTGGAAAGTATGAAACAGATTTTGTGAGTCTACAGACAGCATCGTCTTGGACTACCTATGGGAGAAGCCATGCAGCTTCACAATTTTATCAAATGGCAAACTGCTCTGTTAGAAGTGAATCCTCAGATGTGAAATTGATTTGGCAGAGAGGACTGAGAAGAGTTGATAAGTGGCAGAATATTCTGGCAGACTGCAGTGAGTGTATAAGGGACGAGAGAAAACCTTACTTAGTGATATATATGATATATAATATTTGTCACTCCAACAAGTCTCTAACATGAAAATGATAAAGGACAATTTGTATTGGAGTGTAAAACTAAAGAGGTATCTTTCCTCCATCATTTATGTAATGGACGTAGATGAAACCATCTCTGACCAAAGCTGTGAAGGTCCTGAAATGATTTTATTTTTAGCCATTTCCAAAACTTCTCAACAAAATATTTAAAAGGAGACGGCCTATTATTGAGGCTCGGTTGATCAAAGCTGCCTGGATTGTTGTGGAACATGAAAAAGTGGACTACTTTACACCCCTGCAGTGTTAATAGATGCAATAGTTGAGACTGAATATTATGAGCCAATGGCTGGTCAGCTGAGAGAAGGACTGAAGAAGTCTGGACTACCTCGGGATCTTTTGCAGACTCACATACAGACTGGTGGGGACTGATTTCCTCATTTGATTTGTGTTTTCTATTCCACTGTTGTTTCATGGGCCTTGTCTTGGGATGTCTCTGCTTGGATGGTTTGGGAGGGGAGTTGTGTATTAGCTGCCAGCCTTGTTTTATTATTTTTGTTTGAAGTAGCAACATTTTTAAAAAAGAAAGAAAAGAAAAGAATAAAGGGGAAAAATGGCCATACAGTTCTTGGCAACATCCTCTGTGCACTGTAGAGGCAAGTAATGGCTTAGGAAAGGAATACAGTGCTCATCTTTCTGCCATTTAAATGTACCATTTTTCTTTAGGATAAAATTATTGTCTTTCTTGAATGCAAAAGTATAATATAATATTTTACTACCCTTTTAATAAACAACTTTCTGGATACTTTCATTGTGGATACTATGATAGATTTTTTTAAGGAAAAGCCAACCACTTAAAAGCACATAATTGCCTATGAAATCATCTAAGTCTGCTGTGCTCATTAACTTGTGATTGGCTCTTCGCATCCCTCTTAGCTTTGTGGGTGTTCATTTCATTAATTTGAACAGACATCCACGGCAATACAGAAAACAAAGAAGATGCACTAATTAGACAACGTGTCAGCTTATGTGCTCTGTGGATTGTGTTGTCAGCTTATGGGCCTTTAGTGGAGGTTACCCAAGCATGCCAAGTAATCAATGACAGGAAACAAAAGCATTGTTGTTTGTCTGTACAATGTGTTCTTCTCCAGATCTGTTTGGAGAGAATTTGGATGTCTGAACCCGACACGAAAATAAACTCAAGAATAATCCTCCTCAAGTTTCCAGCAATGCCCAAGATTCGAATCCTTTAACCATAATTTCCTTTACTTTGTAGGATTTTTATTTTACCTGCGCACTTTTGTCAAGTTCAACCTGGTCAAAATAAAAACCACCACTTAAGGATAATGTGCTGCAATCTGACATCAAGCATTGCCAGACGTCAGTAATTCATTCTACCATAAGGAGATGCCCAGCAGGGCTTTCTCAGCTTGATGGCTCCCTCCTTCTTTTCCTGCCCATCTGTTTTCACGAATAAATCCTCCCCTGCCAGCCTACATCACCATGAGGAATTCATAAAGAGCTGACCCACACATATGGCCACTTCAGTTGATGGCCATCATAACAGAGCTGAGCATAAATAAGTTGTGGATCTTTGCTCATTTCATCACGCTGAGGTGATGGCTGCACTTGCTCTCAGCGTGGACACTTGTCAGCACACATAAACTATGACTTACAGCTGTAGACCATTACCAAAACACGGCCTCTGATTCACGCCTAAATGCAGAGACCTTCACTATATATCAGGTTCAAGTTGGTTCATTTGTCAAAGGTCACCATTAACAATTTGAACACAGATGCTTCATTACTTTTAAAATGTTTGAAGTTTAAGCTGACTGCTCTTGAAGTCAAGATTTCTGTGCTGCATTTTTTTAGATATTTATGTTCTCACTGCTCAGTTCTACTAGGAAGAATAAATGAGTCTTACTTTCCTTGGTTTTCTGATAAAACCCATGTCTTTCAAAATGCACATGCAGTGTAATGGGACTATTATGGGAGCTTTACATTTCAGCTCAAAAACAGCCCCAAGGGGTTTTTAAAACACTTCCAAGATGTTATTGTTGTCAAGGGGATGCAGGCAGGCTTTCAGTGAGTCTCTGAGGAGGTTTTGCATGGACTGGTGCTCTAAGGGAATCTTTACATGAAAATGTCTTGTATTTGTTTCAGTTTTGCATCTGTCTGCAGGATAAGTCTCAGTATTCTTAGTTTTATTGCTAACTTTATGTGACCTTTATGCTCACACTCTTCATTTACTGACAATGAAGGATTTGATGTTGACTCTTGGTGCTTCTGGGACAATCTATTCTAAGTTAAAAATAATAAAAAAAAAATCATCCATCAGTTGTTCTCCAGCCTCCTCTCCTGGCCTAGCTGGACTTTTTGCGTGCTCCAGATGGTTAGACATCATTTTAGATTTGAAGGACTCCCCTCACACTGAGAATGCTGGCACAGCAGGAGGAGAGCCAGAACTGACCTTGTGGATGTCACAGCAGCTCAAGCTAAGGGAAATATACTGTTTTAGCCTCTTTCTTTGGTTTTCTCTTGCAACCTGTCAGCAAGCTGGAACCAAAACTCTCCCCTTATTACTTCACTGTACAACCACCGCAAATCCTTTGAATAAAAAGTTGCTGCTTCTGTCATCACTTCCAAACGTGTGTTTGCATTTCTGTTTCACTATGGGGCAATCTTGTAGTGATTAAAGCTGGATTTATAGTCGCGCGGCGTCTGCGTCCAGTCGGGTCTGCATACCTGACACAAGGCAGTGAGTGCTTTTACTTGTGTGAAGGGTTACGGCATCATGCTGCAGTTTCTTTCCCAGAACTGCAGGCAACAACAGGGCTTTTAATGACCAGGAAACTTCATAGCGCTGAGGTTTTTTTCACCCCGATGGTTTGCTACAGCTGCAGCATTTATTTCCTCTTTTAGAACAACAGTCGCGGCGACATGCATTCATTCATTCATTTAGCTACAAAACCCAAACATCCGGAGGCACATAACCGCACTGACCAATCACCAGTAAGTTTTTCCATGCTTCTGTGTTCGCGTAGCCGGGATGCATGTCGGGTCTGAAGAGGTGCCTCTGCGGACCTACGCAGAGCCTATGCGGAGGCTACGGCGGTTACACAGATGCAGTATAAATCCAGCTTTGAGGACATCCAAGTCTCAGTCATTTCTGTTTCAGTACATGCCTTCCTACATGCTTGTTCTTTTCTCCAGCAGCTAGTTCCTCTTCTTTGAATCCAATTTTATTTCTTTATTTTTTTACTTGCTCCTCTTGTTTGATTCAGTTGTCTCAAATAAAATCAGTGAAACAGATCTAACTGTAACTAAGCTTAATAGACACAGAAGTCAGTTGGTTCTAATTACTGTGTTTAATCTTTTAGTTAAAAGAGAATTATCTTGTACAAGTGCCATTAAAACTGTGCTGTCTCAAAGGGAAGCATGAGATGTGTGTGGATCCTCTTGTGTGTGTGTGCACGTTGGTGGACTAGTGTGGGTGGATGTGAGATATTTACAGCAATGATTTAGCAAAAGAGAAAAGCAACGTGACAGAATACATTTTGGAAATAAAGGGGCATCTTTATTTAACGCTCATGATGAAAAGAACCTTTCATTTGCAGGATGCAAATCTTGCATTGAGTACCAAAACAATAGCTTCATGTGCTTCAATTAAATAGTATATAATATCCAAAGGGTTTGCAGATTTGGTGCTTGTGTGAGTTATCATGTTTGATATGATGTAACATTGTTTTTCTGGACAGATAATGTCAGTTCAGAAAGCCAGGATAGACAAATTCACCACGAGTACGTGTAGGCACCCAAGGCCAAAAGATGTGAGGAAAATCAGTCATTTCTGACAGGCTCGAGTCAGCAGGCAAGATTTTCATTCAAACTTTAAACAATTTTAAAAAATGCATCCACTTTTCAGATTCAAAGTTGACCTCTCTGCTGAGAGTTAGCTGGAAAAAAACCCCAACTTAGCCAGCCAATGGGCTAATTAAAGAGTTTTACTGGTCTTTGTTATAGCCTGCAGTGTTTTTGGACAGAACAACCAGCAGATTTGCTCACTGATAATTTTGTTTTTGGGGACATGGTTTGCATTCTGTGACTCTCACATAGCCTTGGGATGCTGCCACCGTGGTGAAACAACACACATGGTTGATTAATCTACACTGTCTGCCTTGTGTTCCAGCTCTCATAATGGCTAATGTGTTCTTGTTATTAAAAGCTACAGGAGGTATAATAAGTCTGTCTAGATGGAGAAATAGATATTGAGGCTAGAAAGTGTATTTGATAAAGTATTGAGTAGGTCCTCAAATATTTGGACACTGGCAGCCATTCAAGCTCAAATAATGTGGATCTTGACTTTAAACCCAGAGGAATGAGTTTATGAGTTACAGCTTTTTAATTTCTCAATCTATTTTCTTTGGTTTTGAATTATGAGTGAATTATGTGAGACAAATTCACTTCATAACATGCTTGCCTTTAATTTTCCTCTTCAGCACATAAAATTATACTTAGGCCAGATTAAAATTAAGTGATAGATTTGTCAGTTTTGAATATTCCTCCAGTGTATCTTTTAAAGATAAAAAGAAAAGAGGTTTCTGTGTTTTGGTGCATTGTACATACAGTCTGTACCATAAAGTATAATCTTACGTTTGCTTCATTTAGCTGAGGCATCTCTGACCAAATCCCTACAGATCCCTACAGCTTCTTCTGCCTTCTGTCATAACAGAAATTAATATCCGTGGATCTTTGGAAGTCATACAAACTCATGCCAGCACACTGCATCCACATGTTGTAGATTATATTGCATTGTGTTGTATTTAGATCACAAGCCTGTCTGAGTTTTCTCTGTACTTTGTTCTTCATGTCATTCTGACAGGTTGATATTCTACAGTGTCTATTGTTCAGACACATGATTGGCGGACACCTTGTCATAAACCCTTTGTATTTGTTCTTATTAAGTCTTCTCTTCATCCTAAACTTGAATGAATGATGACATGCCCTCAACCTGGAAAGTACTCTAATTTTCTTTAGTACTTTAATTTTCAGCGGAAAGCTTTGAGATCAACAATCACTGTTATTGTCAGGGGATACCCGGGTCTTTTGACATAGCTAAACTTACTGTTACATTTTTTTCCACAATTTCCTATTCTTCCCTTTTACTCTGATGACTTCATTGTGTTTTTGCAGCCCAGTGACGAGCCATTTCTTTGGCGCTGAGAGATCCTCTCTCCTCATGGTGTGGGTTCACAATAATCACTTCCATTCCAAGTCATCGTTATTTTTAAAGCATTTTTTTTTCTTTTATTTTTCTTGTCCTTTCCAGCATCATGTAAGCAGAACGATAATCTGGCTGCTTTGTTGTGTTGAACAGATTTACTTTTTCAAGGTGAGCTTTGTCAATAGAATCCTCTTGATGTTCTGAAGTTATTTATTTTATTTAGTTGAAAGCTTGTTCATAAGTGCATTTTGCATTATAAAGCACCTTTCAGATACAAGTGTCTCCCAAATTGCTTAACAGAGCAATGGGAAAAGAAAGATGAAAACAAAGTAAGAGGTGGGGGGAAAAAATGAAAAAAATGTTAAAGTCTAGTTGTGGGATGATGGGGTGAAATAAGATCTTTCAGGGAGGGGTGCTTTTACAAGCCTACAGTGGGCAAGGAAAGTATTCAGACCCCTTGAAACTTTTCACTCTTTATTTTGTTGCAGCCATTTGCTACAATAAAAAAAGTTAATTTTATATCTCATTGTTGTACACTCAGCACCCCATCTTGACAGAAAAAAACTAAAATGTAGAAATTTTTGCAAATTTTTGCAAAAAGAAAAATTGAAATATCACATGGTCATAAGTATTTAGACCCTTTGCTCAGTACTGAGTAGAAGCACCTTTTGAGCTATTACAGCCATGAGTCTTCTTGGGAATGATGCAACAGGTTTTTCACACCTGGGTTTGGGGATCTTCTGTCATTCTTCTTTACAGATCCTCTCCAGTTCTGTCAGGTTAGATGGTGAATGGTGGTGGACAGCCAATTTCAGGTCTCCAGGATGCTCAATTGGGGTTAGGTCAAAAAGGTCAGGTCAGTCAAGAATGGTCACAGAGTTGCTCTGAAGCCACTCCTTTGTTATTCTAGCTGTGTGCTGAGGGTCATTGCTGTTGGAAGGTGAAACTTCTGCCCAGTCTGAGGTCCTGATCACTCTGGAAGAGGGTTTCTTCCAGGATCTCTCTGTACTTGGCTGCATTCATCTTTCCTTCAATTGCAACCAGTCATCCTGTCCCTGCAGCTGAAAAACACCCCCATAGTATGATGCTGCTGCCACCATGCTTCACTGTTGGGATCATATTGGGCAGAGGATGAGCAGTGCCTGGTTTTCTCCACACATACCGCTTGGAATTAACTCCAAAAAAATCAGTCTTGGTCTCATTAGACCAGAGAATCTTATTTCTCACAGTCTGGGAGTCCATGTATTTTTTTGGCAAACTCTATGCAGGCTTTCATATGTCTTGCCCTGAGGAGAGGCTTCCATCAGGCCACTCTGCCATAAAGCCCCGACTGAAGGAGGCTGCAGTGATAGTTGACTTTGTGGAACTTTCTCCCATCTCCCTACTGCATCTCTGGAGCTCAGCCACAGTGATCTTTGGGTTCTTCTTTACTTCTCTCACCAAGGCTTTTCTCCCACAATTGCTCAGTTTGACTGGACGGTCGGGTCTACAGTAGGAAGAGTCTGGTCGTCCCAAACTTCTTCCTTTTAAGGACTATGGAGGCCACCGTGCTCTTAGGAACCTTTAGTGCTGCAGAAATTCTTTTGTAACCTTGGCCAGCTCTGTGCCTTTCCACAATTCTTTCTTGTAGCTCTTTGGACAGTTCCTTCGACTTCATGATTCTCATTTGCTCTGACATTCTCTGTGAGCCGTAAGGTCTTATATAGACAGGTGTGTGCCTTTCCTAATCAAGTCCAATCAGTTTAATTAAACACAGCTGGACTCCCAATGGAGGAGTAGAACCATCTCAAGGAGGATTAAAAGAAATAGACAGCATTTGAGTTAAATATGAGTGTCACTGCAAAGGGTCTGACTACCTTTGACCATGTGATATTTCAGTTTTTCTTTTTGAATAAATTTGCAAAAAAATTCTACATTTAAATTTTTTTTCTGTCAAGATGGGGTGCTGAGTGTACATTAATAAGAAATAAAATTAACTTATTTTATTGTAGCAAATGGCTGCAATGAAACAAAGGGTGAAAATTTTAAAGGGGTCTGAATACTTTCCGTACCCACTGTATTTACCCACTGTAAATCAAGTCAGAATTTGGACACTGTTTTGTTTGAAATGAGGAGACGGATACCAGATTTGATGATAAAGACGCACTACAGAACTGTTGCAATTTTCTATCAACGGTTAAACTGGCATTCATATTGCAACCTGCCTGTAATCTGAGTGGTCTCCAGCAAGTAATACATAGTCTTGACCCTGCTCTTTTCTCTTGTTCTGTCCATTCCTCTCTTTCTTTGGTTTGGGTTATTTTACTAAATCTGTCACGGTGTGCATTCCAAACAGCCGGTGTGTTTATACCCATTTGCTAGCACGTGATGCAGCATGTAAACCAAAACTCACCTGCAATATCACGTAGCATCCCAGATGACAAAGTGCAGTTTCTCAGTCTCGGGGTGCTGCTAGGCCACAACAGCTCCAGAAATGGACATGATAGATGTCATTGTGCAATCAAAAGAGTCCAAAACTTGGTGTTTTAAGGTCAAGAAGTGACTTAATGTGTCTCTAAATTTTCCAGTAAGGCACAAAAGAGGCCAAAGCTGGAGCAATGTAATCTCCTTTCATGGCACCAGTCAGCACTCTGGTTACAGCATTTTGGTGGAAGATCATCAGGGAATTACTAAGACACCAGGCTAAAGATGATGATGCAGTAGTCCAGTTTATATGTAATGAATGCATGAACTAGTTTTTCAGCATCACTTAAGAAAAAGATGCTCTTGATTTCTCAGTTTTATCTGCTCAGTTTATTAATAAGTAATGAAGAAATACCCTAATTCTGCTTCTGATATAACTTACTAGTAAGGTGTACGAATGAAGTGGCAAGTGAGTGTACTTTTCTTTTTTAAGTTCCCTGTTTATATTGTGATGACATTCTTAAGGTGGATGACCATGGTAATCATGTGGTAACAATGAGATATTCTGACAGCCCTACATTATAGAGATTAAATTGCAGCCGTTTTCTCTAAATCTTTCCCAAATTAGATCAGAATACCACTGAATAAAAGCTGTGCCTCCACTTTTAGTCAATATTCATTAACTATAAAACAGTTGAAATGGAAAGATTGTTTCATTCTCCCATTTCTGGCATAACTGTACTTGAAAGAGATAGTTCTCTAATAAAAACACGTCAGCATTACACTGCTTTTTTCAAACTTACCAACTTCAAAAGAAGAAGAAAAAAAACTGTTTTTCTGTTGCTAAGATCTTTATTCACCCTGTTGAAAAGTAATACAGGAGTACATCAGTTCTATTATTGTGCGTGTGTGTGCAGTTTATTCTGCTGCAAGGCAGATGCAGCACCAGCTGCTTGGAGGACCTGTAAAGAATTCAGATGACATGGAAAACATGTGAAGTCGAGAGTTTGACAGAACAGGTGGTGATAAAAGGGTATACGCAGAGCCAGATGAGCCCAGGGGAGAGGAGAAAGAGATGGAAATAATAAACTATCACGTTTGCCTGCAGAAAGCAAAAAGGTTTCAAATATAAGAGGATGCAAAATAGTTTATTTTGACCTGTAATTAATGGAACCATAACAACAGAACCAATGTTTAGAGCCAATTTTAGTTAATCTCAGTGCTGTTTGACTCATTCAGTATTATGAACCAGGTTATATATCCCCTTTCTACTATATAAGAGATACAGCAAATGAGCAGCTGTGAGTGAGATGATCTTTTTGTCTCAATATTTGTCAAATCTTCCAAGGCTAAATCAGCCTTTTCCCATCAGAAGCATTTTAATGTGTTGCTTTCTAAATGAGCTTTTGTAATTATTTTACACAAGGTCAACTTCTTATGGAGAAAAAATAAGCCAACCCATTGAGAATTAAAGCACTCGACGTGATGCTTTGTAGAGCCATCATGCCTGAATACATAAAACCTTTTGCTGAAATTTTCGGGCCATAATGGAAACTCATTCAGGTGCCATCTTTTTAATGTTTCTTCATTTCGCTAAATGGTGTCAAATTTCTTTAAGCAGCAAAGAAAAACGACTTTGATAATAAAACAAATGGTTTGTCTGGGCTGTGCTCAGCCGCACTCCAAACAAATACTCGACTGGCTCAATTGTTCTCATTTTACTATAAAACTGTCCCCTGGTTCAAATGAAAGTCTCATCTGTCCGCAGAGAATCCTTTTAACTGTGTCATTAAGTCCTGAGCTCCCTCGCTTCTCCAAATGGGTGCACTGGCTGGCACTGGTGACAGCAGGGACTCATCCCAATTACTTCTTGGGACTCTCGAAATAATTGGGATGTCATTAAATTGCCCTCACCAGTTGCTGCTAATAAAGCTCGGTTGAACAAAACACCCCAAAGACATTGTCTCTTGGATAATTTATACCCCAGCTCTCACATAAACAACTCACCTTTAAATAAGTAATGGGCCCCTAATTATCTTCAGAATGTCACTCCTTATAGCAGGGATGCTTGGTTTTACGCTTATGACACACCATTGTAAAAAATACAGAAGGAGAAAGTGAGACAGACGGTACTGGACAGAGACAAGGGTCATCTTGTTTAATGAGCATAACATTATATTATTTATATAATTCATTTGCTGGATCTCAAGGGTCTAAACTTTATCATTTATTTATCAGATTATTCTGGTTCAGCAAAGGCAGTTGCCTCTTGGGGCGGCTGCTATTAATGCAATCCTGAATATGCCAGTTTTAGTGCTATCAGTAATGATAAATGTGAAATGCCTATGAATACATTTGGCTAAATAAATATATATGGGATGATCAAATGGATCATACCTCAATTATAGTTTTAATTAATCTAATCTAACATCAGCACCTCTTAGAGAAAGAGTATTTCCCTCAGTGATTTAACATCTTCTCATCTGTTTCATCTTTATCGTGAGATTTTCGTTGTGATTCTGTCATTAATTTTATTAAACCTTCTTCCCACTTCAATTTCTGTTTAAGTGGGAGACAGACAAATGCCAAATTGAGGGCTGATGTTTCCAGGAGGCATCGTCCCATTAGGATTGTTGAAACTAAAATGATTTTATAATCTGCTGCAGAATGATTAAAAACACATTCTTCAAACATTCTCTTCCTTTTTTCTCTACCTCACCTTCACTGAGGATTCATCAGTGAACTCAGCCAGAACGAAGACTACGGTCACGAAAGAGCAGAATGTTTTGTAAAGTGCTGCTAATGGAGCTTGGGATTCATGGGTTCACTGGCGTAAACTTGCTGCTCCACCTGTCTCTGTTATCAGTTGTTACCTTCCCCAAAGAGAGATAACTCACAGGCACCCCTTTTTTCACCTCAAATGCCCATTAGCAGGACAGGAAAAGACAACGATGCCCTCTTAGGATAAAAACAAACCGCAAAAAAGTTCATGTGGAGGTCTAAGGGTTGCTTGTGTCAAAAGTTCATTTACTTTTTTTTTTTCATTTCTCCTTTATATAAGAAGATTGCAGCCTTGTTGACATTAGAAATCTCTTTTCTCAGAGGGACCTGACTAAGAAGGCAGGATGACCACAAGTTTATAATATACTGCGTTGCAGACATCAAAAAGAACAAATAAACATGCAGCCAACAGTAAGTAAATTGTACCAAATCGAATGATGGACCCTTACTCTGAGGAATGGTGATTGGGTTCAGCTGAAATCCCTACATGCTTCGTGAGAAGCGAGAACTTTGTTCTTGACATCGAGGCTGCAAGAACAAGGAAAAAGTTTCTCTCTAAGTCAATATGATACTCCACAAGAGGCTCTGCGACCGGATGGCAGGTTGCGCATGCGGTGATGTCCGTGCATTTAAATGCCACGTGTGTTGTTTACATTTTCGTATTTTGTCATCACCTCGATCAGCTGTTTATTAAAACTATCTGCTCAACATCACATCTATGAAAATGCAGTACTAACAACTCTGCTTCAAATGTCTCCATGTTAACCCTGCCCGCCTCAAATATCAGATTAATCACACAATACTTCTCGGAGCCTTATGAGAAGAAAGTTCTGCTCAGCTGAGGGGTCAGGAACAAACCGCAAGCTGTCCTCAATCACGTCCCGGTGGCCTCGAGAATAAGTCGAAAGTTCTCCCTTCTGGTGGAGTATGTAACGAGCTTAGGAAATCCCATCTTTGGCTTACATTAAACAATGAAACAAGTTGTAAAATTTCAGAAAAAAATAATGATTTTCTACAATTAACAAAAAACCTGTTTGCTTTTCTTGTCCACCAGGAGAATTGTTACTATGCTATGATGATGAGCATGAATTTCATGTGCACTTATTAGCTCTGTATCCATCTCAGGAACTTTGTTCATTTACTCAGGATTTAAAACACCTCAGCACATTTCCACAGACAATACCAAAGTAAAAAACTTTCCAACACCTCCAAACTATCCCTGAAATAAACACCTAATAAATTCTTCGCTGCATGTATAAGCCGGTGTGGTTCTGTAAACATATTTATCTGAATTTTACAAATTCAAGCCAGTGTTTTGATATCTTAAAATGAATATTTGAAGTGGGTACAAAACAAGGTCCAGGCTCTTTTGTTCTACTTACTGTTGAGCACAGGGATGTCCAGCTCCGGTCCTCATGGGTCACACACCTGCAGGTTTTCTATGCCTCCCTGCTCCAATAGACCTGACTCAAATTAATGAGTCATTATGCAGAACTTTACAGGCTTTTAGATGTATTTAATTTAAGTCAGGTGTTTTGGAGCAGAAAGACAAAGAAAACCCTAGAGGACCGACTGTTCTAAGGTAAAACCACAATGCTAGCATTAAAATCTGGTAAAGCTTTGATTGGGTGGTACTGCATCATGCCAAAGGTGGATATCGCATGTATACAACAAAAAATGAAAATGTCCACCATTTGGAACACCTCTTTAAGTCTCATGTGGGTGGGCTGTGATGTCAGTGCTATATTAAAATGCTAACTTCCTTCATTTCATCATAAGAAGCACAAAGAACAAAGGAGAGCTGGTAAAAAAAAAAAAAAAATAGGTGAGAATGAGACTAGAAAATCTTCATTTTTTAAACACTACACCACAAAGAAAAGCTTTGTCCATTATGGTGTCTGTTTTCACAGCAGAGCAAAGCTAGAGGGCCATTAACAGTACCAATACCACAAACAGCAACCCACATCTGATACTGCCCCTTGGAAAAGTCTCACCACATGCAGGTTTGCCTTGGTGAAGCACCAGCACAGAAGGGGGAAGAAGCCTGTAATACCTTTAAGATAAGTAGGTTACAGTAAGAATGATTTTATATTTTAAAGGAAGTTTTATTGAGCAGTCACATGTAGCACAATTTGCTCAAGGCATTTAAAGGCAGGGTGGATGATGTTTTCCAGGAGCATTTTTTACTATATTGCTTAAAGTCTTCTTCACACCCCGATTGCAGCCAATTGATTAAATGTTCTGACACAAAAATTAAAACATTAATCACCTGTGGAACAAACAGGACTGAAAAAACCCCATCCAGTGAAATTGTAACATCCCGTTCTTGTTAACTGAATGATTATGTCCATCAAACTCGACTGCCGTTTGTCCCCCTCCCGCACATAAGCGCCCTCTCAACGCACTGTGAGCGTCTCACAGTGCACACAAACATGGCTGCTTGCTGCTCTTATCTATGCAGCTGTTTGCTCTTAAAATCCACCAAAAAGAAAAAAATGAATGTGGATCAAGTCATGGAGGTGTTGACATTTGCAATGTGGATATTTTACACAGCAGAAGGAGTTGGAGGTGAGGGAAGTATCACTTTTAGAAACGTGGTCCCTCTGCTGTTTACTTGCTAGCCAACAGGCTATCCACTAGGCTTTTTTCGGATATCTTCAACAAAAACCATCGGCGCACACGTTCCTGTGCTCTGGAGGCGTGGTTTCGGGTGGGTGTATTTTTAACTGTTTTTCCAGGATCCCCTACCCTGCCTTTAATATCCACGGTATTTATGCATTTGTTTACAACAGTTTTATACCGGAAGTCAGATAATGATGAAGATTATAAATGGATTTCTGTCAGTCATTAATATCATCAAGGAGGCAACTGAGAGTCCAGACTGATTCTGCAGCAGGGTGTGTGGATCAAATGTCCAGGGGAGGAAAAGAAATGAAAACTAAAATGTCACATTTTATGTCTTCTACATCCAGTCACATTCAGCCTTGTTGAGTGAATGTTGGATAACTGCTTGTGCTTCCATTTCAAACTTAAAGAAGTCAAATACTTCATTCAGAGATGAGAGGAACCTTTTCATGGTGAAAAAGTAATCATTTTCAGCCTTGCAATCTCTCACTCAGACACCAGACCCTCCGCTGTTATACTTGGCATTTTCTTCCTCTTTGTTGCCTCACTAAGCAAGAAGATGATTTCATTAATAATGCCGAGTGACTTTCTGAGTGGATGGCTGCAGGTTGGCTGTTTAATTTTTATTTGTCTGTGAGGATTATTAGCTGAAAATCTTAAAAATCTGTGACAGTATGTTTTAAATCCAGCATTCTCCTCTCTGAAATTTATCAAACTTCTTATCTTTGAAACACAGGTTGTTTGATTTTCAGTTGCTGTGTTTTAGTACAACTAATCAAACTGTTATGTTGACTTTGACAGGAAAGGAACATTCCTGCTCTGGAGGACATCCACCTACATCACTGCTCAATACAGCTGAAGAGCAAATTAAGTCAAGTGAATGGCAAAACATTCAACTCGAATGCTTCACTAATTGTAATGTAGCGAGCCAGAATATAACTAGTCTTATCTTGACTCTTGTTCTGTTCCTTCTTCTATTTCTTTCCCTCTGTTTTTTCAGTAATGTTTTCTTGTGTTTCTTTGCTGAATCCGACATGATGCACGTTCAAAACACCCGCTGTGTTCATATCTGGTTCATATCTGCTAGTATGTGACGCGGTGCACAACCAATAGTCGGCTGCAACGTCACAGCCCCGTCCCAGATGCAAAACTTACATACTGTAGTGCAGTTTCTGAGCCCTGAGACGACTCTGGACAATGGAGGCTCGAAAATGTGCATAATGAATCTTGGTGTGCCATCAAAATAAGTCAGAAACGGATATTTTTAGGGTCTAAAAGTTACATTGTGTGTCTTTAGGACTTTTTTCTCTCTTTGTTTTTCATTTTAAACGCTTTTATTTTACATTTTAGGCTTATTTTCTTCTGCACCCCTTTGTAATACTTTTGTTTTTGTAAAGCACTTTGAATTGTTGTTTACATGAAATGTTTTATACAAAAAAAAAAACTTGCCTTGGGATTAGATTACAATCAATAATCTTTAATCAAAACAAAAAATAATAAACTATATATTTGGACAAAATTTTAAACAAGTCATTTTTTATCCAAAATTTCTTTCATCAAAATGTAGACCCAAAGGATCTTTGTTACAGATGCTTCTTTTTATTTTTTTCAATTCCATCAAATGCAAAAACATGACTGTGTCTAAACTGGTTTATACATAAATTCACAATATATTTTCAAATAGATGTGAAAGTTAAAGTGATTTAATTTTCATGTGTTAACAAAGACTTGTCTTGTGTTAACTTCACAATGATGTCATTATTGTGGGAGTGTAATGATACCATGGTGGGGGAGCAAGTATAAATAATGCTGCTGCAGGTCTGGATGGATTGGATGTGGAGCAGAGCTGCTGCTCCAGCCAAGGATGCATGGACACATGAGGTATTAAGGATGGATGAAGTGGAGAAGAGGTCTATCGATTGTACCAAAAAATGACAGTTACGAGAAACAGTTTTAGAAATAAAACAACAAAGGAATGATTCCCGCATAGGGAGGGCCATGGCTTGGTCTGATACTGTAGCTGGAGAAACTCCCTCAGTAAGCCTGTAAGTAGGAGTTGCAAATTAATAGCAGTATTGAAGTGTCCAATCAGCATGTGGAGAGCACTGATTACAGCTTGCAGCTCCTGATCTGTGCAAGGGAATCAACCTGAGGAGGAAGCTCTTGGGACACACAAACCCAATTTGCAAAGGACAACAACAAGCAAGGGTTTAACTAGCTTCTGTAATGAGGAACACTTGTCCAAAGAGGGTGGGGTGGTGGTGGTGGGGGGGTTTGTTTTATAGGTTATCAACCTTTATAAATAGATCAATTTATGCTTGCAGCAATGCAACTATTGGAAATCCATCCATACATTACACACACCATATTTTTTGCATTGTGTGGAAGGCTGCCCCCACTGCAGTTACAGTAGGCAGGAAGCAAAGTGGACTCTGTTACCAGTGTGGGACAGGTAGACAGTCAACCAGTTAAGTACGACCAGTTAACTTAGCACGAATAAACAGTGAGCGGAAACCAGTACATCCAAGCTAAACAGAGACAGCATGCCAACGTCCTACAGATGTGCCTTAAATAAGTTTGGAATTGGTGAGCCAGCAGAGGTTTAGGTTTCCCTCAGTTCTCAGTCTAAATATCAGTGTGTTCAGGTAAAGCATTCCAAAGTTGTCCCTGTACCATTGGGGAGTGACTTGACTGTAAGACCAGCACTATTTGTATAGACTTGATAATACAGCATGAATGAATGAATGAATGAATGAATAAATGAATGAATGATTGAATGAATGAATGAATGAATGAATGAATGAATGAATGAATAAATGAATGAATGAATGAATGAATGAATGATTGGGAAATATGGCTTTCATGACTTTATGACCATTTTGCAAAACAGCTCAGCTGTTTAGGTAAATAAAACCTTCAGATTAATAAGCCTTTATAGGATCACAATAACATTTCAGAATATATAAAGAATAAATAATACTACTCTCTACTCTGTGGAGATGGTATGTTTTTCTATGATGGAAGTGTTAAAAGGAAGGCAACATTTGTTCAACATGACAGAGTCTAAAAGCAGATTTCAGTACTTGTCTGTAAGCAGGAAATGCAGGAATACTAAATAAGTGAGCAGTTTGGTAGTAAGGGAGAGAGCTTTGGTTGGCTCTGACTTAATTTAACCCTGAGGTGGAAGTGTACAGGAGGGGTCATCAAATCCGGACCTCGTAAACCAGTGTACAGAGGGTTTTTTATGTGTCCCACTGCCAACCTACCTGACTCAAATTAAATGGATCCAACAGCCTATGAAGTGACTTACAGTAATTTAAAGTGCTGATGACAACAAGTAACTAGCCTCCGTGACGTAACGTCAGCGAGATAAAGAGTTGCAGTTGGCTTATTGATTTACATGTATACTCAAAGCCGTGGAAAACATGAAAGATGGCTCCAAAACAGCTAGATTGGAACTGGTTTGTGTGGTGGGATCATCAGCCAGTTCAGAAGAGTGGGATGATGCTCAGGAATTTGGGGAAATCACACGTTACAGGCTAGAACTGGACTAGAACTGTAGTCATCTGCCTTCAGTCTGTCTCCTAGCATCAAGTCCACTCGGTTCAGCTAAAAGCCTGTAATGCCGACACTCAGCGGACTCAGAACTGTAAGGAGCGACCCAGAACAGCACAAGACAAGTGGACCCACCACTATAAAAGAGCTGACATAGAGAGTTTGACATAGTCAGGTGTGACAGAGGAGAGGCACTCGTTCCCTGTGTTAGCTTGGGGCTATCCGGCTAACAGGTTGTGATTTATTTTTGTGTATTGTTTGTGTATTGATGAAGGGTATAGAGATAGGCAACAGTAAACTATAATTTTAAACTCAAATTTAAACCTGCCTTGGAAAGTAATTTAAACCCACTTTTATTTTCTGCCTTTTAACCACCTGTTTACCTTTGGTTTCAGGTGGTGCCTCAATGAGGTGTTGGTATCAAAACTACTTTAATATAAGGACAACCAATCAGTGGTGACTAATTTATGTAATTTATTGCGTTAATGTATTTCATCTTTGGCTTTTTAGTTCAAGCCCACCTACTGTCACATTGATTCAATCCCCACACCTTTGGTCAATCCTTTATTACAAAGCAAAACAAAAACAAAACAAAAAACAAAACAAAAAACTGGTTGATCCCAAAATTTAATGAACCTCTGCCCCATCTTCAGCTTAACATAGTTTTTGAGAGGCAACTAATAGTTGCCTCTCAACTTCCATTACATCTGTCTCAAAATAACCTCTTCAAGTCTTCCCAATTACGTTTTCTCTTTGTATTGTTTCTCTCAATTCGTTGTTTTTTTCCCCACACATACCCACCTTAATTTCAAACATGAAAACAGGCACATAAACATGAACCTTTCCTTCCTGTATGCTTAAAATCCACACAGTCAAACCAGTGCCTCGCACTGCAAGTCGACTAACACAACACTCGCACAGTGGGGACTAATTAATTCCCCTCCAGATAAGGTAGCTCCCTTTGTCAGAACAACACATGGGCATGTCACATAAGCCTGTTGACATCCAAAGCCAGGGGGTTTAGCCTGAAAACATTACAAGAAGTCAGTGAGAGAACAAGGGGAACTTTAAAAAGAGAAATGGGAAAGGGCACAAGTTAGAGCAAGATAGAAAATTGTCCTGAGAGGGAGGAGAATGAAGGCCAAATGGAAACAGGGGAAAAAGAAAGGCAAAATACTTAAATAACTCAGGATATGAATATGAATCCTTTATTGGGGGGGGGGTAAGCTTTCTTTGGATTGCATACAATAAATGGTGCATTGGCAGGGATACTCAACTCGATAAGGCTGAGGGCCAGATTTGGAAAATAAGAAGGGGTCAGGGGCCAGTTTATAAACTACTACATTCATCATACAAAATCACTGAACTTTGAAAAAGACTGATAGCTGTGCTCATATTTGGATGCATTTTTTGAGCTCCATTGCAAATCAGCAATATACTGTATATTCTGAGCCATCTTTAACAGTGTTGCTGGAACCTCTTTTTCAATAATGCATGCAAATGCATAAATTAATGAACTATTAACAGGTTTATCAAAAAAAAAATTCAGCTCTTTAGCATAAAAAAATGTAGAAAATATAAAGATTTAAATAACAAACACATAGCTGCACAGTGTAAATAAGCAAATATTAGAATAACTAGCCTACTTCAGAAAAATATTTTTTCATCAAAAGACACATGCCAAAGATAAACCCATAACCTTGCCTGAAACAGTCTGAACCTGAAAACACAGTTATAGGATCAGATGCTCCAACTTAATGCATCTCACAGTCCCTTTTTTAATGTGAAACAATGCATCTCATGTCCTTAGAGAGGTTGCTGTAAGATGGTTTGTGGGACGTTAAGGCGATGTGCAAGCACTGGTTGAAATGCAAATCTGTGAGTTTGTTGCGCTTTTTGTCCTTAATTACGTTCATCACTGAAAACCCTGACTCACATACGTAGGTGGATCCGAACATTGTTAATATGTACATAGCAAGTCGGTCTTGCATTCGGATACTGATGTACTGAGTGCGCCCAAATCTTAGCAAGTCTCTCCTCTCTGAACTTGGCCCTCAAAACATCATTGGCCTGCATCTGGACCAGTTCCAGCTGGAAAGCGCCCTTGCTGATTTCCGGCACCGCAGTTTTTGCCTCTGCTGAGCTGCTCCCGGTGACGCTGACGGCAAACGGGTTGCGCACGAAAAGCAGCAGTTGTTGTGGGATACTGAAGTTGTCAAACCGCGATCTGAGGCTGTCTGACAGATTTTCCAGCAATGCTGCCATTTGCGACAGCACAGTCCCATTTGTAGGAATACCGTGCAGGGTAGGGAAGTGAAGTTGCTTTCCCTCAATGTCCGCTGCAAAAAGTCCCAATGTTGTCTGAAAAGCGCTCACTTTTTCAAAGAGCTGTGCCACATTAGAATCATCAACTTGGAGCTGGAGGTTAAGTTGGTTCAAGAGGCTGGTGATGTCACACAGAAATGCAACCAGAGCCAAGAACTTCTGATCTCGCATAAACTGAGACAACTCTTCTGCATTCTTTATTTTTTGTTTGGAGAGAAATTTGGCAATTTCCTTGCGCAATGCAAAGAAGCACTGCAGAACTCACCCTCTGCTCAGCCACCTGACATCATTGAGCTGCAGTAGATCTGCATATTCTGCGTCTTGCTCCTGTAGCAGTAATTTGAAAAGCCGATGCTGTAAGCTTGAAATTGAGTGAATGTGATTTACAATCACATTCATCATGTACACTGCAATCAAGAACTCTTGATTGCAGTGTACATGACCTCACCTGTGGTGTTGCTCTTGAGGGGCAAAAGGCACAGCAGCTCCTCTTGGAAAAGCTCCCTATTGAAATATCTCGCAAACACAGCTAAATGCATCTGTAGACTCGTCCACAGCTATCGACATGTAATCCACAGATTTCAGTTCTTTAAGTAAAGTTGAAAAACTGTCCTCGTAGAAAGTTTCCAGTCTCCGTGCCGCAGTTGAATCTGAAAGCTGAACTTGCTTCACACGGTTAATGATTTCATCTTTGTGCTTGTCATCGGCAAACAACTCTTCTACAATTCCCAAAGTGCAGACTTTAACGAGCTCAGTGTCCACAAATGGTTTTCTCTTCTTTGCCAGTTCCGAAGTAACTTGAAGCGAGGCAGCTGTGGCTTTTTCAGCAGCGGTAGCTGTACGGTAGTCGTTAAGATTATTGATGTGGTTGAATAAGAAAACTTCAAAGCTTCAATCTTGTCTTTCCGCGCAGTGCTACCAAAGGGGAAAGCTGCACTGAAGCTAGCATGTTTTGTCTTTTAATGGTGTTTAATATTAGCAACTTTACAGACAGCAACTGTCATTTGGCAAATTAAACATAACGGTTTGGCATTGGCATGTGATGGCAATATAAAGGCAAACTCATCGGTTCATTTGTTATTAAACTGTCTGTTTTCAATGTCAACTTTCCTGCACTTACTAACCCATTTTCTGCAAAAGCCAAGCAGTCACCCAGACTGATTACTATGCATGGCTGCAGGCTCACGGTTTTTGAACCGCACAAACTGTTCAATGCCTTCTCGGCCCCAAAACATAATGGATATTTGTAAACTAACACGGAGGACTCTTTTTAGTATAATTGTAGTTTTTTATGTGAGAGAAGAAAAAAATTACAAAATTAAAAAAATATAAAAAGGGAAATTTTTGTGAAAAATTTTAAAAAGGGGGAAAAAATACGGGGGGTAGGAAGTCTCCGGGGGGTGGGTTGCCGGGGGGTGTTATAAGGGTGTATTTTGGGGAAGAAAAAAAAGAGGGGGGAAAAGGGTTTAACTTTTTCTCCTAAAAAAAAAATAAAATAATATTTGGTGTTTTTTAAATATAAAAGGGTAATAAATATAAAATTCCCAAACAAAAACAAAATTAAAAAAAAAAAAATATTAAATAATAAAACGTAAATTAAGAATTTCTTTTAAAAATCCTTCTTCGGATTTCGGAACCCATATCAAAAAAGAAAAAAAGCCATGGATGTTTATGAGTAAAAGCAGATGAGGATATAAAAAAGGGAAAAAAAAAAAAAAAATGAGAGGAGAGGGTGTGGAAGTAAAAAATATTGGGAAAAAAAAAAAAAAGGGGGGGGGGGGGGGAAAGGGAGGGGGGGGGAGGGGGGGGACGGGGGGGGTGCGGGTCCCCCCCCGCCCCCCCCCCCCGAAAACCGGTTGGGCCCCCGGGGGGGGGGGGGGGGGGGGGGTGTGGGGTGTAAAGAAAAAAAAAAATTACCGGGGATCTCAAAAACCCCCTTTTTTATTAAGGAAAAGATTCTATATTATAAACAAAAGTGAGAAAACTTTGATGAAAAGTTGATTTAACTTATAAGTTTGCTTATGGACCTTTTTATTTATTTGAAAGGTTCTTACAGTTTCAGCTCACCTGCAGCATAAATAACGCTGCTGGTTTGAATCTTATAAAGCCAATACGATTGAAATTTGATACGAAGGGGGAAATAAACATTTGAGTGTGACAGAACAAAAGGAGAGACTGGATGGGGATCGATCTTCAGTCTCCTGTGTAAAAGTTATGTACACTAACCACTCTGCCAAAGGAGAAGGTGACAGGCAAGCAGCCAGGGCACAATATCTCTTAGATACAAGTGACAGGATCCCACGCTGCCAGCAGGGGAATCATGATGCCGTGTGGTTTCAGTTCCCCACCTCACCATCTGTGTCGCCAGTTTCCCCAGTCTCCAAAACCTGCGTAGGCATGGGTCAGAGTTAACGTGAGAAACCGCACATTTTCCCGTCAAGTTTGCTTTTTATAAATCACAACTTTTGCGTGAAAACTGTCGTACGCCAGTTTCAGGCCCCGTTTTGTGCGTATGCAACGTTTATAAGTGAGACCCCTGGTGTGTTGGACATGGAGCTTTGTCCCTACAGCGCACTAAGACAATGTGTATCAGTGCTTTCTATCTTGAACTGATAGTACAGCCTTTGAAATACTTTGACATTTACAGATGATACGTGGTAGCCATATGTGAAGACTGAGGAAGTGAAAAAGTAACAAGTGGTGAGACTTTCACATCATCACTGTTTATATATATATATATATGTATAAATATAAAAGGGATACAACACCCACAGAATGATGCCTTTTCTACTCACCCTCATGTGCTGAGCAAGACTCTGGAGCCCTTTTTCAATAACTCAAATGCAGCTGGAGATTTGTTTTTTTTTTTTCGTTATCTGCTTACTTTCATATAAAGGTCCATAAAAGTTCACAAAAACTTGGCAATATTCCTCCATACTGCTTGTCCAATGTAATCCAAGTGTCCTGAGTGGGTAGCTCCCATAATTTAATCGAAACGACATCATTTCATGTGTTTTTATAGTCTAAACAGTCGTACATAGCACTTTCCCAAAGCGCATCCATGCGAGTTCATGACGCTACAGACGCCGCTGCAGACTGAACCAGACAAGAGCGCATGTTCTTTCTTTCTTTCTGTCTTTCTTTCTTTCTTTTGTTGTTTTAAATCAATAGCCAATCTCTCTTGTGTTTGTCCGCAGCTCGGTTGCTCTTAGCACAATTTAAACTGTGGAATTTCTTCTATAGTCTTGCATTATTGGCAAAGTAGGCGCTGAACGCTGCGGCTTCCATAGTGTCGTGAATTCGCATGGAAGTGCTTCCAGGAAATGTGATGCACTACTGTTAAGGTTCTAAAAATATACTAAATGATGTCGTTTAAAAAAAAATTATGGACGCTACCCACTCAGGACACTTGGATTACACTGGACGAGCAGTGTGGAAGAATATTGCCAAGTTTTTGTAGGCTTTTATGGGCCTTTTTGGTTCAGGCGCCGATGAACCCCATTAAATGAAAGCCAGCTGATAACGAAACCCGTCCCGGAACTACATTTGAGGTATTAAAAAAGTGCTCCAGAGTCTTGCTCAGCATGTGGGTGAGTAGAAAATGAAGCACATCATTCTTTGCGTGTACTATTCCTTTTAGTTCAAACATGTTTGGACATATCTAAAATAATAAAATATGGTAGGAAATGTCACAAAGTCACATTTACTTTCATACTGCTGTAGGCAACTTGCCCATATAATGTAAGTGCTGGTGATACGAACTTGACTTTATGTAATTTACAGTAGCAATACAACAATACAACAAGACAAATTAAGTTCTGTGCACTCAGAAGTCAATCAGACTTGTATTCACATATCTGATTTTTAAGAGAGAGCTGCAGCAGTACAAAACCCCTCTGCATGACATGACGTCAGCAGTAGAACTCGTTGCAGTCAGCTGATCGTTTTATATGCATACAGTAATAGAAGTGGGTAGCGTCGTGGGCTTTGGCGTGGAGGATCCGGGTTCGAGTCCCCGACACGACATTCAGGTGAATCACTGTGGACCCCTGAGCAAGGTCCTTAACTCCCACCAACTGCTCCCCGGGCGCTTTAAGTAGCAGCCCACTGCTCTCTGGCACTAATGTACTGAGATGGGTAAAAATGCAGAGCCCTAATTTCCCCTCGGGATGTAAACAGTATGTCAAAAAAAAAAAAGTGGTGAAAAACATGAGAGATGGCAAAGGGGATTGAAATGCCCAAAATAACATAGGGTTTTGTGGGTTTTGAGGTTTGAATTGTGGAGAATTTTGAGAGATGAAGGCACAAAAGCAAATACGACCCTATGGAGATAGTATTAGTGGATGATGCAAATACAAATGTAATTTAAAGCAAGTATGATAAATATAACATAAAACCAAATCAACAGGAATCTTTACAGAGCCTCAGAAGTGGCCAATTCATGAGGACATGGATACAGAGTTGCTTTTGTCTGCAGCCTTGAAAATGGTCTGATATCTATGCACGAGGTGCGCTCTCTGTGACACAATGCCAGCAGCTCATGCAGCCATCGCGCTGTGCTCCTATCCAGACGCTACAATATAAGTTATTATGTAATGTTGGCAAATGCAGGAAATAAAAATAAACAATTAAAGCCAGCTGTAGTTCTCAATATACAGCGGCTGCAAATATACTGTCTGGTTTGTCCCAAGCGGTAACCTCCGGTGGCCAACTATGAAGCTACCCGGATGAAATAAATATTTGTAGTTCTCCCTTCATCCACTAGGGGCTGGCTCCAAAACAGAGCAAATCCCCATAGACTCCCGTGTTAAAAAGGCCAACTTTACAGCAGAAATAAACATCTTTACAGCCTGGTTCAAAAAATCATTTTAGGTTTAACAGGTCAAGTTTACCTTCATGTCATCTGTGAGGGGGTGAATTATTTTCTAACTCATCTGTATAGATGTTATTTGATATTTAAATTACGCATAGCTAAGGGCGTGTCCTTTTAATTGACATGTGGCAGACCGGAAGCCCGGCCTGCCGACTGGTGGCTCCTAGTTAGCTCCTTGTTTGCTCTCTGTAAGGTCTCAGTCTGTAGCATAGCAGCACAGCAGTGGTTTTTAGTCAGCTAATTGCAAGTCTAAGTGTGTTTTACCTTTACCCAATGTTTAGGAGGCTAATCTTAGTTAGCGCCTGTCAGTTTCGAGTTAGCTCGGTTAGCGTTTAGCCCAGACTACGTCAGCTGTCAACCATTTGCCCCGAGACCGCACTTTGCCCATTTTGGTACTTTCCGGGAGTGACGACTTACGCGACACATCAAGATGGCTTCATTTCCCCCTATTCAGACGAGACCAGATACTACATCCATATTTTCTACAGTCTTTGGATTGTCCAGAATATTGAACACCCCTGTTAAATAGTGGTGTTTTCTGTATTGATTGGTATTGAATTTAAAAGAAAAACTAAATATGCTCCCCTCTCTGCACGTAAAAAATTATTTTGAATCAGAGTTATGTGTAGCTGCAATCCAGCATTGTCCCCTCAGAAGATGCAGCCATTTGTGCACAGAGCTTCCAGTTAGCACCTGCTTTTCAAATGTATGAAAAATAGATGCAAAAAACTGCTACGCGATCCGTGTCACATTTGATAGATCACTTTGTGAGTGCTCAATTATATATTTGCATTTCATTCTCCCAACACATGCACAATTGTGTGTAAATGCCCCATACTGCAAGCAGCAGACATGCTAACTGGATGCAGATGTGCTATTTTGCACCTTTGAAAGATGCAACGTTTATTGCACACTGTTGGTAAATCAGTTTGTACATTTTTTTTGCATTTGCAATGAGATATCAAATGTTGTTATACATGTAAACATTTGATAGATCCAGCCTATGTTTGCTGCAGATTCCAACACTTCTTATCAATCCAAGAACTCCATGAGGGATGTTTAATGCTAAATAAATTCTTAAGGAAAACCTGTGTCAGTCTCCTGGAGATTTGAGACCAGGACAGAGGCTTACCTTCCAGTAGGACAATGACACAGCTGCTAAAGTAACACCCAAGTGGTTTAAAGAGAAATATTTAAATGTGTTGGAATGGCCTAGTTAAAACTCAGACATGAATCCAACTGGGAATATGTGCCATAAGTTAAAGATTGCTGTAACCCAGCAGAACCCATCCAACTTGAAGCAGTGGGAGCAGTTTTGCTTTGAAGGATGTGTAAAAATCCCAGTAGCTAGATGTGCTCTTTAAGTGTATGGAGACATAACCTAAGAGATTTGCAGCTGTAACTACTGCAGAAGGGAGCTCCACAAATCTTTGAAGGACGACTATATATCCATGCACCACTGTCCTGTTTTATTTGCTAAATAAATGTCTTTGTATTTCATTTCAGCAATTTGGACTATTTCTTTTATTATATATATATATATATATATATTATATATATATATATATATATATATATTTATATTTTTTTTTTTTCCGATTTTCTTGTATAAAATCCTTTCCAAACACTTATTTAATTACAAGAAAAGAGAAGAAGAAAAAATGTCAATGGGGGTTGAATATTTTTGCAAGCCACTGAACAATCTGTAATTATAACTTGGAATCATAAATGACATAAGTAAGTGCTTTCCAATAACACAATTCAATACGGGTGGATTTACTTGCTCAAATATTCCCATTTTATTATTTTTAGCGTCTCCTTTACTGTTTATTTAAAAGTTAGACAAAGATATAGATCTTTGAAATGTGTATTGATTTAAAGTTAAATGAAACCACTCAACCCCAAGACTCCCTGAAAGTCAATTTCACATAGAGCTAAGCAGGTGGCTCGTCTAAATCCCCACGTCTGTTACGATTGCAGTCAGTGTGCTCCTCACCTTGGTGCACTCTTTAATTGCTTCTTGAGCTCTGTCAAAAATCCGAGCTTCGAATAGATTGCCAATAGTAATTGTAATTGGTTCTTAAGAAAACAAAGAAATACACATCTCCCGTTGAGATTTCCCCAACAACACTGACTTGACAAACAGCTTTGGTTAGATGTTGTGCCTGGATTTACGCAACTAAACACATAGTTTTATTCAACTCTTCCATTTAACACTGTGCTTACTGGTGCAATAAATCCGTATAAGTAGAATTCGTAGGAACATTTTCCTGACAATTCCATTGGGAGTCTTCTCTCCACCTCACTAAAACCATTCAGCATCGTCAGTAAACAAGAACAAACCACCCGTTGGCTCTCCAATTCATGCAGGATTCTTGTTTTTTCTTCAGAATTTTTCTTATTATTGTCTTAACCTCAGCAGATTGTTCTTAAATAAAGCATCAAGGACATTACTGTGTTCTCTCAGAAGTAAGGTCACAGCAGAGGTGGGCTGCTCTGCATTGTGCAGTATGAAGGCCAGCTGGAGAAACATTGGGGCAGGTGTGACACAGAAAGCAAAGCGAGTTGGCACTGAACATCTGCTTAAGTGCTCTCGAGCTTGCAGAAAGAGGTGAGATGGGAAGCTCTGTGGGGAGTTAGTGCCTTGTAAAGTGATGATCCAGGTGAGTGTGATAAAACAAACCTTTGACTCATGTTTGCTACAAGTGGGAGGCTTTTCAGACTTTGAAAAAAAAAAAACATACCTTTTCTTTGCTCAGCAAATTTGTTTCTTTTTTTTTACACTCATATAACTACTTGTGATTTCTTTTCCCCCTGCAAAATATAACCTAAAAGAGAGACACCTGAAGAGGCACAAGAAACAGATGGGCCTGGCAGGCTTATAATTACTTACACCAGATCCTCCAGAAAGTGTAATGGAAAAGATTCAAGTACTGTATAGTAAAGCAGAGAAAGAAATTCAGGAGGGAATGAAAAGAAAAATATTCTCGATGTACTTTTATAGCACCATATAAAATGACTATTTAAGATATGATGTTCAACAATCCGCACAGAAATATAATTTTCATTCGATCATACCTCAGCGCTGCTGATATGTGAAAGCTTTTTCTCTTCTTCCACCATCTGCTGTGATAAGTAGCCTCTGATGCACAACATATGCACAACTCTTCATTGTGCAACATGGGTCAAATATGACCTGCATTCATTTCCCAGCTTACTGAGTTTTTAATTCTTCTTTGAGAATCAATTAATTTGATGATTTAATATTTCAAATATTTTTTAAATATTCTATTTCTGACCAACACAGATTATTGTTTCTGTTTTTTTCTTTCATACTTTTTAAACAAAGATAGTTTTTATATTATTTGTTTTTTTCGTAAATGATACCTATTTTTCTGTACTTTCAAAATCATCATAAAGTCACCGGAAGAGAAAAGTAAATAGATTAAATAAAAAATAGATTTCATATTAACTCAAAAGGCTTATGTATTAAATAAATTTACAAAGACTAGAACTAAGTATGTTTGCACAATAATTTTTTTGTTAGTTTTAGTTGGTTTTGTGAAGACAATACAATTTAAGTTATTGTTTGTTTTTTTTTTTAAACTGTTAACATGTTATTTTTATTTCAGTTAGCGGATTTTTTTTTTTTTAATTTCAGGTTTCGTTTTTTCGTTAAGAGTACAATAACTTTGGTGCGCAAGATGGGTAATGTCTAAAAAAAAATGTCCATAAAACTTAAAAAAGTAAAAGCTAAAATAAAAGTGTTTTATTTCCAAAAACATGTCAATTGGGTTACGCCTTGAATTCTGAATGATGAAATTCATTTGCTCCAAAGATTTGGAAAAAGTCTTCTGGGTCACTTTTGACTCATGTTGTGCATCAAATTGTTAAAACCTTTGGCTCATCTTTGTGAAATGCATTAAGAAAAATCTTAATTAACCCCTTGAGGGAAATTATAATATAATTATTAATCAGTTTAATCAATCTTTAAATTTGTTAATCCACAATGTTTCCTATAATTAGACAGTAAAACAAGCATTTCCAGAAGCTTTTAAAGGAATCATCTTTGGCAAAATTACAGTAGAACATTTGCAACAGCTGAACATATTGGATATCTTCCCAAAGACATTGGGTGGAAAAAATACATGGATTGTAATTTAAGGGGTTAGCCAAGTCATTCATCATAGTAAAACATCAGTCAAGGTTTTCTGAAAACTAAATACACCTGTTCTTTATTTGTTACTTCTTCGAGGTTAAATAAAGGCAGCTGGGCTTCTTTTCTTATTTTTGCAGACATTGCACTTCTCATCCAAAAGGCTGCTTCACTCCTAACTTGTAGGTGGGGAGTTTCTGGCTTATAAGTTGTTGAAAAACCTCCCAACAAAGCAGAGAGACATAAATCTGTGGTTTATAGAAATGTAAAATTAATCATTATTCACATGCTCCTTCTCAACATCTCTGCAGCGCCATGTAATGATGTTGATGTCACAGAATGGCAAGGAAATTAGGGTGAAGTAGAATTCTTCCCATTTTCAATCAAACATAATGGGTCATAACTGTGAAGCTCTAACACCTCACTGGGATGATTCACTATTGAACTGCGTTAAAGGAACAGGATGGATTTTTTTAGACCTCATAAACTAACAAACTCAGACAGTTTCCCATTATGTCATCTGTCAAATGTTGACTTTGAGTTTGATGAGAAGCATTTGTAAGTGGCACATGCACATGCATGGTGAAGTATGTCTGAACATTTGCGTAGATTGCATGTAGTACATCATGAACACGCATCATCGGGACAGTTTTATGGCAGTAAACAATAACAGCTGCAGGTAGCAACAAAGCCAATGATTTACTCTCCGCATTCAACACTATTCTATCCTGCTGTAGGCAGTATTGTCTATACAGCGTGGCTAAATCAATATCTGCTTTATTGATAATAAAAAAAAATGGTAATATGTTTTCACTTTATTTAAAACTGAATTAATTTCCCCATCCTTAAAAATGATGCCACAGGGTGAGTCACACAGAAACAATAGCATTACTCAACAGTGGGAGAATTATCCTGTATGCACAATGTTACATGCTAATTGGAATTCTATTGTTAAAGGCATTTTAGCAACTAATGAGAGATATTAAACCAGACAACTATTAGAAAGAAAATTATGTGCACTTAATGTTCATGCTGTTTGTTCTCATAAAACAGACTGAAAGAAGTCAGTGCAGACCAAAGGGGGTAACAACTCATTAATTTTAGATAAATGCCATATCTGATGAAATGGCAGAGAAATGCTCCTTTCAGGGATACAAACCACTTACAGGCGCAGTTTTGATGGCATAATCATTAGAAATTGAAGCTGACATTAGCTGACAGAAATGTACAATTGATTTGCATTTTTATCTCCAGTTTTTGGAAGGTACACGGAAGGTGTGCAGCCTTTTAACAGAAAATGTTACAGATTCATACAGAAAAGACTTTAAGTGTTTGTCAGTACTGCAGGACAGTATTAACAGTAAGATCCATCCATTCGACACCCCTCCCTCTTTTTTATTGACTTTATTTCATCCTGATAAAAGCTGCCATGCAGGTGACATGTATAACAGAAAGGTTAAACTATGATTGCAGAATAACATGCAAGTCTACTCAAGCTTGACAGTTTCTCAACTCTTTGAGTTGCAGCCTTTGGTTGGCAGTAAGACATAAATCTCAGTTGAGAAAATGTTCCAGTGAGATTACAGAGAGATATCTGAAGCACGACTGCTTTCAGAGTACTGTTACGTTCAGACACCACAGAAGTGGTGCTTATGAAAGTTTTTATGTGGCGTACACAGATTTTTGCACTTGAACTCTTCATATGAGGTTAAATAAAGACCTGGAAACATCCAATCTTTTTTGCAATCTTCTTTTTATTGTTGTTGACATGCAACCCTGTTAAACCAAGCAGTGAGGGAAAGGCAAACGCGTGCCACACAGACCGCTGCAGAGAAGTCATGTTCATTTCATGTATTTCTGTGAGAAAAATTTGCACAAAAGAGAAGTGAGCTCAGGTAAATGGGCTTACACATTACCACATCAAGAAACTCATTAAAAGTGATATTTCAACTTTACTGTATTCTTAAACTTTATCCCAAAACATAATGGTAATGTTTTATGTCCTACTTGAG
Organism: Atherinomorus stipes; assembly: GCA_023101725.1. Lineage (NCBI taxonomy): Eukaryota > Metazoa > Chordata > Actinopteri > Atheriniformes > Atherinidae > Atherinomorus > Atherinomorus stipes. The sequence continues at coordinate 203,163 of JALJCO010013265.1, forward strand.
GTGTTTTATCATGATTCTTATGTATGAATGAGATAATTCCTCCTTGGTGCCTGTCAGCAAAATAACACAAAAACTATGAAACTTGATAGAAAGGTGAACCTGGACAAAGAGAGAACCCATTAAATTTTAATGTGGATCTGGATCTCTGTTTAACATTCTGAGATCGGACAATGGCCTTGGCAGAGAACTCTGTGTGTGTGTGTGTGTATCTGAGAATGACTTGCCCTAGTTTCTGAGGGATGATTGTACTACTTAGTCATTTTTCGCCTGCTCATATTTGCATAATTTGAGTTACTGCCACTTTCACATAATAGACTGCATTGAAGACAATGTTTCCATGAAGGACTGAAAAGATTTTAAAAGCTTATGTCTTGAATAAAAAATGTATTTAGATTTCATGTAGATACAATGACTCACTAATTACAGGGTAATGTGCACCAAAGTGTCTAAACTGTGTATTATAACTAACCTTTTATTGACAAGCACCTCACAGAAAATTGCCTTTAAGTATCTGTTATATATAAACAAGCACTGATCACTTGTGTCCATCAGAAGCTGCAAAGATTTCTGATGCTTATACTGCAGGTACATTATAAACATAGCCTGTAGGTAAATATTTTCACTTAATTTGGTTGGGAGAATCACTCAGTGGGCCTCTGACGCTCACTGATAATGATAAATCCACGCAATTGCATGCAGAAAGTGCTGTATAATTACCCTTTCTGTCATATTTGTCAGTTTGATGTGAGGTCCAAAAATGTCAAGTACAAAGTGCCATGAGTCCATGGTTTTATCCCCAGTACTCATTACTGAACAACATGTAGCAGGTGGCTGGTATGGTGGGGTGGAGTAAGTCTGGAAAGCAGTTGGGGCTCGATTGTGCAAGATTCATACCAGCATAATTAATCTTGAGGAAGTGCTGGCAGATTGATTAGCCAAAATAGATTGCAGGTGATATGGAACCTAGTTGTTGCAATGAACCATAATGTCTGCATTATATCACTTAGTTCCGCCTAATGTGCTGGGGCTGTGGCACCTTAATGTTACCTGGCATGTAAAATTAATTGAAGGCTCTCTCAGACTCATGCATCATGGTTTGAATGTTACTCTGCAAGAAAGACACTTTTTTCTAACTTCACAGGTAAAAAGAAACACCAAGTCTGACCTTCACCTCATCAACGTCTTCCACACAGTCAATCAAACACTTTGTGTTCATTAATTCTCTAAATAATGACGCACAAAGTGTCACTTTCAGATTATCTACCCAATAAATATATCAAAAATATCACAGCTTCTCATTTTTTAAACAATCATGTGGAATAACACATTATCAGGTTGTGGAAAAGATGTTGATCTGTTTAGGAAGGGTCATATTATTGGCAGCATTAACGCGATAGTGAGGGGCCACCTTCTTTGAGAAAGAAATGTGTTCATAAAAAATCCTAAATGATGGTGAACAGTGATCGCTTGAATATTTGGTGTTATCAAGCCAAGAATAACAGTAGAACTCAGGGCTATTAGTGAAATTAAGAACATTTCCTCACACACTGCAAAAGGAACTCAAGGAATTGGAACTGAATGTGTAGCCATAAGAAAACCACTAATCAGTGAGGGTAAGCTGAGCAAAAGGCTTCAGTTTTGCAAGGGAACATAAAGTTTGGACTGGAGCAATAAAAGGAGGTCACGTGGTCCGATGAGTCCAGATTCACCCTGTTCCAGAGGATGGAGAGGTAAAAAGAGGATGTGTGTATCATTCAGAACAGTGTCATAATAGCAGTCAGTCAAATGGCTAAATTATTTTGATAATACTTTTTGTTTATGACTGTTTTTGTGTAGTTCTTGGATGAAATGGTTTATTGAAACCCTGCTGAAGGCTCATGTAACAAACAGCAAATCCTGATGTCAACAAGCAACAAAGACTTAAATAAATGAATTAATCAAATCTGTATACCTTTCATTCACGTCATTCTTTTTTTCTTTGTTTGTTTTTCGTCAAGCATTTAATTAATCAGTGCTCACTGATTAAAGAAACCGTAATCAATTTAACAGATCAATGCTCTTTAAAAGTAATACCTATTCCCTCTAGCAAACATGTCTCCCCCTGTTTCATAAGAACTGTTTGTCACTGCCATTTGGCAATAATTCTGGCCGGCTTATTTGCTAGTGATAGGAAAAAGGGTGCACTTTGTATCTAATTATCCAACGTAACATAACATAACATATAACATAACATGATATGTGGGTATGCAATGATGAGGAGAAAAGCAGACGGACGTTCTTTGGTTCAGAAAACAGTTACACTGTAAACAAGTATGACATCATTAAAAAATGTACATAGTGCTTTTGTCCAACCTGTTGAAAGGCTTTTTAGCTTTAAATTGTTTTAGATGGCAAAATTTGCTTCTCTGTGGTCCTGTTCCGTGTAGCTTCTGTTCCTCCAAAGTGACTACTCATCACAACTTTACACAAACCTTTTTCTTTCTTTGGAAAAAAAAAGGTATATTGTTCATCCTTACAACCTCCTGTGAGTAAATCTGTTCATCTTGCTACAATGCGAGGTTTTGCTTTGAAACCTACATCCTGATCTTGCCATAGATTTGTGATACCTACTTACATGTTTCTGTTGACTGGGACCAGCCATACCCCACTGTACAGTATATCATAAAAGCACTCCACTGCAGTTGCGTCAATTATCAGGACAGCAGCAGTCCTCTCAAAGTTGCTGTTGCTGGGCATGAAGAATGCAGCACATAGTCTGAGCTCCTCAGCAGGCCTTTAAAGTCCCCATATACTGTACCAATCTGAAAGGATGATGGTAGCTTCTAAGGAAAACACGCCCAGTCCACCTAAAACCCCTTCCCACAACCCATGACTGTCTCCCTCTAAATGTGGCTATGTGGCATGATAAAGATAAAAAACAAAACAAAAAAAAAAAACAAACAAACATGTTATTTAGCTGCTCTATCCAACCAACTAGACTTTTTCTGTTACGGTGGACTTGTGTTTTATTTCTTTTTTTAAATGGGTGATTACCAAAAATGATGATTACAATCATGAGTCCTAACATGAAGCACTTTGTGAACTACATGTTCCTTATTCTACTTGTAGGGACAATAACATCCATGAGAAGATGCCATCATGAGTCATTTTTATGGTTATGAATAAACAGAAGATATTACTTCTCAGTTGGAGGACTTGTTGCTCAGAGCCTAAATGATTCATTACTAACCCTCCAGATTCAACTGTCTGACTAGTCAGAGCTACTGTAACTTGGCAACTAGAGGATCACCTCAATATATTGCTGTTTTACAGAACTATAGCTGATCTGTGTACTGTAGATAATAAAATGATCAAAAGATCATTCAGAAGATGAAAACGTTTAGGAGTTTGGGATATTGTTTGCAATCTCTCCTGGACATGAAAAATTATTTTCAAAAGAACCTTTAATTTTGAAATAGGACATTTCTGTGAAAATCTCATCCTAATATGATGAAAGACGCATAAATGCTTTTGATAATCATTTTGCTTAATAAAAAAAAATGTAATGAAGGAACTCCTGTCAATAAGACCAGTAACAGGCAGAGGTGGACATTAATTCAGAAGTAGGAACAAAATTTTCGAAAGTCATTTCCTTGCAGCCTTAATGAGACGAGATGCATGCAGTGTGCAGTGGAAAAAAAAGATGAAAACTAACCGTAACCAATTAAAATGTTCACACTCCATGTGCACTGGTACACCATTTACTCTGATTTTCCATGTAACTGATTCTCAGGAGACCTTGTGAAGGATCTGGTAACATGCATATTCCGATGACTCATTTTCTGCAAACTTCATTTCATACTTAGTTTTTCTAGGATGCAACATACAAACACTTGCTACCTTATTAGGGATACGCATCAGAGGTCAGAGGAGAATGGACAGACGGGTTTAAGAAGATAAAAAAAAGAAAAAAAAAATCGCTTAAATATTGACTCATTACAACCAAGACAAATCTCTACAGTATATGCAGGGCCGGCCCGTGGCTAGGGCAATATAGGCAAATGCTTAGGGCGCCTGCCATCACGGGGCGCCAGAAATAGCAGTCAACCATGCGTCACTGTCTTTTGAACTTTCAAGTATGAACGCGGGTGTAGGGATCTCTAAAGAAAGGCATTTACGTTCCATAGAAAACTTGTTATGCATTACTAAATAGAGTACCATGCGTGGGGAATTTTTCATGAGAAACACTTGCTTTCCTCAGAGGACGTTCAGGGGACTGTGTGACCTGCGAACAGGGCGGTACTGAAGGGGTCACACATACACTTGACTCATGGTGCAGTCAGAACAAAACATAGGGTGCCACAAAGCAGGATGGGAAACATGCAAATACCCCGCCCCCAGCGGGCCAATCACAGCAACCACTACAGTATTAATAATACCAACTAATGTTTAGAGGGCTTATTCTTTTCTTAAGAAACAATAGTGAAGAATAAGCCCACATTTAACTTCAAAGTCTACAAAATAGTACTTTCCTAATAAGCCCAAGTCCCCGACCCACCCCACCACCTTGTATTGACGTGGTTATCTCACATTTTTCCAGCTTGTAATAGTCAATCAAAATATTATAAATTTTCCACAGTTATAAGGCTAACTGTTAGCTGTGTCACAGCTCATATTGTCTAAAGTGTGTTTATCATGTTAAACTCTGCATCAGTGTTAAAGTGCCCATCATTAATGTTACAGCAGAACTTAGCGTTCCCACATGCTCTATATATTATACTGCAGTTTACTGATTCTTTGCATTCTGCTTATTAGCATTTCACTATAATGATGATAAAATTGAAATTATTACTGATTATTACTGAAATAGATAATTTGGTTATTAGAAAAATTACATTGTATATTATACACTATAGTCAACATTATGCATGTATTTTTTATTTATTTCATTTTATTTTAGTCTTGAAATTGTGTGTTTATGATTAGACTGGTGTTACATTTTCCTCTTCTGTCTTCAGATGCGCTGCTGAGGTTTCTCAGTCCCACCATTGCGGATCCTCCTGTTGCCTCCACCGCAACACCACAACCAGCAGTGATTCAGCAGCATCAGCCATGTTTGTTTCTTTTTTTAAATATTTTGAATTTTCAAATAGTTTTATTTAAATAAAAGAATGTCCAAGACAAAGCTAATAAGTTTCTTGTGAGTTTATGTACACTAGCAGTGCAAGTACTGTATTGCGATGCAAGGGGGCGCCACCTAAAATCTTGCCTAGGGCACCAGATTGGTTAAGGTCGGGCCTGAATGTTGAACCTTGAAGCTGATGGGCTACAGCAGCAGATGACCATAATGAGAGCCATTTATTTTGGCTCACTGAAATTGGACAAAGGATGTTTGGACAAATGTCACCTGGTCTGGCGAGTCTTGGTTTCAGTTACATCAATCAGCAGGTCAGGTCAGATTAACATGGCGACGATCAGAAGAGAAGATGCAAATGTGGCGTCTCCTCTTCATCTTTTCATCTGCGTTTACAAGAGTGTCGTCATCAAGAAATCTGCGTGCATATGAGGATGCAAGAGTGTGTGGAATTCGTTTGGATATGGCCACCAGGCCGTTAGGTGGTGAGTGATAGAACTCCACCATGTCCGCGCGCATGCGTAAAATCTACCTTAGATCCGCTGGGTTTGTTGTTTTTCCTGTTTGTGTGTGACGTCAACGCGCATGCAGCGTGAGCAGGTCCACCAACATTTTTGCATTTTGGGCCGTACAGATGAGAACACAACAGCGTCGCATCTTCAGAAATTCCACTTTAGAATAAGTCTTCAGATTTTTGCGTCTTCAACCCAGAATAACGCCGTTGCCATGTGAACGAAAGGCACTTCTGATTAAATATTTTGTCATTTTTGTCCTCGTATAAACAGCCCCTAAGTTGGATACATGAAAGCAATTGATCCATCCAGCTGCTGCTGCTGGTGTCATGGTGTGGGAGACTCATTATTTTAACACTTTAGGCACCACAGTACCAATCAAGCAATGCTTAAACACCGTGGCCTTCCTGAGTTTTGTTCCCTAGCATTTCCATCCCTTTATGACCACTGTGTACCATCCTCTGGTGGCTACCTCCAGCGAGATACTGCACCATGTCACAAAGCTTAAATCATCTCAAACAGGTTTGGAACAGGAAATTTGTAGCACAGATATACCACATTTGTGATGCTATCATGTTAATTTGGACCAAAGTCTGGTCTAACATAGAGCAAGGTATACCTAATAAAGTGGCCAATGATAGTAAATGCACAGATGCACACCATCTAACATAACTCCTGCATCATTCCCACAAGTTTTCCCTCCTTGATGACCTCATGTTTCACTGCCATAAGACTAAGCAATTATGATCTTTTATTAAGCCTACACAGCTCAGATCAATACCTGGTTTGCATCACCACAGTCCAGCAGTTCTGTTATGAAGATGCACAGCCATCCCATCGAAAGGCAAAGCCCCTTGATCGTGCTTCTCTCTGTGGCTTAGTTTACTTGTTCAGGGACAACTGCAATGTCAATGCAATATCAAAGTTGATGTTTGTGAGAAATGGCTCTGTCCTTTGGCATAACGAAGAAATAGCATTTCTTACAACAGACGGCCTTTATTCATGGTAAACCGTGATTGCTTTCATTCTCTTGCTTTGATTTTTATTGCTATCCATAAGACTGATGATGCCGGTCAAACAAATAAATCATCGTTTAAGAGAGGACAGACAATTTGGTCTTGATTAAATCTGGTCATTTTCAGTCTCTGCCTCATTTCCATGTTGTCTATATTGTTGTAACAATGCACCTGCAGCACATTCAGGTACATACAGTAGCTGGAGTTTTTCTTTCTCTCTCCCTTTTTCAGGACACTGCAATTTTTTGTTTCATAATGTCATTAAAATGACTCTTTAAAAGCATGAATTTAATCTAATCCTGAGTTTTATCCAAAGTTGATTACATCTAGTTTGGGTTTATCTGCCTTTTCACCTGGTAGCTGCTGAAGCTGCCCTGAAATTGACTAAAGCTTTGGAGGGTGTCCTGATAGATTCAACCTGCATTTCAAATAAATCCCTCGGTTGGGGACCCGGTGGTCAAACCTATCAGAGGACATATCGAGCAGATTATTGATTTTTAACATGTCACTTCATCTTCATCAAATAGCATTGAGACCCGAGTGCTCTAACAAAGACAGCATTGTCCATCCCCCAGTCTTTCTCTGTCTGTCTCCCTCCATCTATCTCTTTCAATCCTCCCTCAGCTGCCTTCATCTTGCCTCCCCTTTCTCTCTCCAACATCCAACCCTCTCCTCCTTCCTCCCAACCTCTTCTTGTCTGAATCCTATGGTTATCACTCAGGGGAGGGCATCGACATGAACAATAGTGAATCAGCTTTCTGCTGCAGCCAACAAAGTTGCACTCTTTCTCAGTGCCCCACATACTGGCGCAGTAGAGGTCGACAAACAAACGAGTCAATGGAACAGGGTAGATATGACATCATATCGCCAACCAGACTGACTCTTCAGTGTAAATAAAACCTGTTTTTATATCAACATAGGCGCTTTTTTTCTCTGTCCTGCTTATTTTTGTCACATATCTTGAATTTTTAATGTGAAAGCATAGAAATTATTTGTAGACTGTAGTCAAATTAAACAGGTTTTCCTCAGTACTTTGCCATGAACTTTTGCCTTTATTCAAATTTACACTCATTATTTTTACATTAGAAATGTCAGAACGCCTTCATTTTTCTTTCTCTTGCACATATTAACGTTATTACTGTGCTGCTTCTCCTGGTATCATTGAACCGTATGAAAGGTTTGTTAAAAAAAAAATTGCTTCATTTTTTCTGGGTTGAATTTACTTTCATTAATGTGTTTGTAGCTCTTTGGAAAATAATTTACAAATCATGCAAGTGTTCCATCTCATAAAATAGCATTTTCATTCACCCAGTGAAGCCAAGTTCACTCTGCACCTCCACCATCCTGTCTAGATATAATGAGGCAACAGAGCACTGAACTCGAAGCAAGTGATGTGCAATACAACAGATTTGATTTCTGATCCATTACAAGTAAAAGTCAGGCTGGCATCAATCCAATATAGATACTGAGGAACTGATAGTTTATGCTTTGTATCACAAAAAAAAGTACTGAAACTCCAAGTACTGAATATTTTAATGGTACCCAGCCTGTAATCCATTTTAAACAGACAACTCTGCAGGAACCCTTTCCCAACTCAGTCTTGGGCTGCTGAATTGATGTGAGGTGATCTCAGGGATTCACATATTCCTCCAAGCTGGACTCATTAAGCTTATTATTGTAGCATTAACTTATTCAATAACCATATTTATCACTGCACATTTAAAGGAGTCATCACCTGGAAATCCACTTTTTCTTATAAAACCTTGTTGGGGGGGGGGAAGTGAGAAAAAAAGAGAGAGAAACCTTAACAGGACTGGCTTTGTTTTGAGATGGCAGGGAACTTCTGTTTTTGACCATCAACACAAAAGCCTAAACCCTAGCAATTTAGGACTGAGCGGCAACATAGTCCATCTACATTTTAGAGGATGTAAATTGCCGTATTGAAATACGGCCAGACTATAGCTGCTTATCTGATGTTTCGTTGGGGACTTAAAAACATCTTTCCAGAAAATCCATCAATGTTCTAAGTTTCATTCATTTTTCTTACATGACTCCTCTATTGGAATTTCCAAGATGGATGTTAGAAAAAAAATTATGAGCTCTCTTTTCGCTCCTCCGAGTGTGTCGAGTTTAAGTGGTGGTTGGCGAACCCCATGTGCATTACCCCAGGGAAATGGTATGATTATGCTACAGTATGTCACATATGATTTACTTAATATTTTTAAAAGACAAACTAAATAAAAATTAGATACGATAACACAATTCAGTCCCTAACAAAAAGATCCTCAAAACTTTTCTGCCTTCAGGCTTTGAATCTTTTTACAAAATATCAATCAAGTCTTCTAACCCAGTGTTTCTCAATCTTGGTCCTCAGGAACCCCTGCCCTGCTGGTTTTCCAGATATTCCTACTTCAACACACCTGACTCAGATGAACGGTTCGCTTAGCAGCTTGCAAAAAGAACTTGATGAGCAGTTGAGTTAATCTGAATCAGGTGTGGTGGAGTTGGAAAAAAAAAAAACTTATTATATTTTCCCACCTGGAATTAAACATGCAGGGCAGGGGTCCCTGAAGACCAGGATTGAGTAGTAAAACCCTGTTCTGACACCTTTAGACTTGACAGAGGGCTGCCATCTTGACATCATGTGATCTGCAGTTGCGCTTTGACCATCACGTTTGCGTCACACTAGATCTTCTGCCCTCAGCAGACAGCTCAAGTTGAGTGCACATGGTGAGTTTTTCGCCTCGCGAGGCAAAATTATCAAACATGTTTGATTTTCACCTCAAGACCTAGTGAGGCAGAAAACTCACCAAAAATCAGGTGCACACGGCGACCATCTGCTGAGCAAACGGCTCTTGTGTTTGGCAGGCATAAGTCACTTTCTGGGTCTGTCATGTTCTGAATGGTGCCCTGATTCCTGATGGTGCCACCTGTGCCTGCTAATTACAACTACTCTGCTCACCTGTCATCATTGGTACTGAAGTCTCCTCATTCCTCCAGTGCCAGAGCGTGGAGTATTTAAAATAAACCACAGGATTAATCCAGGGGGATGGATTTTTTAGATCTGATCAGAAATTGGGATTTCAAAGGGATTTTATTTAAGAATTAAAACAGATTGAAACCAAACCTCCTTTAAACCAGATTTTTTTTTTTTTTGGTTTTAAGGGGGAAATATGATATTTTTTAAGGGAAATAAAAAGGGGGGGGGGGGGGGGGGGGGGAAAGGGGGGGGGAGAATACTAACAACCTTTCTTTAAATTAATTAAAAAACAACTCTTCTCATAGAAGGAAGGATGGAATATAAAAATAAAATGAGCGGGAAGAGCAAAACAAAAAAAACTGAATTTTTTAAAAAATAAATTTATTTTTTTTTATTGTAATGAGAACTGAAGGAAACATTGTCTGTCTAAACTTATTTGCCCAAAGCCGATGGGAAATAAAAACAAAATTTTAAACTTGGAGGGTGGCGGTCTTTTCTCTTATACCGAAAATCCAGACAAGCCTAAGGGAAAGGGGGGCGGGTGGAAGCAAAAAACGCCAATACGCAGATTTTTAACTCTTATCATCACCGTCATTCATTCCCTCCATCCTGCCTCCCTCCAGCCAAACAAAAGATCTAAACGCTCTCCTCCTTTCCATAGACGAAAAAAGAACAATGAATACGCCCGAGCGAACCGCAAACATCATCAAACGAGGAGGGGGGGGTGCCAAAAAAAACAAATCCACAAAATCTCCACATAATCCTGAGAATAGTAAACCATTAAAAAAAAAACAAAAACAAAACAGACAGGAGATTAATATGTCAAAAGAACAACTGGATCATATCAAAATATGCTAAAAAAAATTTCTATTTCCATAAATTTTTTAACTACTGCTGCAACCTTCTCCATTCCTTCCCCCCCTTGGCGGAGTGGGAGGCCCTTCTGGAGGAGATTTGTGTGGGTGTACTCTCTTCTCACTAGTCTTTTACTCAGATTTCTTTCTCGAATTTCCACCAAAAAAAAAACTTTTGGAGGAATTAAAGCTCTTTAAAACCCGTTCTCAATATCAAACTCTCTGGAAGTAAAAAGAAGAAAAAAATATTGCTGTGCTGTTTGTGTGGTGATGGTAAATATTATTATATATTATTGATCACAGTCAGGACATGATAGTATTCTTTCTCTTTGTCCTCTTTTTTTTTTCAGGGAGAATGGAAGTGGAAGGTGATTTGTAAGTTAAAATATTTTGATCCAATCTACCAAAGTAAAGAAATATCCAGATACCAATCTGAGATCAAGGACCTGAGTCCTGGAATTGGAATTTGAAATTTGGAATTGATCTAAATTTAATTATTGAACTGAAGCCAATGTTCAGCAATCCTGCATCCTTGGCACAGTTGCTGCATCACTGTAGTTTTGACCTCTTTTTGCCAAAAGGATTCTCACTCCTGCCTGCCAACATGTGACCCTTGCCTGCCTTGATCTTGCCTTTGCTGCCCAGTCTGCTCAAGACAAATTCAGCACTCGCTTTCTGCCAACATCTGATCCTATTCATCTTCAGGACTTCTTCCCCAGGTTATTTGGATCACCATTTCTATCTAAATAAACCCTCAAATATTTACCACTCCCAGGTTGTTTTTTCTTTGAGTCCAGGTTTTTTGTTGCTGACAATGGCAGAAGTAGGTCCTAGCAACTGGGTACCATTAAGACTAGTGTTTCCCAACTCTGGTCCTCAGGACCTACTGCCTTGCATTTCTTGGAGGAAACCAGTGCTGGACTAGCCATCGGGCATGTCGGGCACTTTTCCAGTGGGAAATGACGGCCCCAATGGTGATTTGGGGCTGACACGGGCCTTTGTTTTTTTTTTTTCAAAATATGGTAGCTTTTGTAGTCAGTGGCTTAAGTCTTGATACCTATTGGTACAAAACTGGTAGGTCGGCCCATTAATCATGAATGATTGTGGGCTGGACCAATTAGGCCTACAGCTGAGGGCCGATGCCCCCCTCCCTCTTGGGCCACAGCTGTCAATCAATCATACAGAGAGAACTACACAAAGAGCAAAACACGGAAAGGTTGCATGGAGAAAATTAGGAATTAAAAGAGACTAGCTCTTCATGCAGATGCTGCCAAATGTATTCAAATGACACAGCTCGTCAGCCGCAGGTGATGAAGGCGGAGGTCGCCGGCAGGGGGATGGGGGGAGACCCGCGGCGAACCTTGGTGGGGGGTAAGAAGTGATGAACTACTGCTGGGTCTGATATAAATCAAGTTTGGGTGTAGTCTAGTCTATTTTTGTTGTGCTTGCTAACTGTTTTAAAGTCAGTAGGCCTAGCCTAGTTATAAGCAGGCTGTTCAACAAGTTTGCTCCACTTCCACGGTGGTGCGGACAGCGCGCGCATCGTCGTCAGCTGACTGAAAGTCAGACACAGATATCAGTGTTTTTTTTATAAACCAGGGAGATGAATGTGGAAATCAGCTGGAATATTGTATGTGTTGCCTACATCACAGGCACACGCAGAGCTGAATACTGTTGTAAATGGTAATTCTCAGTAGTAAAAAGGATCCAGTCATTCTTAGGTTTTATTAATGTCAACATTATCCGAGAGCTGAACTTGAAAGAATATTTAGCAAGTCCACTAAATGAAATGGTTGCATCAGGAAATTTAAAAATAAAATAACTTTGGTCTGTCCCGAGGCTTTGTTTGTTTCTCATCGTTGTATTTCATTCATTCATGGAAAATTATTTAACTATCATCACATGCTGTGATGGAGAGGTTACCCAGTTTATGAACAGCTGTATAGTTCAGGGGCACTGATTTTAAGGTTGCTGGTATCTTTAGGCTCCATCCAGTTAATCAAGCCTGTTTAGAGTAAGATTGTAATAGGAGACAATATGGAATGAGTATGGTAGGGGGCTGCCCTACCTGTACTTGTAAAAAGTTCAGATTTGATAAAGATAAATAGAGTATATTGGTTACCTTTTTCACCTGGTTCATGTTTGTTTTTATGAAAAAAATATTTTGACCATTATAACAGCCTGATTATATTGTAGCTTTTCACCTTGTTCATAATTTACAGGCCACTTAGTTGGCTACTGTAACAGTACTGAGAGGATGTTTTTTATTTAACTTACATTTATACAGGTAGGCTAAGTCCCATTGAGACACGCTACCTCTTTTTCATGGGAGACCTGTTTACTTACATGTCTTTAGATGGTGGGAGGAAGGTTTAGATTTAATTTTATTAGACAAGTACATAAACACAAACAAGACAGTGTACAAGCACTTGTTTTCATTCAAAGGCTTCATCGTCTTTCCATCGATACCTGGTGGGCCAGTCTTGGTTCAAAATGCCCGGGCCAATTTTTTTGTCCCAGTCCAGCCCTGGAGGAAACCCTAATTTTTTACACCTGAATCAAATGAATGTCTCGTTAGAAGACCTGCAAAGAACTTGATAAGGAAGTTCATGAATCTGGATCAGGTGTTGGAGTAGGAACACATTGAGGATATGCAGGACAGTGGGTCCTGAGGAGCAGAGTTGGGGAAACACTGATTTAGACCACTGCTTCTTAATCCTGGTCTCAAGGACCCCTGTCCGGCATGTTTTTATAATTCCATACAAACCTGACTGAAATGAATGCTCATTGTTGCACTGGTAACCAGTTCAGTTACTATGAATCAGGTTTGTCGTATCTGGAAACAATTGACCTTTGACCTCAGGATTCTCATTTGCTCTGACATGCACTGTGAGCTACAAGGTCTTATATTAGTGTTTCTCAACGGGGGCCCCTAGGGGGCGTTCCAAGGCCATTTGGGGGCGCTGGGGGTTTTTTTCTTAAAAGGGGGGCTTTGAGGTATTCTAAGGGGGTTGGTTATCCAATGATTTGATTTTTTATTATTGACACTTATATAAACCAATAAGAGTCAGGAGAAATGAGGGCTATTTCCCAAATTCGCTCTAGAAACACTAATGAGGCTCCAGAAGCGCTAGAAGTAGGATAATCTGTTGTCAGATATTTGCTAAGTATGTGAACGCAACATAACGCAATGCGATGTGGAGAACGGAGAGAAAACGTGGACCTGATGATGTGAATTGCCCGTAAGGCTTTGAAGATGTCATAAACTTTACAACTAAAGAGGATAAAGTATTTTTTTAGTGGATTCAGTTGACCACTTAATCAGACCACTTGTTTGCAACTAGTCAGAGGACCTTAGCAGTGTTTCCTCCAGGAGTACCAGTTTTAACCACAGACAGAAAAGGTTTGACCACTTTCATGATATAAAAAAATGTTTTTGTGGTAGTATTTGTGCGTCGTTCTCCTGCCAACCTAGTAGATGTGAGTTTCTTCAGAGGGTATCTGCGGCCGCGCCAAAGGGGGAGAGGGGCCACATCATCCTCTTTATGCATGTTGTCTTACTCCAAGCTGTATAGGCCCAAAGCCTACTACCAATTAAGCATATCAGGTGATGTGCATTTCTGTAATGAGAAGGGGTGTGGTCTAATGACATCAACACCCTATATCAGGTGTATTAGGCAAACAGAATTATTAGGCAACTTCCTTTCCTTTGGTAAAATGGGTCAGAGGAGGGACTTGACAGGCTCTGAAAAGTCAAAAATAGTGAGATATCTTGCAGAGGGATGCCGCACGTCACCTGATATGCTTAATTGGTAGTAGACTTTGGGCCTATACAGCTTGGAGTAAGACAACATGCATAAAGAGGACGATGTTGTCAAAATACTCATTTGCCTAATAATTCTGCACTCCCTGTAGGTAGTTATGCCTGACTCACGTCTGCATGTTGAGCCCACAGCTGACGCAGCGTGTGGGTACGGTGTTGTGCTGCTTTTTTTTTTTTTTTTTTCTTTTTTCAGATCTGCAGGTGACAGTAGGGCTGTTATTGACCGGGAAACTCCACATGGCGTAACTTTTTTCCCTCTTGATTTTTCACTGCAGCATCAGGAGTCAGTCAGATCCACTGGATGTAACCCCATGCAGCATCAGTGGGCGGTGATAGATTACCTGGTAGCGCAGGTGTTGTCTCCAGAGTTGTCCAACGTTTCTCAGCTCAGATGGACCTGGTTCTATTCTGACTTTTAGCTGCACCCCCTGGTCTATAAAGATGACTGGATTATCTTTTTTTCTTTTCTTTAGAACTGTAATTATGCGGATTTAAGGCATCAGCTGTTCTACAGTTGAAATAAATGTGCAGCCTGCACTGAAACAACCATCAGAGATCTAACAGAGTTCACTAACTTGGTGTGATTCATGTGCAGCAGCAGCATCACTAGTTTCCATGGATGTTTCTTATGCTGTTCACAGATGAAACCTCGTCTAATTTTCATATTGCTGATTGTTAAATTCTGTCAGATGACTTTAGTGTCATTGCAGGATTTTTATGGTGAAAATCAATATAATCAACATGATAGATTCTGGAAAGACACTTAAACTACATTCACACTTCAGATAAATCTAACTTTTTTGTACCTGTGTTTCCTACCTCTGTTTTTTCTTATCTGAACAGCACAAATATCAATTTTCTAAATCAGGCCCAGTCTGCTTTCTGTGTCGTCCTACATCAGATCCACATCTGATGTTTTCAGTGATTTCAGTCTGTGTGATCACCTCACATTTCATCTGACTTTAATGTCACTGAAATGAGGTGAATGTCACAATCTGCATCGGAGGAGGTGGGATACAGTAAAATGTAAATAATGTTTAAAACAATGTAAAACACCTCAGGGTTGTTGACTCCCGATGGAGGTCATGTTTACATCATAATGAACAATCACAAAAAACAGATCTCCGCACAACAGAAATTGTGTAAAGTCAAGCAGTGTGAACGTTGTTTTATCCTATATTTTAATGTTGGGGGGCGGTGGGGGACCTGGATATTGGGCAGGGGGGGGCACTGGCTCAAAAAAGGTTGAGAAGCACTGTCTTATATAAACAGGTGTGTGCCTTTCCTAATCAAGTCCAATCACTTTAATTAAACACAGCTGGACTCAAATAAAGGAGTAGAACCATCTCAAGGAGGATCAGAAGAAATGGACAGTTTCACTGCAAAGGGTCTGAATACTTATGACCATGCGATATTTCAGTTTTTCATTTTTAATAAATTTGCAAAAAATTCTATATTTCTGTTTTTTCTTCTGTCAAGATGGGGTGCCGAGTGTACACTAATGAGAAATACTAAATTAACTTTTTTGATTTTAGCAAACAGCTGCAATGAAACAAAGAGTGAAAACTTTAAAGGGGTCTGAAAACTTTCCATACCCACTGTATATGGGCCTTTTGACATGATCTTGATAGTAAAGTTACTTTCCACTCCGTTCCCATTCATGATAAACTACATATTCTCCCCAAATACCTAAAATAGCATTTTGATGAGAATCAAATGTAGAATATAGATAGTTGGTATTTAGCATCAATCAGCACACCCCTACTCAAACCTAAATGACCAACTTGTGTTTTTTTTATTTTTTGTTTTGTTTTTTTGTTTTAGTATTTTTTAATCAGTTAGTGGTTACATGGTAAATGATTAACATTATCACAGTAAAGTTTCAAAGCAGCAAAAAGGAAATGAGCAACAAAACAATGTGTACGACTTGTTTAACATGCTGCAGCTGTGTGTGGGTCCCGCCCTTCCTTAGTCTGGGTGGTTCCTATGGTAGTACCCTTTGTGTTCATGAGTGGGCTGCCTCCTGGACTGAATGGAGGCAGCCAGATCAAGCCAGATGTTTAGATTTTTATTTTTATTACTTTTTAGACTCGGTTGGCAGTAACTAGAGGTTGGAATTCATGACTACTATATAGGATAGAGTGGGAGGATGGGTGTAAAAGTGTTATGTGTGTGTGGGTGGGTGGGTGGGTGTGTGTGTCTGCTTGTTTGTGTAAGAGATTGACTCGTGTTTTTAATGTTGTTTTCAATATGCATGAATTGTTTTTTTAATTATGCAAAGCACTTTGTGTTGCTTTCTGCAAGAAAAGCACTTCATAAATAAGCAAATTTGAATTTAATATTGTTAAAGATCAATTTCCTGTTTGTAATGAATTAATTTCATTTCGTAAAGCAGCAGTTAAAGACTATTTTGTAAGCAGCAGCTGCTAAATAAGTTTCAGTGATAAATAAGCAAGCAAGCTCCCCTTCCTTGGAGTCTGCACCTTGTTTTCAGAGCTCTGGAAAAGATCTCATTTGAGCCCCTGATGGGCTTGCATCAATCACCCTGAGACACTCGGAAAACAAATCACCTGGGCTACCCTCGTGAGAAACAACACCAGAAGCCCTGAAACCAATATCTTTATCACCCTGTAGTTTCCTCTGACAGGTTTACTATGACCAGGAATAACAACAGCCACTTATACACAAGCTGTTAGTGAATATGTAAAGCCTACAAAAAAGGTGCTGCTGCATTGTTGGGGGGAATTTCATCACACCCACAGTGTTTTGACTGCTTGTCGGCGCACTGTCACTGTTGTCAGATCTTTGAGAGTCTGCTACACCAAAGGGCATTATCAACAGCAGGATAAGAGCATGCTTTGGTCCATAGCATCTTAATGTTGTATGCTCCACTGGTATTCATTCTATACTCAGAGACAGTTTTACCCACAAGGCCGCAATCATTTCCCTCAACACTGGAGGACACAATGCAATTGTTATTATGCAATCTGTGCTTAAAGAAGCATGAAACATCTCAACAACAGAAAATGGCTGGCAGTGGTGTGGATGCAGGGTTGTCACTCCCTAAACAGAGCATGCGCTGTGCGTAGGGCCTCATCTTCCAACGGGGGCCTCATTTTGCGCGAGGGGACGCATTTACGCACGGTCGCGCAAATGCGCTATACTGTGAGGAGCAAGAGAGAAAAGAGACCACCTGCAATCTGACCGCACAACGAATGTCAGCACTCGACATCTGACCAATCAGATGGTGGGTGCACGTGCACGCAGGCTCTCTCTTGCAGAGCTAAGAGACGTCACGAAACCAGCGCGCACGCGAGAGAAAGAGAGAAAGAGAGAAAGAGAGAGAGAAAGAAAGAGAGAGAGAGAGACAAAACAGGAGGAAACGCGCGCTTCACTTGAAGGTGGTTATGTTGTTGAAATAAAACTCAGTGACACGAACACGTAAGCTATAAACTGTAGCCAATAAATAATATGTTTGTTATACTGTAGTTTTAATCAATTTATGCTATTAAGAAGTTTAGAGATAAATGTCACTGTTGGTTAATTTAATTTTCAACGGTCATCTTTTGAGGAGACATTACAGAGAAACACTGAAATGAGTAACTGATGCATTTGTTGACAGAGGGAATTAAACTTAAATGTAAAGTTTGAAATATCCTGAATTATGTTTTCTTAGATCTGTAGTCTGTGTATAATAATAATAATACAATGGCAGCAATGATAATAAATAATAAATAAAAATACAATAATAGATAGCAATAGAAGTAGTTTTCATTAATATTAGTAGAAGTAGTAGCAGTACTACTAGGCCAGTACTAATCGTGGTAGTAGTACTATTTGTATAATAGTCTATATATAGATTATTATAGAATGAGTATAATAGTAATTTATCCATTACTATTATTATTATTGTAGTAGTAGTAGTAGTAGTAGTAGTAGTAGTAGTAGTAGTAGTAGTAGTAGCAGTAGTAGTAGTATTTGCATTAATTGATTTTTAATCTTTTTGATGCTAGTATTTACACTAATTTCATGATGTATTTATACCATTAAGACCAAAACATCTTAATCTGTTTGTCTGGATTTCTTACTATAACAGGGTCAATGCAGAAATTTGTCAGCAAATCACGAGGCAGCTCCTTTACACGTACAGGTGCTACTCCGCATGATGGGGATGGCGAGAGGTGTGAGGGTGTGGGGCGGCGATGGGTGGCCCCTCCAAATAACATTTTGCTTAGGGTCCCAATTTGATCAGGGGCAGAACTGTATGGATGGTTTGTCATTTTTTTCTCCTTACTTCCATAACATAGGACGTTGCAAAGTATATTTTTAGTCTGTGTTACTTTTTGTGGGCAACAAATGGCTCAAAGGCGTGACAAATCTGAAGACCCGAGTGTCACAGAAGGATTTTGTTCTTGTCCTTCCTCTGAGATAGTTATAAATAGAAGTCTGTGTTTCTTCACCGTTTCCTCCTAGATCAAATGAAGATGAGTGAACTGTCGCTTTTTCCATAAATCCTATATTGCATGTCAGTGAAATCACTTTATGGTATTTCCCTCTTCCTCTCTTGCTACATCGAGCAAAGTTGATGGGATGATCATGGAGTATGTAGCGCATCAAATGCAATTGTGAGCTGCTTTACCCTCTGCTTTTCTAGGGCACATTCTTCCTGACACTTTTCATGAAATATGTCTATTTTATGATATACTACGCTTATTCAGATCTGAGTTTACACACAGTCAGACATAAAAGCCTCCTCAAGCATTTCATTTTAATGATGATAAACTGGGCAATGAAGTTAACGGAGGAACGCATAGGAAGCATGAGGTACCATAAGCAAACCGCAGTTACAATAGATTCAGAGAAAAATCTAAAGTCAGCAGTGTAAAATGAATGAAAAATGTATTTTTGCTATGAATATGCCTCCCAGGAACAGTGGCTTAACCTGCCCTCCAAGGTTATTCATGTGCTAAAAAGTGGGCCTTACTCAGTGTTTCATTTCAGGCTGCTGTTGAATTGAGCATCCAGGTTTCCGCGGACGACCTGCAGTTCTTTGGACAAAGTCATCATTGCCTCGTGTGAGTCACACTTCTCACCATTTTTCTGCACCATTTACTCACGTCTTAAGCCCAGCAATAAACTCCCGACACCCAGGTTTTTCATGCGAAAATTGATTAGCAGAGTGTGGAGGCCAGTAAATGCTTAAACAAACAGAATTCAAAGCATACATGTCTCGAAGTAAACACACCTCCATAAATAAATAAATAATGAAGGGCAATGTTTTTGCGGTTTGCTGAACAATGTTCAACACAATTCTCATGAGAGTATGAGAGAAAAATTTAACATGGATGTAGACATTTTTCTTTTAACCGTGCGACTTGCTGGTTTTTACTTAATTCATGTGTTCGGCTAAAGTGACAGGAGGCTTCAATGGTTTTAATTCTACTTTTCCTCACGAAGTGTCCTGAAGCAGAGAATGATGGGAAGGAGAAGTTAAAGGTCGGTGAGAAGTATGAGGCTGTTTTCAGTGACAATGACGTGTTGTCAGGCTCCTGGGGTTCTGGAGCACAACCAAACTTAGAAAGAGGGTGTTAGGATGAAGAATGGCTAGAAGCTCCTGTGATATGGTGGCCTTGATTTCTTTGGTTCTCCTCAAGTGTCCTCTAAGCTGTCTAGGGAGGTTAAGGGATGGAGGGGAAATGAAGGGAGAGGATGAAATATACTTATAAGTTTGGATAACAAAAAATGTTTAGATGCTAAACATGTTTGGGCAGTAAAATTAGATTTTCTGCAGTTATATTTAGCTGTGCAAATATGTGGAAGCTGAAAATCAGCAGGTGTGAAATGATTGCATTTTGGGGTTCTTCAGGCTGTAGATAAAAATAAATAAGATTAACATTTTGCTGCCAGTGTGACAGCATCATGAATGTTTGACTGAGTGACTCACTAAATCAGTGCACTGTGAGTAACTAGAAGCTCACGCTTTTCACAGTGATTCTGCTTGTTATTATCCAGCTGGTCTCATTCACGATGATGTGGGGCAGCAAAAAGGAAAGAGAGAGACGGACAAAAGAAGATTAAAAGAGGGGACAAAGGGAGGAAAGAGTAGACAGAGAGGGCAGGAGATTATTCTCCTTTGTCTTTTGGATCTTTGCTGCGATAGTCAAGGGTGCCTGCTGCACTTTTCAACTGTGCCTCCTTATTAATTATTAAAGAACTCAGATGAATCTTTCATGCACAGGAAATTAAAAAACAGAGTGCAGGAGTACATGGATGAAATAAGTGATGAAAGAAAGCAGCACCAAAGAAAGGGAAAAGTAATGTGAAAATGAAGACAGAGATGCAGAAATAACTCAGAAAAAAGTTTTTTTCAGGCGTGTGCTGCAGCTCTGAACTTATGAAGTAATTACCTGGTGGAGATAGATGTGAGAACGCAACAGACTAAAATGGTTCGACCAGATAAAATGATTTTTTTTTTCAGCTATCAGCTTTACTGGAAAGTCCCATTTATGTTGAGCAGCATCAAAAGAGCAACTCTTTGTCCAAATTTACAGAAAATGAGAGGAGTTGTCAACATTTCTACGAGACTGTCAGTGGGAAACCAGAACAATAAGTCAGTATCAAGATGTAGAAATGGCAACGTTGCCAACGGATGCATCAAGACATTTAATAAGCTGTGGTTTTCTTCATTTTTTGTGTTGAGATGTGTAGGGATAATGGGTGGTGGAACCTCAGGATCTGCTTACCTACTTACTCTGGTTAAAGCAGTTTATGCCAAGTTTCCTCATCTACAGAAACACCTGAAGATTTTAAAATAGCAATTAAAATAACTATTCATAAATCAATCAATAAATCAATTAATTGATTAGTTAATTAATTAATTTAAACTATGTTTGGACATCTTAGCAAAACTGCCCCATTATTGTATCTTTGAGCTGACGTGTGAGCTGTCGGTCAGGATGTTGCACAGAACAGAGCACCTGGACAGACCGGTCACATCATTTTCACATACCATATTCTGATACAGTACTTGTGCAACAGTTTCTCCAGCACTTAAAAGTCTACTACTGTATAGCTATGTGAATGCACCATCCTCCATCCTGTACTCGTCAGGTACCACACTTTCCCTAAACTATGTACCTGATGCAACCTCCTGTTTTGTACTAATATACATGTATGAGAAGGAAACCGCAGACAATTTTTGGACCTAATTTACTGAATATCTTTAAATGTTAGTGCGTTATAATAACCTCTTAAGAAAGATGGGGGGGGGGGGGGGGGGGGGAGTGGAGCTACGCCGGACTGCCTTCTTCATGAGGAAAAGAAGGAATATCAATGGGAGAGAAGGAAAAAAGCAAAAATGTGTAGATGAAAGGATGCATGTTTCTACCGTCTGGATCACACATCTCAAACCAATTTAGAAACCTTTTTCTTGTATGCTGCTTTTTTCACACAATTTGGGATAATATGTAGGTCTCATGTTTGAAGTATATTCCATTTGACTTGCTTTTAACCCAATATCTGATGCTATCTGATACTTTCTTGGTTGGTACCTCAGCTGTGGTTCCATGTGAGCAGAACTGATTTTATTACAGTGACATGCAGACTCCTAATTGGTCAGAAAGAATCACCCGTGGATGAAACAGCTCCACAACAGTGCACACACACTTTGTTTTATGAAGTTGTTTGGAAGTACGATGAGTAATTAACAACATAAATCATGACTATGACTATCTCATTTGTGAGCACGGATTGTATATTATTTGCATGACTAATGAATACAGTACATCAGCATGTTTATTTAGCATGAGTATGAATTTACAGATAGGCCTGTGCTTATTTGTTGCTGTGATTTGAGGCATAGATGAAACCATTTTTGAACCAGAAGCTTTTTGGAAACTCAACCAGTGCAGCTAGATTTCTGTCATCATACCAGTTTCACACGAGGTTAAACGTCTTTCTTTGCAGGCCTGTACAGTTTATTTCTTAAAAATAAAATCTTATAATGTTGTTTAGTTTTGTTCTCTTGTATGATATTTATTATAGGAACCAAACCACTGCTTTGTACTTTCTTCTTTCCATTTACGACTGAATTTCTTTTTTTCTTACATGCTTTGCTTTGCTTGTTGGGCTGTGTGAGCTTAAACCTTAGGGCGCATTCACAAATGTGATTCGAATCAGAGTCTGTTTGCTTGGAAAGTCTGCTTCGTTTGGGGGAGTTGTGAATGTGCAAACGGACTCCAGAACAAACAAGCAGACTCGGTCCGCCTACAAATGCAGGTCTTGGTCCCATTCAATAGGACCTAATACTGAAGTGGACTACAGAATAGCACTGGCAATGTGGGTAAAACGTTGGGCAACCTGGGTAAACGCTACGACAACTAACACGTGTGGGACTTCTGTAGGCTACTTATAAAGATGGCTCGTGGTCAGACGTGGAAGGACAAGAAAGTAAAAGCTTTAATGGATATTTGGTCTGATGAAAGCATTGTGGAGGAAATGGAAGTTGTGAGAACCTACTTGTTCGTGCATCTTGTCCTCGCCTACAGTGAATCCAATTACAGCGACACCTGAGATTCTTGGCCCGTTTGGCTATTGTGCAACGTGAAGACCACCCCTGCCCCCACCCGAACCGAGACCCCAAACGGACCGAGTCTTCCGGACTATGCTTTCTGAATGCGCCCTAAGTTTCTGTAGAATAAAAAGTGAATGTTTTATACTCTTTGGTTGCATTTGTCCTTTTTATCTTTTTGTATAAAACATAAATTCTTTTTTTTTTTTCCCTTTGGAAGCAAGACAGATTCTGTTGCTGAACAGTTCATGAAATATGAGCTTATAAATTTCTTTCAGGAACAGAAAAGCTGTAAATAAATATAGCACAACAGAAAGGTGGCAGATCCAGTGTCAGGTTTGATGGAGGAAAACTTCCGAGGATGGACGGAGAGACTGAGAAAAAGGCAAGGAGGGCATATGTACGGCAGAGATGTGAGGGAAACATATGCCAGAGCTTCTAGCTTTAACAATGGATGAGAATTACTGTGTGGGAACTTCCATTTCACACAGCCAAAAGCAAACAGATCAATACTGGGCTGTGTATTCCCTCTCTTATCATGAAATATGATCATAGGCCATCAGGGTATGAGGCTTTCTTTGAAAAATGACAAGACATGTTAAATTTTCTCTGAAGCTATAAAACACACATTACAAAATGCGTTACATGTATTCTAGTGAATTAAAAGGAGAAAATGCCAGATTAATCAGGAACAGATAATTAAAACAATCAGAATATAAATTTGTAACACTTCTAAACCGTTAGAAAGGCTACACAATAAAAAAAATAAGTAGAATTAAGGAGACATGGAGCATCTAAATGTAAGTGGACTCAATCCGTAGTTGATTAACGTTTCAAGAAAGAAGAATCTTAATGCGCTTGTTACTTTATGTGCATATTTTATGAAGATATCTGTTTTGTTTTGTTTTCTTCTTTTTATACCCTCTGAAATAAAATGAGTAGATAGGAGCAAAAAGTAGTTTGTTGAAAGGCCTGCTCTGAGGAATACACAAGAAGTCTTACTGGGTTTGACATTGGTTCCATTCCAGCAACACGCCTTTTGGACAGAACCAGTGGGGCAGAATGGGCCTTCCTCAACTCTCTCTCTTTCAGTTCAGAGCTGATGATGAGAAAGATAAACCATGGTTCTGTTTGAGATGTATTCTCAAAACTTGGGTTGTAGCCACCCTATGCAAAGAAACGTACTTTCTGCTGTGAGACAGTGAACGTATCTTAAATTCACAAAAGCATAGCAAGGCTGAGCTGGAGATGCTTATCACTGGAAAAGAAATGATTTACTAGGCACACTGTGATGATGAGATAGCAAAAGTAAACACAGACAAAGAGAATGAAAGAGAGTGATAAGAAAATACTTTTTATATACTGTAAGTTTTCATTTCTCTACGCGGTGATGTCCACTATAGCAAAACATATCCACCTTTTTCCTGGACTAACAAATAGAAATGATTATGTGATCAACTTCCTGTGAGATACCGGAAATAGCGCTTAGCCACTGACCCACAGTGTAAATTTCCGTTTCTGGTAGTGGTTTATTCTAACATTTCAACAAGAGTATTCACAACATTTCTAAACGATTTGCCCCAGAAAAATATCTTTGCAAGTTTCAGGAATATATTGCGCTGTTCGTGGTTGTACTAACAACTAGAGAAAGTTAAATGTGTGGTTACAAGAACAATGTGTAGAACATGCACCTCGGTCTAAAGAGAGAGAGTGGCTGCAGGGCTCCAGACTGTGACCAAATGTGCACATTTTGGGAATAAAAACTTTACATCTGCGTAAATAAGATTGTATCCCACCTCCGTCAACAAAACATGACCAACCTTATTACTGCGTATTACTCTGCTCCCCATCCCTGGAATCTCCGCACAGTGGACATTCCCCTCTCTTTAAATCCAGGCTCAAAACTCTTTTGCACAGACACTTTTGTTCTACCCAAGTCCATATGTACTAATCTGATGTAGTTTTTATGTGGTACCTATTTTGTTTTAAGTGTTTTAGCTTACTATTTTTAATGTTTTATCTGCTGTGTACAGTGTCCTGGGTGCTCTGATAAGGTGCTTTTCAAATAAAATGTGTTATAACTATTATTATCCTCATTGCCATGATTTCCTGTACCGCTTATCCAGTTCAGGGTCGCGGGCGTTGCTGGAGCCTATCTCAGCTATTATCAAGTGAGAGGCGGGGTATACCCTGGGCAGGTCGCCAGTCTGTCGCAGGGCCAACACAGAGAGACAGACAATTGTCCTAGGGACAATTTAGAGTGACCAATTAACCTAACATGCATGTCTTTGGATGGTGGGAGGAAGCCGGAGTATCCGGAGAGAACCCACGCATACACGGGGAGAACATGCAAACTCCACACAGGAAGGAACTGTTGGAGTTGTTCGAACCCCCTACCCAGCCGGGAATCGAACTAGCAACCTTCCTACTGTGAGGCTGCGGTGCCTCACAGTAGATCACCACGCCATTGTGCAGCCTATTATTATTATTATTATTATTATTATTATTATTATTATTATTATTATTATTATTATTATTATTAATAATAATAATAGTATTAGTATTAGTATTATTACCACCTCCAACAAGGGGGTAATGTTTTCGTTAGCATTGGCTTGTCCGTCCATCCGTCACTCAGCAACTTTATGGAAAAAGTACTGGACGGATTGACTTGAATTTTTCACCAGCTGTGTGTCTCAGCCCAAGGACGAACCCATTAAATTTTGGTGGTGATCCGGATCACCTTCTGGATCCAGGACTGTTTTGAAGGAGTCTTTATCATTGTGAGATAGGCCATGTCGGGAAGGTTGTTGATGAGACGTGAGTGCCCCCTTGTGGCACAAATGTGCAGCTGCACATGATGTCAGGACGCAGAAATGAAACTTATGAGCAGCAGTGAGCATGACGAGAGATGACTGTTGGACAGACTTCCAAGTACCCCCGCCTGCGACTTGCAGGAGACGGATATCAGGCGGCGCTGGACATCCGATGGGCGTGTCCAGGTTGTGAGGTTAGGGTTAGGGCTTAGGGATAGGGGGAAGGGTACAAATAAATGACTGTAAACGGTAATATGGGCAGAGTCAGATGTCTAACCTCGCCCAACATCCGTCTCCACCTCGTCCCGCAAGCCGCAGGCGGGACCTTCTCCAGACTTTTAGCCAGTTGAATATGGTGAACTGTGTGCGTCTGTGAAGAACTGTAAGTAAACTGAAGGATGCAGTAATGCAAACTAAACTCCTAAAGGAGGAATGTGGAAGTCCTGTTACACTCATATTCATCTGAATAGCACAAAGACAAGATCTAACACTGATATTTAGAATGATATTCTTTGTTTTTCCTGCATACCTGTCGTATATGCTTTTTATTGACATCTTAACAGCGCTCCATCCTTCCTAAAACTGATATTGTAATAAGTTAAAATGAGAGGAAATTGTTTTTTTTCTGTTATTTCTGTTTGAATAGTAGTTTTTAGTGAGAACTGTTGGTGATGCTTCTCAACCAGACAGATGTAAATATCCCTGAATGCAGGTTCATAGGGACGTGGTAATGTTTAACGGCTCATATACAGCAGTCGCTTCTCTATACAGGTCAGAACTGTCCAACACTTCCGACTTATTTCTAGATCTTTCCTTCTCGGCGACTGACAGGTGATTTAAACAATTATTCTGTAGTCTGTCTGCACAGAGTCCGCTGTGCTCCGTCACCTTTTGCGTGTGTTTGTCAATGATAAGCAATGACACCCTGAGATGTGTATAACCACCACAAGGGACAGGTCAACCTTACCTGATGGCTATGACACTCAGTGATGGTTGGAAGTGAAATAAGGATAAATAATGGGTTGGTGGGGGCGGTTCGTGCTACGATAAGGGTTCTGGGCTAAGAGCTCATTTTGATTCCTTAGGTGCAGGATATTATGGCCCTGTAGTTTTCCCCTAAAGGCATCAGCATGAAGAGTGAGTTGGTTTGTGCATCCAAGAAAGCTCTTGGCTTTTTGGAGACAACATTATGAGAAGATGTTATTCGTTGAGGGTAAGAATGTCCCCGTGGGGATTATTTAGGCCTCTGAGGTCGTTACTGTCTCCCTTTGTAATATATTGTTGGACTTTCTTGGTTCATTGTGATTTGAGGGCAATAAATAATAAGCATACCTTGGACTATTAAGTACCTACAACCTTACATCCTACAACAATGGGACAACATTCCCACACCAACATCCAAAATTACAAATAAGATCAAATAAAATGTAAGATGCATTATAAACACTCTGTATGGAAGTAACACTCAAACTTTCCAGCATTGGCCTGAGGTGAAAAACCCATTTCCCATTTCTGTATGTATGACCCCTAACAGAAAATCTGTTGGTGGGGTGACAAAGTATCCACTTGCAGCAGAGCCACTACCACCCCCGTGGCCCATAAAGTCACATTGTCCGACTGGCGCTGCCTGTGAGAACCCATACATCTTGATCTACTGAGCAGTGGGAGGGCAGCAGATGTTTGGGGATCAGGATGGAGTTATGGCCTGAGGGACTGCAGGGAAAATTGTTGTTAAAGTGTGTCATTTGTCTGTATATGTGAGTTGGGTTTTGATGTACTTTTATTTATTTATTTATTTCTTGGCTCCAGCACTTAGCTGTTTTAATCGTAATGCAGAAAGACAAACAATCAGAGCTCATTGCTGTTTTTCATGAAAACAATGTCCTTAATGCACCTCTTTTCATGCAGCCTGTGGCTCCCTCTGAGAGTCAGGTTCTTTAAATACAGCATGTGACTTTGACTGTAAGAAAAAAGAAGGTGGTGCTGTGAAGCGTTGCTATTTCTGTGTGCACACATGCCGAAACACGGTGGAGTTGCTGCAACTTATTTCAAGTTTTGATATAGAGGAAAAGAAAATTATCTGAGTCTAGAGGAAAAAGAACATCCCTGCATCATTAGATGTTTGCTAATTATAAACTCCCCCAGAGATCAGATACTCAGATACCCACCACTCCTTATCAGTGCTAGCATAAATTATCAGGAAACACAGTTGTTTACAGACGAGCAGGCAGGATTATCTGTCAGCCTATGGTGAACAGACTATGGAGGTGATATTATTTAGAGTCGTGTGGGCTGTCTGTTATACCCATTTAGTTTGCATAATCAAAGCTGTATCAGAGCATTATAAATTCCGGAGGTGTGACTTTCAGCCGGGTAATGAAACAAAAAAAGTTTCATGTTGTGTTTCTGCCAATCAGCATGAACGTGTTCTTACCTGAACAGTGTCAGTTTTCAAAACCCATCTTTGACCAGATGATTTAAGGTGTATAAAACCGACTAAATGCAAAGGAAATTTCAAATTTCCCCAAGAAAATCTGAGTAGCCAAGCAATATAGCTACTCAGTGGTTAGGAATGGTTTGCTGTGACAGAAAATGGGCAACAGAAGGAGAATGACAGGCAGCAACTGGCCGTGGGTCAGAACTGCAGCAGGTCAGGCAGATGAAGGACCTGAGGCTAGCGGCATGTGAGGCGCACGCTCCACCGATGAGCTACAGAGGCGTCTGAGAATAAAAGTTTTGACATTGACAAATGGATCAGGCTTCACTAAATGGATCAGTTGTAATGGAGCTTGGGATTCAACCTGAGAACAGCTGCTTTGCCACAACTAACGCAGGGCTCAAAGTATTCCAGGGCCGTGTCGGATCTCCAGTGTGTGGAGTTTTTGTGTCGGAAAAAATGGAAAAAAACAGAGAGACAATTTAATAACATCACGGTTGCACTTATGAGGAAAGGCTAATCATCATGTTTAGCTAATCAACCAGTGATTTGACAAGAAGGCAGCTTTGCTCTCAATTAAACACATCAACAACTAATCAGAAGTTGAATGGGCCTTGGAAAATGATTGGTTGAGAGATCCAGCTGCAACCCAGACTGATGCTAGACCCTCATACAGCAGAGATGTTGATGAATACCTGTAAACAGAGGCAACAGTATCAGTTTTGTTTGTGGGATTGAGTGTAAGTTAGTGATTATCGATCATTTACACTATGTATTTCCCGACAAACTCTTTTTTGCCCGCTGGTGGGAGTGTTTTTACCTGTACGTGCATTTGTTTGTGTGTTTGAGCATCAGGGAGGACGACAATTGTGAATGTGCTGTTGTACACCGTCGTTTGAATAAGATTTTGTCCCCTCCACTTTGTCCCTTTCTAACTGAGGTGCTTTAAACCTGAACATGGTTCCCTTTGCGAACAAAGTTTCATTGAAGAAACTGTAATCAGTTAATCAATCAAACTTTATTTATATAGCACTTTTCATACAAATAAAATGCAACTCAAAGTGCTTAACAAAAATAAAGACTAAAAAAAGTAAAGATGAAACCCCTGTCCCTCCCACCCCCACAAAAAGACCCACATACAGTACATATACATAAGCACACATGCATGCACACACCCATGCACGCACAAACACACAGTGCACCCAGCAAAAAAGTCTAATACGGTAACAGGTATGGTAACATGGCAAAGCACTGAGGATCCAGATGAGGAAAAACCACCTATAGGGGGGTTTTACGCTGAGAGGCGCAACAGTCCGAAGCCACAGGGAGCACTGCCAGAGAGACCACCCCGAACCAAACAGACCAGTAATGTCTGAATGAATGAAATCAGCTAACACAACTACAGTTGGTGTTTATTTTTCACAATACTGATTGTTATTGCTGAGTCTGACCTTTTATAAACTTGGAGGAAAGTTATTCTTTACAAACATGTCAGTTTATATAGAATTGAAGAGCAAAGTGAATGGGGAAAACACACCACACAGAGCTCTGAAGAGTGACTTTGACAAGCTGAATCATCTTTTCTTAATGGCTTTTATGCACCAACATTGGTCCAAAAATTGAACACTGTCCTCTTCTTAAAAAAAAAAAAAAAAAAACCTCTTAAGCATAAAACTACTTTTTAAGCGTGTGATGCATTTCGGTCACCATTAAAAAGGTAAAATGTTACTGTGATACCTCAAGTTTGAAAATTGACAACCTTACACAGAGTTAACCTGATATTCCTTTTTGTAACTTTAGTTTATTCCAGGGCCCTCTGCTTTGCTCCACCATGAGAATTGAGCCCTGGTAGGCAGCAAAACAAACAAACAAACAAAAAAGCTAAACATGATGCCATTGGTAATCATTACAATTAAGGTAAACATTGGAATTTACCTTAGATATTGAAAAAAGGAATTTAAATGTTCAGGGTAATCTATATTACCCCTTTGATCTTTAATCAAGTGAGATGAATGAATCAGTCAAGAGAGGTTGTATTGATTAGAAAACGGAAATGTTTTTTGTTTTTGTTTTTCCTGGGGATGGGTGGGGGGGGGGCAGTATTGATGTATCTTCATGTGCATCTGCCATTATTGGACTCAACATTAATAGTTACCCACTTAGACAGGGAAAATAACTGTGTTTGGACAAGTAGAACGCCTCATGAAGTTATCCAATTTGGGAAATGGCAAAAAATCTGATGCATCAGTTTATTTTTTTTATTTTTTATGTTGAAATACAGTGGATTATATGCACAAGTCCACTACTTCCTGAAAGTAAGCGAGCTCCTTTGTTTCTTGTCTTTCATTACTGGACAATTAATTAATCCAGATGTTCCTGACTTTAGTAACCATGATAAGAATAGACAGACACACCTGGGTTAATCAGTTTGTCCAGTAATAAAAAAAAAAAGACAGGGTACAAAGGAGCCAGCTTAAGTCCAGGAAGTAGCGGAGTTGTGTTTGTAGGCTGTTCTGTATTTTTATTGTGACACATGCTCTGGCTACCTTTGATGCTTTATGCTGAGTAAGTTTAGCAAAACCAGATCGGTCCACAGGTCCACACTGTTGTCTTCACACTGTTGGATTAATAGTTCCAAACATGCTCTTCAATCTTCAAGCAATCTGATTTTGGGTTGAAAATGTTTAACCAAGTTTATGTGATTTTAATTGAAAGCCAAAAAGGGAAAGAGTCTGTAAAAATTTAAAGTCATTGCATGTATTATACAGAAACTACCTGCTCCAGTTTCTTAGAAGTTGTTTGGGATCTGCAGCATTAGCAGAGTACATTCCCAAAAATTTGATACAGATCTGGATCACTGTCCTCAACTCTGTGAGAAGGGGAAATTGCCTTGTCAGCTGACTTGGCTTTCGCAGTGCGAATTTAGATTTAGCTAATTGATTACAATTTAATGTTGTTAATATTGTCAAAAAAACCTGTTACACCTGCTTCCTCTAAACACTGGTTTGATTTGTTAAAGATTGAACTGATTGTTTAACATCCAAGGGCTCATAATCAATCTTACACAAATAAAACAATCATTAAGCAAAATGTCATTAAGCGTCCCACCTGTTTGTAACATTTGGCTGAATTAGAATTGATTTGGGTATGTTCTGTATTTGTGAGATAGGACAAACAGCTGAAAATCAAAGCAGCCAGACACTGAGATGGAGCGCGTGGCTGTCTGACATTTAGTTGGCTCGCCGTCTAACCACCCGTAAAGGTCTGTTTGTTTGCATCCCTGTTTTTGCTTTGATTTGTCTGCACAAACGTGTGTGTGTGTCTGTGTGTGTACTTCAGGGATAAAATGCCCTGAGCTTGTGCACAAAATTTTGGTCTCCCAAATTTCCTCATTTGTGAAGTGATTAATTTGAATGCAAATCTCTGAGGATGGAAACTGGGAGACATTATTAAAGTCTAACATTAAAGACACAGCAACAGGCAGTGGCACCCTGCACTGTGACCAGTAGAAATGTTCGAGTCTAGAGATGATTATGTTAAAAATCAAAGCCTATAGCAAAAGGTAACGTACACCCCTGGTTACCCACCTTTGAATTTTTTTTGAGAAAAAAGCCTTGGAGATCTACGCTATTTTGCATACCTTCCCAGTGTAGACTGTCCTCTTCCCCAAGACATGCCCATGTAATGTTTGTTCCAGAGAAAAATGATCCATTGATGCCTTGCAGTTGGTGACGTCACCTATGCATTCCATCTTGCCACCATATTGAGCAGAGCAGAATACACTGTATTAGAGCTAAAGTGAGGCTGAGGTGAAATACGGTTGTGGTGTGGATATTTGTTAACCTCCAAGAACTGAAACGATACAACAGGAAAAGATCTTTTATTGGATGCAATTCATACGGAGTCCCTGCAAAAGTTTCCAAACAGCTAGCATGAACCGACACATGAGGAAGTCTTTTATAAAGCTTTTATAGACACAGATAACATGCCTATTGATATTTCACAGCTGCCAGGGCTGACCTGAAAATATGACATCTCAAGGATAAGAAAATGTTTTTACTGAAAGAATAGATAAGTAATGTTCGGGTGATCAGCTTTATGTAAACAGCAGCACATAAGAGCTTCATATTAAACCAAGGGGCAAACTCCGCCTCAGAACAGTGAAGCTCGCTTCCTTGTTGCAAATAGTGTAATCCTCCCTTCATCCGCTAGGGTCTGGCTCCAAGAGCGAGCAAATCCCCATAGACTCCCATGTTAAAAACGCCAACTTCACAGCAGAAATAAACAGGTTTACAGCCTGGTTCAAAAAATCATTTTAGGTTTAATAGGTCAAGTTTACCTTCATGTCAACTGTGAGGGGGGTGAATTTTTTTATAACTCATTCGTTTAGATGTTATTTATTCTTCAAATTACACATAATTAAGGGCGTGTCCTTATGATTGACATGCGGCAGACCGGAAGCTCCGCCTGCTGACCGGAGGCTCCTAGTTAGCTCCTTCTTTGCTCTTAATAAGGTCTCAGTTTGTTACAGAGTCGCACAACGGCGGTGTTTAGTCAGCGAATTGCAAGTCTAAGCATGTCTTACCTTAACCATGCCGCTTAGGGGGCTTATCTTTGTTAGCTCCTCTTAGTTTCGTGTTAGCTCTGTTAGCGTTTAGCCCACAGTACGTCAGCTGTCAATCATTTGCCCCGCGGCCGCGCTGTGCCCATTTTAGTATTTTCCTGGAGTGACGACGTACGTGACACGGCAAGATGGCGACGGTAAGACACGCCCAACTAGCTTCACATTTCTCTATTCAGAAGAGACCGGAAGCTACGTCCAGTAATTATATACAGTCTATGTATTAAACGCTAAACACAGGTATTTGTTTCAGTAACTGTCTGATCGGATTCGCTCTCATAATTACATTTTCTGAAAAAATTGTACAAGACATCAAACCCAGTTAGCAACAGCTAAAGTTAACTCTCCTAAAGTGCATTGAAACTCAGCTGATATGATTTTTACATTGGACAAACAGCTGCTTGCAGTCGGCTTTGGATCAGCTGATCGCGAAAAGCATCTCTGACCACATTCACCTTCAGTAATCCACAGAAAGAAATATCTGCGTCTCCTGTCAGGTTGTCACTCCCGACTGCACCGTTTCTTTTTTGTTTGTTTTTTATAACGCCACAACTATCACTACCTGATGGTTTGTATAGAGTCCCAGTAGCGCCACCAAACAGCACTCAATATGGCAGCGGCGAGTAATTTGAAAGCAGAGAATGCGTCTGTGATGTCAGCTGCAACTTTTCAGTACTTGTGTTTGAAACCATGTCACTTAACCCCACCCAACTCCTAAACCATGTTGCATGTTATATTTTAACAACTTGAAATAACACAACAAAAACAAGTGTGTTTTCTTAAAGGTGCCATGACATGAATTTTCACTTTTCTGGGGTTTTGGGGGTATAATATGGTCTGTTGTTCACTGATGAGGCCATGTGAATGTCCAGAGTAAGAATCAAAGTTCCTGTTTATGGTCAGTCAGCTTTGTTTCTTTGTTCAAAAACGGTTGAATCAGACAGCAGCTTATCTTTTTATGTAGTGTTATCATTCTATGTAATTAATTAGAGCACACTATCAAGCAAACAGTAATGTCAACTACATGAACCAGTTTTTACTGCTATGGCATCACTCCTTTAATATCAAATGCAGAAATGGCATATAAATGGCACACAGTAAGTGCCATAAGTGGAGTGACCCAGTTATTTCATACACCACAGAAAGCCTCATCCATGATTGGGATTGCGACTTCAAGAACAAGAACAATTTTCTCTGTTCTTGCAGAGGATCTGTCTCGTGTCCCGTGGTTAAAAGTGAAGCATTTGGCTGTTTCATCCAAGGCTCTTCTTCCGTATGCTGACAATGAGCCAATGCTTATATTAGACACATTTCTCTTATGGTACTTAAAGGGCTGGTATTTCACAGGACAGTATTATGAGTCATAATTGGGTATAAGCAGATAACACTTATAACCCTTCCAAGTGGAGGTTTGCTGTAAAGGTTGATTTTTCAAACCACTCACACAGCTGATTTGCACACCAGCAACCAGTCCTGCAACCATAGGGTGAATGCCGGTGGGAATAATTAAACTTTAATTAATGATATGTGTTAATGCCATTTCACCTGTGTCCCAATTCTACTGTATCTCTGTCATATACACTGAGGTTTCTGTGATCTGGAATATCATGTCGAGCACTCAGAATCTGTATGCTGCACGTCAAAGAGTACATACTGACGACAGCATGTCTAGCTGTGAAGATTTCATGATTTTCATTCAACCAGACCGTTTGATAATGATTCTTTTTTCTGCAACAACAATTTGGCGCTGCGAGCAGGCTTCCACAGGTGCCCACGGGGGATTCTCTTTGATTCGTGTTTTTATTAGGCCTGAAACAAACTCCTGCCTTAAAGGGGGGGCACCTCGGTGGACTCCCACCGTAGACACTGACGGAACCCAACGAACACAGAGATAGAGAACGAGAACTCTGGTGAGTGAGATCACACCACAACTAACACTCCTCCTGGGAGAAAGGGCTGCAGAGTCTTGCAAGCCTCCGCTTGAAGAGGCAGTTGTGAGGGCCACCTAAAAAATTCTGTAGTGATGCTGTAAGCCCCAAAAGGGACCTTGGGGATCACTCAGAGATTTGATGGTGGTGCTGGGGGCTCTGCTCGAGGAAAGTGCAAGTCTGCCCGATCGGCGGCACTGCTGTAAGAACGGTTCCAGTCCTTTCTAAAAGGGGGCTCAGGTCCCTCTTTCAGACTTGCTCTGGAGATTTAGATAGCAA
Organism: Atherinomorus stipes; assembly: GCA_023101725.1. Lineage (NCBI taxonomy): Eukaryota > Metazoa > Chordata > Actinopteri > Atheriniformes > Atherinidae > Atherinomorus > Atherinomorus stipes. The sequence goes on from JALJCO010013265.1 coordinate 238,111, forward strand.
TGCAAGTCTGAAAGCGGCTACTTAGTGAGGAAGGGTGGCAAGTTAGACCGACTAAATTCGCCCTCAGAAGAAGATGTCCGTTGAGGGGTAGAAGAGAAAAGCATCCCAGGGTTGCGTCATGTGTAGTTGTGGCTCAAAGTCAGTGAATCCTCTTCCAGCCGGAGAGATTTTCTCTTTTAAGGAGAGAAAATACAGTTAGAAGTCTGTTAAATTTAGTTAAGAATGGATTGCAGGAGGAATATTTCCAGCTGACGGAAATATTGCCAGTAATTTAGATTCTGTTGGGATTCCGATCAAATTCCAGCAGGACTGTTTCTCCTGATGACAACACAAAAGTATGGAAACAATTAGAGGCTGTGTCACTTAGGAGTAAAGACAAATATTTGACCAATTTAAAGCAGAATATTAACAGATTGTCAGGTTGGACAGAGCTAATGATCATACTTTTCAGAGGCTGAAATTCCATTTTTTTCTCTTTTTTTTTCTTTTTATTTGTCTGCTTTTGCATCATGAAACAACTTTTGGTTGTTTGTTGTTGGGTTTGGATATTGTAAATCCTGTTTTCCATGACTCTTTTCTGGCTTTGTATGCACACCTTTTACCTTTTGGCTAAATATTCATACAGCAGTGCTTCTAGGATTCACACAAAGATTCATGGGATTATAGCAAAAAGCAGTTGAATCGTGCATTTTAGTAGAAATCTCTAGTTATTCAACATCCAAGTTACTTCACACAGAGTGCGAAGACTGTGAAGGTTTTTATTTGATTTTTTATATATTATATATTAAATCTGTTCCTCTCTTGAACTAAATCTCCTTACCCCTTCTTTCATCCTTCACTTTATTTTCATCAAAACTTTAACATCATATATTATTTTAAAGTCTTTTTTGCTTCTCCTTCTGCTTTATATCTGCTTAGACTCTTTTACTCTTATCTTCTGTCAGTTGGTTCCTTTTCCCATTTTCCCTGTTGTTCTTCTTTACTCTGTCTTACCGCTCTGTTCAATGGTATCTTAGCCTCATCCAAAAAGAGTCCAATCCATAATAGGTTGAACCGTAATGAGCTCATTTAAGGAGTGGAACAAGGGACCAGCATTACTAGTCTGACAGACACCCATTTAGGAGCAGTCCACTGAGGTGTCTACACCACAGACCCAACTGTCAACCAGCCAACTATGCAGCAAGCTGTTTATCAGCTTCCTGTTCTGAAAACCCTCTCCTCACTCATTTTCACACCAGTTTTCCCCTAAAGAAAGGAAAAGAAAACCTTCAACATGACTGATATACTGTTTAGCCACCACTACCCTTCTGCCTGGCCAACCTCTTTTTGTTTCTCTCTCTCTTTCACTCCTTTCCTCCCCATAATCAGTAGTTTTCTCAGTCTCCACCATTTCAGAACAGATGATCAGAGATGAATGGATTGCCATTTCTAATTGTGATTGTGGTGCTTAATAAAGCCATAACAAATAGACTTTTCAGATAGAAGTAGCCATTTTCTGGCAGGATTGATCTTCTTGGCTCTGCTGTCCATTGGCTAGCTTAGAGGTCTGTCATCCATCAGTGGAGAAAGGGAGTTGGAGAGGGGGAGACCTGAGAAGATAACCTTTCTGATCTTCTGTAATTACTGCTGGTTTCAGGCTGGCCTTCAAACCCTCCCACTGATCTTTGATAGTTAGGGGTATATGTGCATCTCTCTCCTGCTCTGTCGCTTCCTGTTGCACAGATATTGTTTATGCTCTCCTGAGGTGCTATGAGCTCACAAACCTCCTGTTTTTAATACTGTGCTGTCCTCATCTTCACTTCCCCCCAATTAAACCCTCTCTTTATCCTCATCAAAAGCAATTATGGTTTGATTACTTGATTTGTTGTTGTTGTTGTTTCTTTGGGTTTAATCAAAGCTGCTTCCAGAAGATGCAGCAATGCGGACAAGATTTTAGAAAGAGGGTTTATTGCAGTGATATCAAAAATCAATAATGAGCAAAGATGTGTTAACACTTGGAGAAAAGCAGGATAAGTGGTCAAATTAATGATGTTTCTTCCATTCAAATGTCCTTGCATGCAACCTGTAAGGCAGCACACTTAATTTAAATCAAGCCATAATTAATGTTATTTTACTTTTGTTAAGGATGTTCTTTGGGAAATTAATATGATGATGTGGTGAATATGTTGAGCAACATTTAAATTAGTTTAGTTTTAATTTGATTTCCTACCGTATTTGTCCAACTTCACACAGGATCACCTTTTTTATGTTTGCAAGTAAAATGATTATTCCTTAAATGGTGACAGTATCATCTACCCTTTTTCTACCGTGCTGGCTTGTAACCAGTACTTTAACTGGATTACTTGGGCAAACTTGATTGCTTAGAGTTGCAGTAAGTTAATCACTGACAAAGTAGGGTAGATTATATCTTACTTGAGCCACCTCCAGCTTCCCTGTTTTACTCTGATAATGGTTGGGTTTATTAAAATGATAATGCAATCAAAAATAACCTTTTATGTTGGTACGGATGGAAGAAATGTACCACACAAAAATTTGACATGATGTTAGAGCTTATCAGTTCTTCCAATGACATTTTACAACAAGTGATGATGATGAGGAGGAGTGTTTATTTGGATGATTTGCTATGATTAGTAATAGTCATATTGCTTTAATAAAACCGTGTTGCTGTGAATGATGAGACCGCCCCATAAAACATGTTGATTAAACACTGTTACCAGTGACTTCCCAGTTTGAACACTTCATCACTTATTAGTTTCAAAATGAACCAACCAATAGCAACTGTGTTACTTAGTAAAGTGCATCTACAGTATTTACATGGTTTTTAAGGCCTAGCGCTGTCTGAAAGCCACTCTTTGAACAAAGTTGCACAGCAGTATATTAAAGGGACTTGAGGCAAGATTAAGAAATAAGACTCGCAACTGCCGCGACTGGTGCTGCGGGTAACTGCAGCCATGAGACAAGCTATCACGGAAGCATGCACAAACTGAAGCTGTAACGTTGTTTTCTATGCTGATAAAGTCTTTTTCTTCGTAGTTCAATCAATCAATCAATCAATCAATCAACTTTTATTTGTATAGCCCTTTACAATAACCAGAATGGTACTCAAAGTGCTTCACAATTAAGCCATAAAAGTACATCGATACATAAAACAGAAAAATCAATAAAACAGGATAAGAAAGAAATAAGAAGTAACTGGGAAGTGCCATAGCGCCGCAGGGTATTAAGAGCCTGTAGGAAACGCATAAAATAAGTTAAAGATAGATGGATAAATAAATAAATAAAAACCTTACCTAAAAAACTAACCTAGATGGAACTAAAGGCTAATCTAAAAAGGTGGGTCTTTAGCTTTGATTTAAAAAGGCCGAGATCAGTGGTGATGCGAATGTCCAGGGGCAGTTTGTTCCACAACCGAGGAGCAGCAACAGCAAAAGAACGGTCACCCCACTGCTTGTGTCTCGACCTTGGGACCTCAAGCAAAAGCTGACCCGAAGAACGCAGGGCCCTACCGTGATCACGGATAGTTAAAATATCTGATAAATAGGAGGGCGCCTGGCCATGAATAGCGTTAAAAACAAACAACAAAAGTTTAAAATCGACTCTGAAACGAACGGGAAGCCAGTGAAGCGACGACAGCACGGGGGTAATGTGTTCACGTCTAGACGTGCCTGTTAAAAATCGGGCTGCAGCATTCTGAATGAGTTGAAGACGTGAAATCAAAGACTGGTTTAGGCCGACATAGGGCATTGCAGTAGTCCAGCCTCGAACTAGTTCCACTTTTTAGTGTCTTTCAGTTGATCTGGATTGTTTGCTGACGGCAGAAGAATCAATAACTATCCCTTACAGTGTTTGAATTTACTGCGGCCGTCTCCTTCCTGTATCAAAACTGTCGGGGATGCGGATGTAGCGCCATTTGACGTCACAGCCGCAGGACAGCGTGGGAAATTCAGCCACCGAATCGCAACACATTATGCAGCACACATCCTGTTCAAGGCAACGGAGAGAGACGTGGGTGGGCTCGTTCTTTTTGGTTTTTAGCGCTTCATCACCCATTAGTATTGAAAAAACGGGACATGCTTTTTTATTCTTTTACAATTACTGCCTCTAGTTCCTTTAAAGGTAGGGTTGGACATCTTGACAAAACAGTTTGAGCAAGCAACCTTTTGAAAATACACGTCAGTATTCCAAACCCGTTTCTTCAGACCCCCAAAGCCACGCCTCCAGAGCTCAGGAATGTACAATGTTTGTTCCTGAGGTTTCAAGAGCGAGTTGGTGAAGCAGGAGACAATTTAGTGGATAGCTCGCTCATCAGCAGCTGATGAAATGCGTTTCCTCCAAGCACTTAAATCCCTCACCTTCAACTCTTGTCAAGAGTACCTAACTGCAGTTACAATGGCCGACAAGGGCGCCACCATACATCCAATCCATACAAGAAGTCTCAAGCCGAAGTTAGTTAAACACAGCTAAGCGTATCAATCTGCGGCTTGCAACCAGATGCGTGTAGTCGGGTGGTTAGGTTTGGTTAGGAGAAGGGTTAGGGTTAGATTTTAGTAAGTTACATGGAGAAGAAACTTCTGCTTGGATTGGAATATGGCGACGTATCATGACTGCAGTTGGGTCCCTCTCACTTTTTTAGCAGTGTAAAAAGTCCACACTTGCAGCATTGACACCTCCTTGATTTAATAATCATTTCTTTTCTTTTTGGTGGATTTACAGTATCAGAGCAAATAACTTTGCAAATAACAGCAACAGTAAGCAGTCTGTCGACCATGTTTGTTTACGCTGTGAGTCCCACGAGTATGCGTGAGTTTGATGCGGTCAGTTGGCCTCTGTGATCCCTGATCTGGGGCAGTTGTTCCATGTATGATACCCAGTCTTTAGTTGTCATAAATCAATCTGCGAGGCCAGTCTGTTTGTATGTGTTTCCAGGCCTATAGCCTATCTGAAATCAGCAGACTGTGAGAGTCGCATAGTGTGTCCCCAGCTTTACATCATCGCCTTTACATGTGCTCCAAGCCTCTGAGAGTGCATGATTATTGTACGGAGTGGGGTACACGCAGAAGGAGGAGTGGTAAGGGACAGATGGTAGTTGAATTTGATTGACATATCATCATTGAATCGGTTAGAACAGGCTGGTTAAAATGATTGGATGGTGTTTTTTCAGTCCTGTCTGTTCCACAGGTACCTAAAACTTTTTATTTATTTATTTATTTTTTTGTTAGAGCATTTGATTAATTCACCGCAAGCGAGGTGTGGATGGGTTTTTAAGGAATAAAGTTAAAGCGCTCCTGGCAATAATTTCCTACTGTACCTTTATGTAATTTTGACACTTTTTATGCAGTGTCAGGCAACTTCAGATCCAGTTTAAAGCAAAGTTGTTTTCTGAGCTGATAGTCTTTTAAAGTGAATGTGTCTAAATGGTACTTGTAACTAGAACATGTTCAAAATATTGAACCATGTACACACAAAAGGTTCTGTAGCGGGGTTAGATTCCAGCATTGGCTGTTTTAATGAGCACCAGCATGTTTTCTCCAAATTAATCATATGGGTATTTTATTTCAGTTTAGAGTACTTATACATTTGTGTTTTTTAGAGACTGTGCCTAGAGGAAACTTACTGAAACCTTTTACCTCTGGTTATCTCATCTTCTGTCCAGGTGGTCCACTTCTTCATCCTCCTCTCTCTTCCCAATTTTCCCAGCATGCCTCTCAGCTACACCAGAACTTCTGGTTTTTCATGGAATTACTTAGACAGTTTCTCTTTCTTTACTTCATCCTGCCACTCTTTCAGATTTTCTGTGGTCTCACTTCTGCTTCTGGCTATTGCTTAAATTCTAACACCTACCCTGACATTCTTCCACTCCAAGTATTGCTCTGTCTGGGTTGCCATGACGTTTCATTACTTCGGCAGCAGTATGATATTGACCTCCCTCCACCTCCCAGTAAGTCTCTGCTAATAGAGACGGCGCAGTGGAATGAAGAGGACCAGGTTGAGCGACCTCGGTCACAGAGGAACAGTAGGGGGCACTCTTCAGCCTTCAGTGCCATTTGTTGCTGTCACTACCAGCTTGCCTATGAATGAAGTGGGCAGAAGGCGAGCAACGATGCTGCAGGTTTGTCATGGTTATTCAGTGTTCTTTTTGTTTGTGCATGCATGAATGTGTTGCCATGCATGGCAACTCTGTGTCCTTTGCTGTACATGAGAAAAGGGCAAAAGCTTAGCAGGGAAAAGGAGACGATGCCATCAATCTCATTCATATGGATGACCTAATGCATGTGCCTATGTGTGTTCACGTTTAGTTTAGGTCTCCTGTGAGTTTTTAAGCACATATTTCTGGTTCAGTGATATCTAAGGTTATGTAAAATGATGTGAAGTCAGCAGTGTGCAAACGTCACGAGGAAATCATTCAAAGGTCATTACAGATCCGGGGATGGCAAGATACAGTACCTGTGTGAACATTTACACACCATGAAAAAGGTATTCTGATGCAAAGGACAATTCATTTCTGTATTAGCTATGTATTGTGTGCAAAAGAGGCTTGAACTTAATATACTCAGGCTTTTTAAAAAGTCATAATTTCAAGAGATAGTAATTGGATTAGGTACATGAAATGCAACCTCAGATAAAAAAAAAAAAGAGCCACGACATCAGGTGTCATTATTTTTTTGCAAAAGTTAAACCAAAATACAGAAACAGTGAGAGAAGAGCCAAGTATGTATATCCTGGAACCTTTAAGATCAATAACTTGAGGTAATGGTTTTCTATTTGCCTTTATTAGTCTCACATCATTGTGAAGGAATTTTGGTCCACCCTTCTTTACAATGCAGCTTCAGTTCATTGAGATTTGTGGGGATTTATTAATGACCAACGCTTCCACCACAGCATTTTAATCAGAAAGAGGTCAAGGCTTTTACTGGGTCATTGTAACACCTTGAATAACTTCTTCCACCACTGTAATGCTGGTGCTGCTTGGGGCCACTGTCGTATGACCCAATTTCAGTCTAGCTTCAGTTGTTGGACAGATGGCCGCACATTTAACACTAGATGACTGTAGTAAACAGAGGAGTTCATGGTTGACTCGATGAGTCTTGGGTGTCTGCAGACTGAACTTTGAAGCAGGATTAGTGGCTTGCAACACTGCACTGAAATAAGTGGATATGATAAATATGGATTCTTATACTTATCCTGGAAACTTGTACTTGAAATTGAAAATTAAGCCTGCTCTGGAGCAGGTTATGTTATGATGTACAAGGTTACCACATATAAAAGAAACACCTCCTAACCAATGAGTTCTCTTTAAAGTCGCAGCAAAGCCGCTGCGCTCACGTCAAGGACCGGGTGTAAAGCCGGGGTTAGGCTACATTCACACAGCAGTTCTCAATGCTCAAATCCCATTTTGTGTTCACCAAAAACCAATTTGTTTGCATGGTTGTTCATATTATCATTTACATGTGACCTCCATCAGACTTCAGTATGAACTCTTCATGGCTCTAAAGTGACCTGCATGTACAGAGGAAGACATGACGTTATACGCTGCTGGCTGTGTTTATGAAGATAAGTATGGATCACCCACAAGGCTATCATGTTCAGTCAGAGATGAAAAAGTATGTTAAAACATTGTTCCGTCCTTTGTTTACATTCAATCTTACCAAATTGTGTCACCTCGGGTGCAGAAATAAGACATCTGTTTTACTTCTATGATGTCAAAGTCAGATTAAATGTGACATGACTGTTAAAACTGCACCAGCTTTGACACAGATCAGATATGAATTCGATTAAGGATCTAATTTGCAACATGGGTGGTCGGAGCACTGACCCATCAGTGTGAACGTATGCAGCATAAAACACAAACTAGTTACTTTAATATTTGTTCCCACTGAATTTGAAAGACTTAGACTGAACATAATCCTTTCTAACTATTAAGATGATCACAGATCTGTCAGAGATTTCCTGGTTTTTCATCCAGTGAATGAATGTGCAACATATCAAACTGCAGATGACGAATGACACTCGAATGGTTTCTGTACACATTATACCCACATTCAACCTGTATGGCAAGGTCTCCTACTGACTGACCCTGTTGCAATAAGTTTATGTGAGGTGACAAGTTCCTGTTGATGGGGGGGAAATTGCTGTGGTATATAGTATTTTGTCATTAAAGACATTCTTTATTCTCTACGTTCTTTGACTGTAAACTACACAAGAAACTAAATGAACATCAGATACCCAGCTCTGACACCAAATATAATATTTCAGAAGCTCTCTTCTATCCCTTCTTCTATAATAAGATATCTTATCACAGCACTGTCAAATGTTTGCTACCTCCCTTTAATTTTAATCTTTGTTTTTATTGTTAATAAGGCCACACATTTTTGTGCCATTAATTTTGAAAACAAATTAGACTAATCTTTTTCAGGTTTCAGTTTTTCTGTCCTCATATTAGAGGAACCTCTGTCTGTGATTGGGATCAAAGTGTTTATTATCTATTTAGGTTTAATATTTGTTTTAAAAAAAGACAAATTATTATATTCTTTGATCTTCTACGTGGTTTGTGAACTACTTGCATGTATTGTACAGGATATGACAGAGAGGATGAGAACTTGAGTTCACACAGATGGATTCATGTCACTTTATGGATGTGATTGCATATAAAGTGTAAACATGAACAGAATATGTTCGTACAGAAAGTGTGTATTTAGGTGCTTGTATGCTCAACTTTCAGTGACCCGGACATCTCCCTGCATGAGCTACAACATGATTCTCACAGTGCGACTCTCTGTCACTTCCGTGCCTCTCATGGTGCCTGGAGGAGGAGCTCACCACCAGAGACTCGGTCATCCTGCAGTCAGATCCTTCTCATGCATAGTTTTAGTGTTGCAAATTTTACAGTTGATAGAAATGCAAAGGAATGTCTGAGTACATTGCCTTTTCTTTATTTGTTTAAAGAGAAAAATCAGCTCAAACTGCTTATTTCTTTATATTATTCTTTCTATTTTTAAATACTTACCTGCATTATTATTTGCTTTGATAAGCTCGCTTACTGACTTATTTTTCATAGGGATATTAAATCCAGTCGTATCTTACCAGTTCTCCAGTTATACAAGTGCAACAGTCCCTATATCTACAGTCACAGAGTTGGAACAGAAAAATAAACACATAAGCATTTGTAAAGCTATAAAAGTCACTTAAACTATTTATACCCCATAATTCAGTGGCAAGTCTCTAAACTCTGATAATGACTCCATTTAATAGCCGCCACATTCCTTCTTGATTTGATGTTGTAATAAAACAATCTGATTACTTTTAGTTTCTCGTGCCATAAGCACTTTTCTGACAAAGTTTTTTTTTTTTTCTTTGTGTTGCTTTGCTTTGTTTTGTTTTTAGTGTGGAAAAAAAGTGATATACCACTGAAGTTGGACTGAGTTTTTATTGATCATACAGTAGTTAACCTTATAAACATTATTGGCCACCCAATGGAGCTGGTAATAAATATGCCTGCAGTCGGTGATGGGGAGGCTGAATAGCTAGACACAATTCTATACTGGAAAGGTCATTGACTCAATAATTACAGTTGGCAGTTAGACCAACAATTGTCTGCTTATGCAGTATTCACCTAGCCTGGCAAGCCAGCCTCACTAACGCCATGTATGAGATACACGGCAATCACAGTGCAGGACTCAGGCAGGACTTTGCGATATGATTATGGACATTGTTTGGCACACCAGATTTCCCTCCTCAGTAAAAAGGTTGGGTACGGTAATGAAATGCGGCTCTACCAGGGTGGACCTAGTTGACTTCACTCTGATTAGCTAAAACCTTATTTGGGAAAGTGGGTCAGCCTGTTAGTGGAATTTGACTAATTGATTGATTTGATTGATTTATTGTTTCGCACAGACATGTGCGAAACAAATGGTGCAAGGAGGGAACGAAGCCGATAGGTTTGTACAGATCTACCACTCCTGTCACTAGTTACAACACAACATGTTTCTCTTGCTGGCAATCATAAAGTGAAAAAAAGAAAGAAAAGAGAAACAAAGCAAAACAAACAAACAAGAGAAAAGAATAGTGCAGAAGTAACATTCGATTGGCGATAAAAATGAAAATGACAGGAACAAAGACATAAAAAACAAGGGAAACAAAGTACCTAAGAAGACATGAGTCATAGGAAGAAAACAAAACAAAACAAAGATAATAAGAGATATTTGTAGCGGATGAAAGAAATCAAGAATAGCAAATATAGATTTTTTACTGCTTTTTAAAGAGATCATGGGAAGATATGGATCTTAGTGAAGGAGGCAGTCCACTGATTTTATTTTATTTTTTATCTGCGTTCCCCTCCCCCATTTGCCCTACAGGTGCCAATGGCACTTGCCAGGCCGGCATTGTAAATAAGAATCTTGTTCTTGTGTCTTTGCCTGGTTAAATACAGGTTAAATAAATAAATAAGATAAACATTCCAAATCATAGGTTCTCTATAGGACATATTATACTGGTGGTGGGATGTACAGGAAAAGGGTAAATATAGAGTGGGATTATCACTGTGTCTAGTATGGTGAGAATGTACAGTATCATTAGAAATGAAAAAATTCTGAAGGGAGATCATGATTTCTGTAAATATGTGAATAAACAGACAAATCTAAGTTTATGTATCGGTAAAATTTGTTTGCTAACGAGACCATCAGTTAGCATCATGGGGTCTTCAGACGATGAACATACATTTATTAGACATGACAACATCTAGAAAATAAATAAGCTTAAGGGTAATGACAACGTTGTGGTGGACTCCTTCAGTGTTGCTAGAAATTGCTTCTTTAAATCTATTTGTTCGAAAACTGACTTAAATTCACCCATGTTCAGAAATGCAGTCAGACATGACTGCTAGCACAACTCATGCCTAATGTATCAGCTGGGGGTAGGGGAGGTTGGAAGGAGCAAAGGAGGGGGAAGGCTGTCTGCTTGATGGTGTGCTCTAATTGAAGAATATGAATTACATAAAAATAGAACCTACATTGAATAATAAGCTGCTCTCTGATTCAACTGTTCCTGAACAAAAGAAACAAAGTGGACCGCACATGAACAGAGACTTTTATATTCGCTCTTGACATTCACATATGGGTGGGTTCAGCATCCGACCAGCATTACACGTAGCAATTTTGGTGAAAGTAACTGGTTTTATGCCAAGTGTTACATCAGTTGCATGTTTCATGGCGGAAACCAAACTTTGAGGCCCTGCCCCCACCACACCCATAGTCCGGCAAGGATACAGAGCACTGTTTGGAATCTCACATGCCTTGTGAACCCACAGAAAGCATTGTGGTGGCCATTTGTGGTATTTGAGAAATTAACGCAATGCGACACCAACAAATTATCAAAAATGAGCCAAAAAATTAGTATTTTTTAAAAATGGCTGATTTTATGTTGGATTTATCACAGTAGTCCAAGAGGCTTTTTTTGTAGGTCCTGATATGTTCTCATTTGAAGCTTTCTTGGGGGCGCTATAGAGTAATTTTTGTAAATAATCCAAAATATCTCCTCACATATAAGTTGAAGGTCATCATCTGGAGATTGGCCCTTTCTTTGTGTCATTTCCATGTACTTTCTGTTTCCATGGTGTTGGGGTCATATTTGCCATGTTTGGCGTAGTGACTTGAGCTTTTCACTGTGGCATCATGGCAGAGTTTGACATCTGATGCTGCTGTATATCTGGGGCTTGGCTCAGTGAAAGCCAATAGAGATAAATGTCAGTTGTCTGTACATCAACAAGAACATACAGAATTTGAGGGCTTTGTGTAAGAAAGATCTTATTCAAAAATGGAAAGAGGAATAGCCTAAAATCAAATGTTTTATTTCTCTAAGGCAGGATCTCTGTTGTAGAGATGTCTGAGGCAATAAATCAAACACAGAGAAATGACTTGCTGTTTAATGAACCATGCTTTGTTCAGATGTAAGATCTCACCTAACCTTATGCAACCTTCACAAGGCCTGAGGTAGCCGTCAACCTGCACCCATCTTTGCCCCTGAACTGTTCACCAGAGAGTTTGTTTAAATGCCAGGCACTGCTGTAGGCTTTGTATGTGTGCATGTGGGAACGCATGCACTCTGGCCTCTGTGCTCAGTAGGTAAGGATGGAAAATGCATTATTGATAGTGTTTGAGGTATGCAAAGCAAGGCAAGGAACCTCTTTGATCTCTCACAGACACCGTGTCGCTTGCAATCTCCCTCAGATTTAGTCGTGTGCACACAACGCCGAGAGGCAAGAGACACAAATTTCTTCTTGATCACCTCTCCCTTTTATCTTTTTTTCCCCTTTCTTCTGATACTTTTTTATATAAGATATACAGCCCAAGGAGCAATTGTTTAGCTGTTTATCTTGCTCTGGCTAAAAAGAAAGGGTAAAGAAAGTAGAAAAGCCATTATGACTCCTACTTAAATGGCAGAACGATTGAAAATTGAACCAGGGAATTTGCTGCCAATTAACTGTATATTCATAAGGTACTCTTATCACCCGAATTGAATTTACAAGCAGAATGATGCAGCATGTGTTGGGACTGGGGACATAATTGCAAAGCACGGCCAAGTAAGTTATGCAAATGGTGCTCATTTCCTCACAAATTTGAAGTGACTTTACTGGCACCCGTATTTACACAGTGCTTTAATAACTTAAACATAGGTAGTCCCACTGTAATTGGGGTGTTAGATTAAAGTTTTCAGGGCTTGGTTGAAAGAAAGTAATGTCCCTGAAGGCATACGCAGATGAGGAATGAAATGAACATTAACAAAAAAACTTCTGGAATTTTCAACATTTCCTTTGAAGAGCTAAAGCTGTTGTTGTTTTTCAGGCAGATATAAAACGATTAGGTTAAAAAAAAGGCACTTTTTTTTTCTTTCGAAAGATTAAATACCACATGGACTTTATGGAGCATAATCAGTAGTTTCAGCCATTTATGAGACTGTGAAGCAAGTATAGGAAAATAGAAATCACTAGCAGCACCTGTGACCCGTTGTAGCTGCTGATAATGTGTGAATGTGCATGCACATCAGTGTTTTTTTTCTTTCTTTCTTTCTCCCTCCCACATGCGACAGTGAAGAGATCTAGCTTATCCATTGTGACAGTCACTTTTAAGTCCTTTTGGAAACTGGTTGGTTCAATTTACCCCCATCGCCGCCCGCTACCCCACTCCAATTACACTCTCACACATAAACACTCACAGGCTCGCACACACACTTCTCTGATACGCTGCTGGACAAACGATTGACCTTCGCTTTGCAATCTCTGAGGTCGATCAGTAGGCCATTCTTCCATGTAATGTTTACATCTGTGTGGGCTATTTGGTCACAATGGGGAGATTGCCTCTGGTCAACAACCTGTGTCTACAATGGTCATTTTCCCTGGTGTGGCAAAAGGGAAGAGGCCATCAAAGCAGCAAAATGGCGTGGCTGTTTGTTTTTTGAGTGGGACATTAGGGCTGAGGGAACACTGCAGAATATTTCATTTTCTGTCTTCCATTGCTTTTGCTTTCCAGTAATGACACAACATGTTTAACCTTACAGTATTTACACCTCAATGAGAGAACTCACTTTTGTGAAATGTTGGCTTTAATAATGTCAGGGTGGGTCAATTAATGAATACAAACATTTGGAGTGTGGAACTGTTATGTGTCTTTTTGAATTTATTAAAAGATGATTCATATATTTGCAAATTTATGACTCAAACTAAAGCACAAGCTCTTTGATCTATTTATTAGAAAAGCATTTCATTACAGTTTAATCATAAACTAATTAGATTATGGCCACATGCCTAATAGTGAGTAAGTCTTCGTGATGGCATTGAAATGGGTCCCACCTATCTCGGTGGAGACAAAAATCATCTGAAATGGAGGGGGGGGGGGGGCAGTCAACGGTCTTGAAAGGTAAAGCATAACACATTTGGGGAGTGGGTAACCTAGTGGTAAAAGCAAAGGTGGATATGTGTCAGACCTGTGGTGGGAAGACGCCCAGCATTGCTCTGGCTAATAATGGAGCCTTTAGATGCCCCGGCCCAGAAAACCACAAGTGCCTCCCCCGACTGGAGTGTGCAGTTCTGTACAGAGCTCAACTAGGGTTGCCACCCGTCCCACAAAATACGGAATCGTCCTTTAATTGACAGTTAAACGTTGAGTCCCGTATTGAACCAATACGGGACGCGATTTGTCCCGTATCTCCATAAACGTTCAATACACATGTCTGTCACACATACATAAACATAAAATTTAACCGTAATGAGCATAATAAAGCAATGTTTAAAGCCAGCAAAGAAACAGGGGGATCTATGCCGGATCCTTCCTCCAGTCTGGTGTGTCTGTACCTGCGTGCCTGCGTGTGCTGCTGTCATGCGCGCTCTCACAGCACCTGCGCCTTATAAAAAGTCCACATCTGATACTCCAGCGTGTTCTCAAAGCGAAAACACTTTATAGAGAAGATAACTGAGTTGGAACAGGCTCCAAGGCATCCTTGGCTGGACGACGTCAGTGGAGATGATGAGGGGGAACTGTCGGTGAGTGTTTTATGTGGCGCACGTGGACTGTCTGACATCAGAAATCATCATCCATCATGAAAGTAACACTGCAGGCACGTGTGAACCGTGAAGACGACCTAAACGTGTGTCCCATCTTCATCCCCTCATCTCCTGAGACTGAATCAGTCATGACATCACGTCCAGTGCAGGATCTGTTTTTATCTGGTTGTGTTTTTACCAGAATATGTCAGAGCCTAGTTTAGGAGACTGGTGGTTTAGTTTGTTGATTGATTGTTTAGAATGTTGACTTTGTAAAGTTCAATGAATAATTATTTATTTAATATAGACAGTATCTAAAGGTAGTCGTAGCCATAAATATATTATGTGATTATTTAAACAACAACCATACGAATGAATTAACAGTTGATAGATAAATAAATATTGTTACAAGATTATTATTATTAGAGTGTATATACAGATATATATATATATATATATATATATATATATATATATATATATATGTTTTACTGGTAAGATCCCCGAGGGGAAATTAGGCTCTGCATTTTACCCATCTCTGTACTGTGAGTACCAGGGGGAGTGGGCTGCTAGGTAGGGGACTCAAACCCGGGTCCTCCGCGCCAAAGCCCAAGACGCTACCACTAGGCCACCCACTCCCCAATATACACATACACAATATACACATACACACAATATATACAAATATACACATTTCCTAGATATTAAAAAAAAAAAAAAGTAGGCTATAGCTTTGTGTATTCTGTTTCAAAATGTTTATTTTGAGGAACACAATGTTCAATTATCACTACACAAATATTTTGGTCTGTGTGGTTTAACTGTCTGGATGACCTGACTTTCTTCCAAATCATAAGAGGCAGAAAAAACCCTGTTCAACTTGATTAATATATCATCCCACTAAGTTACCCAAGTTTTTTATTTTGGAAGTTAATTGCTGCACACTCCACACAAACAGATCCCCTTTGGGTGCTGGTGCTGCATGTGATATGTGCATGACAGTCCCTCATTAACTAGGTTTTATTGATAATGCAATAACTAAGTTTTGTGCGTATATCACTTTGTTATATATTTTTCCTCACTATATTTTAAATAGAGGCAACTATGTAGCACTTTCTATGCAACAATGTTGCAAAAAAAAAAAACTGTGTTCATTGAAGCATTTCAAGCTTTAAGTGTGACCAATTGCTTTATTGATCACCCCTTTCCTAAAAGCACTGGCACAAAATAAAGCACTGTTGTGGGTGCGCCACACTATGGGTATTGGGCCCATGGTGGTGATGGCCCCGATGAGCTGTCGTGGGTGTCCCTTATTTTTTTTTCTAAAAGCTGGCAACCCGAAGCTCAACGTCGGTTAGGGTTAAGAGTTGAACTCCACCGCAAACATTAAGCTCCACCCCCAAACCACATGCTGCAATCAGGGGCTTCTCAAGAACCATGCCCAGCACAGCCTCTATACAGGAGATATAAAGGTGGTATAAAGATATAAATCTTATTTCATCTCATATTCTTGTTACTCGTAGTCCCTGATGCTAATGCATCAATAGGAATCTGCTAGCCTGTCATTAATAACAATCATATCCACTCCACAAAACACCCGAGGCAAATCAGTTAGAACATAAGACTATCTGTATAAATGCCGCGTTAAGAAAATAATGTTACAAATAAAACTTACCTTGGATTGCGTTCTACTTTGATAGTGAAGTGTCTCAGCTGCAACACATTTTTACTTCCAGTATTTGACAGCGCAGTGATATCATCTGCCATTATGTGTATGAAGGAATTTGATTACAGTAGCGGCTGCTGTGAAAATGAACACTCATAAACCACGTTGCCTATTACTGCTCTTAATTCTGTAAACTAACAAGCTATTGAAAATGTGCAAAGACTGTGGCTCACTTCTGTTTGTTTTGAATCACATCGCTCTCCTGTCTTACCACCCGGAAGCAATGTATCATTTCGCTGCTGGTGAGAAACTAGTTCCACAAAATGTAATATGTAATTTGTGGTGCAAGTTTTATTTGTAACATTATTTTGTTAATGTGGCATTTACACGGTCTTGTGTTATAACTGATTTGATATAACAGCTTTGGTTCAAAATCAGACCACTGTTTCTTGACTTGTAGGCTAACATTGTAGCATTGTTACCAGATATGGACCATGATCAAACCTTGAAGCTAATAAAATGAGCAACTCATATACGTAAGCTACTCATGAGACTTTTATTATTTCCTCAGCTGGAGTCCGTTCAACACCCATGAGGCGGACTTATCCTCTTCTGTGTAGCATTTATGTGCACGTGTTTGATTCTGGTTTTTAATTGTGACCTACAAAAAGTTTCTTTTCTGGGAGAATCTCTCCTCTGTATGGTTTAACCTCGCTGGGCCAAGCCTCTGGGCCGCAAATATTTAAGGACATAACCATAGGTGTAACATGTAAATGACAGCACATCATTAAGACCCTAAAACAAACATCGCAAGTGTGAGAATAATATCAAAACAGACACATTTGAGACATTCTTAGCTGTTTGCAGGTCTTCTCAGTAGAGCACTGCATCGTAACAAGATTAGCAGATATATTTACTATATCTGTCACATTATCTGTCATATCTCTGGTAAATCTAAAGTAATGTGTTAATTCATATTTAAGCGTAAATCCTAAAAATCCGGGGGTGTTTATAGATTAAAATCATATTGGATCTCTGTTCTTCTCCGGATAAACTAGAAACATGGTATTGCATAACAGTCTTCAGCATACCTAATGTTATCATTTCAGACCAGATTGTACTCCTAATTTGTGTATACACATTACTGGAAACAGATGAGTCATGTGCATCTGCTCTCTCTATATATACAGTCGAGATGGTGTGTTTAGAAATACATGTGCGCCATTATGCTTTTAAAATAAACACAATTGCAGCTGATGGTGTCATCAAGAGGTGCAACAATAAATGTTTTTATTCTAACCATGAAAAGACCTAAAAGCAGGGTTCAGCTGATATTATTCTGAGCTGCTGAAGGAAGGAGGCGCGTACATAAAAAACATTATCTATTATCAGCTTGTATACAGAAATATAAACTGTATGCCAGTAATTTGTCAGAGTTTTTGGTATACTTGTCACTTCATTTGTGTTGTGGTTTACATGCATGATGTTGAGCGGGTGAGGGGGGGGGGGTTGCATACATGAAGGGAAACCTAGAGTCAAATACAACCTGCACGTCCAACATAGTCATGAAATTGTAATATACGTTGAAGACTGGCCTGCATAGGCACAGTCACACTAACAGGGCTGTGATTAGTTTTAAATACTTATATATTGTAAGTAGATCAGAGATCTGCTTATTTCATGAATGGTTTTCTCATGGGGGAGCCCAGGTCTCTGCTACTGCTACTAAAATGCCTCCAACTCTCCTGCAATATGACTTTGGGTAGAAACAACAGCTTTGTGGGGTTTTTAAAGGACACCTGAATGCAGATCCAAAATGCACACAGGATTTTCTGTTTGATATTGACTGAATGTGGAGCTGGGGTTCGAGATGACAGGTTGTTTGTGGATCCACAGGGAACGGACTGAGAGCAGGTGTATTTCTTGGCCCTGCGGCTGTGCCAGGGACACGCAGCCACACTGTGCCAGCAACGTCTCCCTTTCAACACCCTTACCTCTTCCTCTGCTGGTCTCTTCTGATGTCTCTCTCTTTCTCTCCCTCCCATTTCCCCCCTATTTTCCTCTTCCCATCCTTTGAACTTCTAACCCCACCTGTGCTCTTTATATTCCCAAACAAGCTCACATAGCTTTACCAAATCCTTTAACTCTCTTCCTCTGCTCATAAGGAATACCAATGTATTTATTTTTACCTTATTTGCTGTTTAAAAGTCTGTGATTTTTTATTCAACCCTGCAGAGTAAGCATTTACCCCGTTTTTTTTTTCTTTGTTTTTTTTTTTCCCCATTCTTGGTTTGTTTTAGAGGCAGCTGGGGAATAAGGATCTTATTTGTTTTAGAATTGCTCTCTACCTGTCTGCTGATCCCCTTTTAGATTTGGTCATTTATTACAAGAAAAATGCAAGTGACCAAAGCAGATTTTAATATTACAGTTTTACCCCTCTTTGAGTCTGGTTTTATTCGTGTTTTTTCTTCTTTGTTTACAGAAATCATTGCTTTAATTAAAAAAACAGCAGCACATCCAGTGACCTGAATGCATTAAGCAAATTTGTAATGTTCTAATTTGCTTCCCTGTTTTGTCTTATTTTATTGCCTCATCACACAATAAAGTGATCATTTTCAGCTCTCACTCTTCCTCGCTGAGACACAACCAATTCTCCCGTCTCTAATTCCACCCTGCAATCTAAACCCCACCCTTCCAACAACACCTTTCTTCGCTGCTTGTTGTCTCCTCAAGCTCCCCCACATATATTAAAACCTTCCAACAGTCACAGCCACCTGGTTTATAGCCTCACTCCATCTTCACCACATGCCATCAAACACACACACACACACACGCTAATTTATCCACCCAGGCCAGATCGTCTAATCAAATCTTCCCTCTGCATTCAACCTCTGCACTGCTCATCTATGCTGCACATTTGAAGACTGTAGGATTTCTTCCTTTTCCCCCCATTTTTTCTTGTGTTTTACTGCATATCATTACCCATATTCTTATCATCCCCTGCTGTCCTCAATCTTGGCTGAATCATTTGACAGTTGTAAAGTCCATTTATAAACTACTGCTTAATTATCGGTCTGACATCTCTGTCATTGAGAGACAAGCTACACAGTTAAGCTCGTACTATTGTTCACCCTGTGGAATGTCGGGATGTGTTACTCACTCAGTTATTTGTGAGTTTTTTTTTTCTTTTTCTTATAGCTCCATATATCTGTAATTAGGGTTTCCGAGGAACCTTGAGATGCTGCATACATGCTATTAGCTAATTACACAGCAGACATTACCAGTCGGTTTAAGTAAACATATTTGCTGGAATGTTTATCGTTAAATTTACCCTCATTAGATGCACAACAGTGTACCAAAAGACTGATCTCTGTATCATTTTACCCGTGCTGAAACAGGAAGTTGGCTTCAGAAATAATTTTGAATAAACGTAAGTTCACAAAGTAACAGTAACAGCATGCACCTCACATAGCAGCATCAATCCATGTAGACATTTTAAATCCCTACCCACCCTCCAAAAGAAAAAGTCTGCTCAGATATATATATATATATATATATATATATATATATATATATATATATATATATATTGTGTGTGTGTGTGTATATATATATTTCCCTAATGGAAGTGATGTTTCGTAAAGGCGAGAAAAAAAACTAATTTTAAAAGTTTCCACGTATGCAGTTTTGTGCAAGGTTTGATTAATGAACCGTGCATGTTTGTGCATAAGTGAACTGTATAAATTTTCAGGCCAGGACTCCTGATATTGTGTAAAAAATGCATGTCATTGAGTTTAACTGCCTAAGCTCAACCTCTGTGACATTAGATTTATGTCTTTGATATACATAATATCTTTTTCATGGCATTTTTTTCAGAGCATTTGCTGGCCAGTGCATTTTTTAAAAAGTGAGGGACATTGTTCCATAAAAAGGGAGTTAGTTGGCACAAAGAAACACTTAATTAAATGTTGGACAACTGAAGCCTGACTGCTGGCCATTTTCAATCTTTACACCTGTTCTTGTCTCTGCCAGTGCTGTGCACATTTGTGGATAATTGTTCAAATGCAAGAGATAACATCGATTTACAGAAATTGGCCTGTAATTTTGGTTCGGGTGACCTATTTGGTTCTTTAAACACAGCTTGTGAAAAGCAAAAATGTGAAATGTGACGAGAGCCCAAGGCATTACATAACGTGTGCATGGACTGTGTGCACACCTGCCTCTAAATAAGTTGGCATGTGTATAAAGTGGTGGAGCTGTCGATGTGTACTGGCCCTTCTATGATGTGTACAGATGCTACTTTAGTTTGTACTTGTGTATTCATTTTTTTATACTTGCTAGGGCTTTTGCGGTTTCAAAGATGAATAAATGTATGGATGCAACCCCATGGGCCGCGCTTTATTACTTCTGGTTCATTGTGCAGCATAAACAGTTTGACAGCTTGATTCCATTTCACTTGCCTCTTGCTGCCCTTATTTGGTGTTAAAATGAAAACAACTTCATTTGTTGTTCACTTGCCAGCCAGCATGTTTATCTTTTGTCTTGCAAGAGATGACAGCTCAGATAACTTGTTTTAATGAAGATATGTAAAGCCTGATGGAACTGTAAAGGGGAAAAATGGGGTTCTTTGAAACAATAATACAGATTTTTCTACTGTTTAGTTTAAGTTTTGTTATCCAATAGCATATGCAATATGTCTCCTGTTCTGAATGTCTGCATTTCTATGCAAGAATTGTCCTGAAAATGATAATAAATGTACTATATTTGACATATATAATGCATTATATACAGTATAATGCATATAATACTGTACATTATGTATAGTTGTCCTTAGAATTATTCATACCCTTCGGTTAAAGAAGGAAAAAAATCAGCTGCCAGTGAAAGAAGTTTAAATTGACAAAAGTAATAATAAATGTAAAAAAATCCATGAAAATCCTGACACTGATTTTGAATTGTGGTCCAACGGAAATATTAAAAAACAAACACACAAAACAATAAAACAAGTAAAAAAAGCATGATGGGGCTCCAAAGCTAAAATTTTGTTGACCATCACTCTGAGGCAACCGGCGTTTTCTGTAATGTTCAAAAATACTTCTACACCTGTTGACAGGCATTTTGGTTGACCGTTCACGGGAGAGGGGCTTTAATGTGTCTGGGAGAGGTTTTTTTTTTTTTTTTTTTTTTTTTATCATCATTTGCAACAATATTTCAAAAACAATATTTTATTTCACCAAATTATAATTTTGTAAATTTTTATTTATTGTTAGTTTCTTTAGTTTCCTGTTGTTTGAATAACAGTTGTGAATTTAGACTTTTCTTTAATTGCAGGGAATAACTTTGAGATGACTATATATGTATTAACTTAATGTGAAAGAGTGCCAGGAGTGGGTATAAAAGGTGACCAAGTTTTTTGTTTGCTTTGTTGTAGTATGGGTGAGTTCTTTCTCACCAATCTATTATTGACTAGTCCAGTAGATATCTTAATAAATATTTTTTTCACTTCATAATTGCAAATAACTTTTTAATACATACAGGGCCGGATCTATTAAGATCCACATCTGCATGTAGTAATTTGCCCGTGCAATCTAGAATTTTGCACGAGGGGCTGAATCACGATTTGTGGGTGATTTACAAAAAATGAAGGCGCAAATGACAGTGGGTGCAAACGTGTTGGAAACGCCTCTATACAAAATAGGTTTTTTGCGTGTTTCAAGGTTTGCAGCGTGACAAATTGCGAGACGACAACGCAAAAGGAAATATGAAGCCAGAGAAGGATGGAGATTTTAGGAGGACAGAAATGAAAATAATTTAAAATAAGTATGATAAATATAGAAAATAATAGGTATTTGTGCATAGCCTCAGGACTGGCCAATTTATGAGGACATAGTCATTGATCAGGCATTTCTGAACAAATGAAAATGTCTGCAGCTCTGACATGGTCTCTATTACGCAGGAGTTGCGCACTTTGGCACTATGCCAACAGCTTCAGAGCTCGCGATGCCAGGTGATCCTGTCCAGCTGCTAACATTCAAGTTAAAACGTGACCTTGGCAAAAAGGGGAAATAAAAAGACACAATTAATGCGGCTTTAGTTCTCATTAAGCTCCACAGTGGCTGCAAACTTTCCTCTTTCCAGAATATTTTACACCCGTGTTAAATCGTGGTGTTTGCTGTATTGATTTTTATTGAATTCAACAATGACAACTAAATACACTGCCCTCGCAGCTCATGAAAAATGATTTTGAATCAGATTTGTGCGTGTCCAGGATCGTCCCTCTCAGAAGTTGCAGCCTTTTGTGCTCAAGGCTGCAAGTTTGCACCTGCTTTTCAGACGTACTAAAATAGACTAAAACTAGCTAGGCAATGCGTCTCATGGTTGATAAATCACCTTGTGAGTGCTAAATTAATATATTTACATTTTCTCACATTGCACCCACTTTTTGTGTGTTAATGCCCCATATTGCATAAGTACTAAATGGATAAGAAGCGCCATTTAGCACGTTTTAATAACCAAATCCTTTTTGGAGGCTGTTAGATCAGTCTGTACATTTTGGTGAGTGTGCAATGAGATAGCTCACGTTTTTATGCACGCAAACCTTTGATAGATCCGGCCCACAGTGTAAAATATTGTGGAAGACACTGGGAGGTTTGAGAAATTTCAGCATGACCAAGACTTAAAAACAACTATTTGGTAAATATGGCCACCATCTTACCATACCCATCATGAGCTCATGTCTGATGGACAGACAGACAGACAGTGGGTGCTTGTCATTATTTTTGTGAAAAACAAAAATCCGATCCTACATGCCAAAGACAAGAAGAGCCATCCAGTCTGTCATAGTTGAAAAGTGTCAATTTTATTCTTGAGGGTATGAGGTGAATCAGCGTCCACAGCATGGATCATTTACATACACACTCAAAAATAGAGGTACGAGACAGAAAAATTTCTGTCCCTGTAGGTAAATTTTTTACAAATGTTCTCTTTAAAGTACAATATTGGTCTTTATGAGGCCAGAGGTGTACCTATATACTATGAAAAAGGGTCCAAAGTAAAATAAAGTACAAATTTGTACCATTTCAACCCTAAGGGTAGCTGCAGCATTGAAAAATGTGCATATCTTGTACAATAACTATAAATAGCAGTCCATCTAAACAGTAGTATAATTATAGTTATTATATTATGATTTTCATAATAATCATAGTAATGATAGTAACAATTATATGTATAATTATATATGAGTTTGGCCTAATATTTATATAATAATTTTTCATTTATTATTAGCATCTTTGATTGTTGTCATAATCTCTGTTTTATTGACTTTTATTCATCATTTTTAATTGGTTTAATTGTACTTAATGAAATCATACAGCTTGATAAGGTACAAAAATGGACCAGGACCGAAAGGTACAGAAATGTCTGTCAAAAAGGAACACCCACAGCGACAAGCTTTGTACCCTTTTAAGTACAAATTGGTACCTCTATTTTTGAGTGTGTATATCTAAAAGTACTGTTTAAGGAGAGGTTTGTATTGGAATGGTGGAGAAACATACGGCAAACTGAACATTTACCTTGAAAACTGATGTTGTAAGAACTTGTTCCTCTAAGAAGACTAAATATACAGGGCATGATGGATTCAGAGAAAAAGAGGAGAGAAAAAGTCTTTCATATTATCAACCCTTCATCCACTTTTTGGAACTACTGTCAGGAAAACCTTAAATGATATCCAACCCTGTGTCTGACATAGAACTGAATGAATAAAGAAAGAAAACAAACAAACAAACAAATGAAAAAGATTCATTAGTGAGCCAATAAAACAATATCACCCCAATTTCACCCATCCATATAATGAGTATCCTCATTTAGACTCTAATTGACTTTAACAGACTGTTTGTATTTCAAAACACCGAGTGATTAATTACAGACACAAGCCCCGGGGTCAAGGTGACCTAATCCCATTTAGAGTGGCACCATCAGTGTGGAGCCACCAGGTGTTTAGATGATGATGATGATGTAGCTGAAAAGAGGAGGCAGTAGTGAGAATAATAACAGCTTGAAAACAATTGAAATATAAAGGTGTGCTATTATAATTAGTTAAAACTGCAATTGAGGAGAAGTGATCCTTGTCTTCCTTTCTGTACATATTTTTCCCCTTGCAACACTGTAGATGGGTTAGATACATGTAGTGAGGAGGAGAGAAAGTAAAAGCTGTCTTTATTCTTGGCTCAGGCAGAACCCAATTTGCTTCGGAAGATATTGCAATGCAAAGCAACAAAGTTCCTCCTCAGAGAGTTTCAGCACACAATGAGAAAATGAAATAAGCCAGTGTAGAATTATACTGAACGTACAAAAAAAAAAAAAAAAAAAAAACCTTACCATTGGTCTTTATATATTAATAATTACTTGATGGTGCTTCAAGCAACATCAGAGAAAATCTAATTTGCTATACGGAACTGGATTATTGAAAAAGAAGACAAACAAGGACTTGATGAAGTGACGAACGACCATGAATAAAATGCCAAAAGTAAGTTAAAAAAAAAAAAAAAAGCCCCATTAACATGGAAGCAGGTTTTACAACCAAAGCTGTAAGTAATTATGCATACACCGGGATGAGTTACACAAAGCAAATTAATTATTCAGTTCTTATCAATTTGGTTATTTTAAAACTCATGCATGATGTGCACAACCTTGAAGTGACATAGCAATGGTACTGACTGTGTAGCACAAAAGGCTCCTTAAAGACAGGATAACTGCATGGTAGCAGTTCCAGTGTAATTTATTCATCACAGCTGACTAACATTCAAACATCAGCTGTGAGGTATCATCTGTAATTATAGATCAAAAGACTAACCTGTAATTTTAGATGTGCCTTTATATTAAAATATTGCATGTAATACCAATACAAAAACACTATTTCAAGCAGGAATAAAAGCCTAAACAAACATTAGAATTTTTGACCCAGTTCAGCCCCCCTTTTTCTTATTGACCCATTTACATGCTTTTATGTGACTTTTGCATATAGATATGCTAATTATCAAGCCAAACAGGGATTTTTTTTTTCTCTAGGAATAATTTTTCTTTTTTCCATAGTGGCACAGACTTTATGGATCAATACCAACAAGCACTAAAAATTTTACTGAACCCCTTTTCTTGACACCTTGCAAAGTGGCATTGGTTTTGTCACCTGCTCTACATGTTTCAAGGCAAAGCTTTGATATATAGAAAATGTAAAAGGCCTTAAAACTTGGGTAAGACCAGGTGAAAAGAACCTGAAAAACAACACGGCAGTCTCTCTTTGATCATATCAGGGCTACTCATTTAGTCTTTGAGGGCCGTAATCCAGCAGGTGTACCATGTTTCCGTGCTTCTACACAAGTTAATGAGTCATTGTGCAGAGCTTGATTGGCTATTGGGATCTGTCTAATTTGCGTCAGGTGTGCTAGAGCAGGGAGAGATGGAAAACCTGCTGGATTGTGGCCCTCGTAGGACCGAATTGACTAAACCTGGGCTATATGCACAACTCCACTACTTCCTGAACTTCAGACAGCACCTTTGCTCCCTGTCTTTGATGACTGGGCAAACTGATTAACCCAGGTGTGTCTGACCTCAGTAACTGGTCAGACACACCTGGAGTAATCAGTTTGTCCAGCCATGAAAGACAGGAAGCAAAGGTGCTGTCTGAAGTTCAATAAGTAGTGGAGTTGTGCATATAGCCCATTTATCCACCAAGTTAACATTGTAGTCCCTGAGAAACAAAAGCCCCACAGGGGGGCAAAAAAGTAATTATGCTCCAGAAGAGACTTTACTTTTTATCCTGTTGGGGTTTTTCCTTTTTGTCCAATAATTGAACTTTCTCCAGTCCTTGCCTTGCTTTCTTTTCTGTTTTCCTTTTGCTTTAAAAGGAGTCTAAGGACTAAATTGTTACTACTTAGTGTTACTACAAAAGAAGAAAAAAAGCATGTCTGCTAACTGGAGCAAAGCTTCCCTCTTAGTGAGTTTTTTAAACGCCAATGGCATAATGTCCTATGAACCACTAGGTATAAAATTGGGTTGATGCATTTCAGTCAACACAGATTATCTAGGAGATGATCCACTGAACATGCTTCGGTTGAAATGATGTTTGAAAATCATTAAAATAGTCTGTAGATTTCTGAATTCTAAATTTTGATTAGATTTGGCAAAGAGGTGAAAGTTTTGCTTGTGTATTTACCAGATTAGGTAGTCAGATGTGCTCAGGGCCCTGCTACAGAAACCCCACTTGGAAGAACTTTTGTGCCCCATTCACGACAGTCAGATCTGCTCGAGGTCTGTATTTATCAATAGACATTTTTCTTTTTATTTCAAATTTTGTATGAAATGTAAACTTCTGTCCTCCATACTAATAAAGCCCTTTTGAATTTGCATTTATTTGTTTTGGTTACGGTGTGCATTTGGCTCTATTATTTGTTCGACCAAATATCAATTGTACTTCAATATGTCAAAAAACACATTTTTTGTATTGATAACAACAGGAACACAATGATGTAAACTTTTTTTTTTCACATCCAAGTAAATGGACTCTTACATGTATGATATATATATGGTAAATGATCAGGAAAACAAAACTGATTCTTAAAGTGGTCTAAATTTAGCTGGAGTGTTTCAGAACTAAGTGAGGGCCATGCATGGATGCAACATTGTCTAATGCTGAGCGGGGAGCTGCATCTTATTTCCTCACAGAAAGATTAAGTTGGATTATTTCTGTATGTTGACTATTTTATAAAGCACTAACCTTTGAAATTACTCCAATTCTAAACCTGTTTCCTCCAAATATTAGCTTGTTATTCCCATTTACCGCCACCTTTCAGCCGTTAATTAAATGACCCACCATTCAAACTAAAATGTAGCAGTGAGATGCATTTCTAATGACGATTCTCCACTGATGCATTGTGTATCTCATGACTCATAGTCTGAATTTCAACAGCAAAAACCAAAAGTGTGTGAAATTAAAATGTCCAGA
This sequence comes from Atherinomorus stipes, assembly GCA_023101725.1. Lineage (NCBI taxonomy): Eukaryota > Metazoa > Chordata > Actinopteri > Atheriniformes > Atherinidae > Atherinomorus > Atherinomorus stipes. The sequence continues at coordinate 265,303 of JALJCO010013265.1, forward strand.
GATGAATATAAGCGTGATTGCGCACAGATGAAAATGAGCTGTAATAAACTGAAGACCAGAGTTTGGCTGGCCTAGGGTTGTCCGTGGACCGGGGCGGTTTAATATGGGTTGCAACGGAAACCCCGGGACAGAAATTTAACTTGTCAAGTTAATCATCATGATGTTTTGCCTTGGGTCAAACCCCTTTTTTAACTTTGTCTTCAGATAAGCAGAGTCATGGTAGTCAGCTGGGGACTCCTGTGCAGTAAGAAATCAAGCACTTGATAGAAGCAAGTTTTAACTCGAGATCTCTAATCATCAACTTGTCATATAATCAGGGAGATATTGTTTATGGTTTCAGAGGAAGTCATTTAAGGGTCGCTCAAAGTGCTGTGAAAGTTTTCATGAGTTTTATGCTGATCAAACATTTCCATGGGGAAATGTATTGTGGAAAATGTGTTGTTCTTTGCATGTTGTCTTTCTGTTTTATTTTGGCTGTGTTTTAAATGGCTAAGTAAATCCCGTTTTCCTTTTGAAGTCTATTTACATCCTGGGGGTATGAATAACTTAGTTGTGTTTCTTTGCCTAAAACATGCACATTTGAGGGAAGAGAAAGCAATAAGTCAGCTTGTTTGCATTTAAATTAGTCTTTTACACCAGTATTCATTCATTCAAAAATAATCTTGGCAAGCAAGTAATTGAACAAGAATTAAGTATTGATATACAACACATATTATTTTGATTAATAGTAAAACAGGTAGTTAAATACAGTGGCACAAAAACTGTTGAAAAAAAAAGAAACATCACCCTCACTCCAGTTGTCAGCACACCTCCCTGAATGAAAATAAGCTTGCAAGATTTCTCGCTGTCTGTCACAATTTACACGTAAGTCATGACCCTGATTAGCACGTGTCGGATAAATAAGGGTCTTGAATATATTTATGATGTGAGAAAGACAGCCAGATCCAGTCAGCAAATCCTGTTAACATTGCAGTAGTTAGGGTTGGGATTTATCACCCTCTGACACATTTTGATGGAACCAGAAATGCATGAAATTGAAAATAAACCATTGGGCATAATGAAATGTCTCCATACTGTGGTGTGGCACTCTAAGCTTGTGTGTTTTTTTTTTCCTACAGAAAACAAAGGTAGTTTTCAGCTTAAAAATAAACTGAAAGGTAGCATATTAATGCCAAGAAGGGACACAGTGTGGGGTTGGACATTACAAAATGACAGGGTGATGTGTACTGTATGAGTGGACAGTGTCTTAATCATAGACTGTACTGTATAATATTACTAGACAAAGCCTCAGTGACGTCACCCGTAGGTTTCTGAGGATCTGAGTTCAAGCTCAGTGGGCGGTTCCCACCGTCGCCATCTCGGCAGTGTCATGCGTCTCGTGACTCTTTGAAAATACAAAAATGGGCAAAGAGGTGGACCTGAGACGGGGCTGTGAAGGTGGGGGCGGATGATTGACACCCATCGCAAACTGAGCTGCCTGTAGCTAAGAGCTAATGAAGCTCGCACAGAGCTGATGGGAGCTAATGGACGTATGCAGGCCAAAGCGGTTTTGGTGTTTGCCGGCTAAAAGCAGCTGTTGTGCTCGTTAGCAGAACAAGTTAGAGCCGGGCCGGGCGATGGGGCAAATGACCGGGCCCTTTAAACCCAAATAATAAAGCACATGATAACGCCATTTTACTACATAGGCTACACATGCCTGCAATGGCAGGGCTTACAAGCTTCTGCACCACGAGAGCGAGTAGCGTATGTTATTTTGAAGTCCATCAAAAAGACATGAAGTGGCTAAACAAGCCAAGAGAACAACAACAACATGATGCTACATGTCACTGCAGATGGCGAATTTTTTTTCATTCTATGGTCGGAATGACGGTATTTAAAAAAATAAAAAACATCTCACCATTCCGACAATTCCTGCCTGGGGAGGGGGGGGCTTTATGTGCTTTTACAGAAGATGGACTCCACAACCTCGCAAACCAAATTAATAATTGTTATCAAAATCTCCTGAAATGGGAAATATAATATGCCTACATGTATTGATGTAACTCCGACTAGTGTGATACAAATTCATGTCTGAATCACCGACTGTAAGCAGAAATACAGTGTCAGTCACCAACACATCAGCAGCTGGAGCGGAGTCTCCACAGAGCCATGCTTCTTCATGCACGCTGGCATCATATGCTATATTAATTACTGCAATTACAGATATCAGTGACGGCGCTGCTATTGACACCTGAAGTCACCGACTAATTCCAGTGAAGACATATGTGAATGATGTCCAGTCTCCTTCAAGTTGTACAGATTTGTGCACATTTACGCACGTCGCAAAAAACTTTTATCTCCAAACACGTCACCTGGTCATCCAGGTTCAGTGAAATGGTTCGGAAAGAAGCTGCATCATCCAGAATAACGAGCTCCATCAGAACTGTTTAAAAATGTTATTACAGAGGCTAAAACTTTATTTTGGAAATTAATGAGAACACACAATTAAAGAAATCACCACACGCTCGCTCTTGGCATAATTTAAAAAGCAATAGGAGACGATTGAAGCCCACAAAAGCCTACTGTTAATTATATCTAAATCCTGTAGCTTTTTTTTTCCTTTAATTCATTTTAGATCAGTAATCTAACAATTGTCGTCATTGTATCCGTCTGGTATCCTATTGTCTGTTTGTATGCAAGAGGGGGGAAAACTGGATTTCATTCCATGGCATTTTAACAAATTGTGTTGTGGCAAGTGAATATTCATTCAATTGCAGAAGCAAAACGCCCAGTCAGGGACTCTTCACCGTTGCAGTTCAGCACCAGACAGTGTCGAGTCAGTGACTCTTATTAACACACATTTCCTTACATGGAAAGCCTTGTTGGAACGGTGGGATGTTTGTGTGTTGGAATAGCGGTATTTCGGAATGGTGGCATGTCTAAATGGTGGTATGTCGAAATGACAGTATGTCGGAATGGCGGGATGTCAGAATGCCAGAATGTAACCAATCCTGGCAATGTTTGTGGAGCTCCTCATGTAATGCAATACTAGCATCAAATATCAAAATCTTCCATTTCCATGTTCGACAGTAGATGCGGCAGTAGTACCCTACAGTTTTGTAAACACTACAGGTACGCATGCGCAGTGTTTCAAATGATATGATAGTGTAATCGCGAGAAATCCGATATGGGTCACATTATAAAATACATGTAACCACACATTAAAAAAAATCGGATTTAAATCCCATCTGGGCATCAAGACCTGACAGTGTAAATGTAGCATCTGTTAAGTGATCAATCAGAAAACTACAGAAAACTTTGGTTTGTTTTTTAAGCTTCAGTCAAATTATAGCTGAAGCCAGAGAGAGCAAATCTTTGAATAAGAGGAGAGATAGATATACTTTTGTTAACTAAGCAGCTAAGCCAAGGGCATCTTTTTTCCATCTAGATTACTGTCCCTGCTTCCTGTAATTATGTGTGCATCCCACCATATCACACATCTTAAACCAGGGGCAAATTAAACAGCTTTTTTATTGCTGTTCTAGCCTTTTCTACCACTGGGATGGGTAAGCTCATTATTTCTTTTAGTACAGGGTGCAGCATCACAGGGGTGAACTTACACATGCGGTAGGATAAACAGCAGTTAAATAGGGGGAAAGTTCAACAGCTGATGCAATTTGACTCATGGTTGAGATTTTGATAAGGGAACTCTCCTTAAAATTGCTGAAAACCCTTGACCAAGAGATTAAATCCCACATTAGGGAAATAAGCCAGACTTGATTACATACTTGCTATTACTATTAATGTTATTACTTTAACACTAGGTCCTTGGGGAGCATGTTTCAGCCTCTGTTATACATCACCGCTTGTGCTAAAAATAAAAAAAAAGGGGGCGTTGCTGTGATGATGATACCGCACTGTAAGATAACAGCAAAATACAGGCAGCAGCAATTATCATGTGACAGGTCAACAGTGGATTACATTATATGGCAGTAACACTGTTTGGAGTTATGGAATTTTATAACTATCATAATGATGCTGATTTTTTTTTTTCTTGTCCTGTCCTGCATCTTGCAATCATAATTATGGCCTGCTGCCTTGCTTTGCAGAGCAATTTGCTTTATATCTTTGTATTGAACTTAGGGTAGGATCACATGGACACTTTTGTCACAATTAAAATGTTCTCAAGTCCAGAAAAGGGATTAGATCCGTATGTTTTGCGCCATGCGACCCCGCCAAAAGTCTGTAACAGTTGTCCGAATGGAACGTTTGGAAGAAGCCGGCTGCATGATTGTAAAGTCCATAATGTTTGACGCAAGGGGGGCAGGGGGGGGGGGGGGGGGGAGGGGTGGGTGTTGGATCTCTGGCAGTGGTTGTTTGTCTCTCGCCGGAGCTCCCTTCATGCAGTCTCTCTCTCGGTCAGCATGCTCTCCTGCACTGACGAGTGGCCATTCTTTATTTAAACATTAAACAAAGAATATTTACACGAACGTCAGCTACAATGCATGCATGTGCATAGATTGTCTATTAGTGACAGACATCGCACTCTAGCAGGTGGTGATGCCACCAGCTGGACTGAAGTTTTGCCGTCTCTTTCTACTTGCGTCACGGCGTGATGATGACAATTTCATCCTCAAAACGTTTCAGAAAACCACCATGAGCTGTCGGACCCCCAGCTGTGAGAATCTAGATCGTTCAAGTCTAGTTCATTTGAGGAAACTCTTGAGACCGTGCCCTAAGTGACTTTAAAGTGCTGATGACACAATTTTGACCATTTTATTTGACCATGTTTTATAGACAAAAATGTTTTTTTATGATGATCTATGTAACAGATACAGACACGTCTACATAAATGAGTTATAAGGAAACACCACTGCATTTCAGCACATTTGATCAGACTTTGGTGCTGCTCGCTATAACAGGATGAGACATTCACGGGAAAATGTCCACAGCTCTGTTAGCATGGAATCTAGTGGCTTCAGTCTTCAAGCTGTTTTGCTGGTTAATGTTTAAAAGCTTGTAAGGATGGCATTAGTTAAATTCAGTTTCCAACAGAACTTGAACCGCATTGGAAGAAGATAATGCACTTACCGGTTAGCAGTGTTAGCCCTCCTGCACTAGGGGGAGTTATTAAAGAAGGAGTTAGAGGGGGTGGACCCGGAGGGTGAAACGCTGCTTTAGACTCTGAGAAAATCTGCTAAACAATCCTGTCCTGTGCAGTGCTGCACATCGCTCGGACCGCTGGAGAGTTTTGATACACAGTCGGAGAAGATGCGGCGGGAGCCGCCCTGCTGCCCCCACTGGGCTATGGAGGAGACCGGAGCTGATCCCCGTCATTTCTAATAAGTAATCAATACTTTAAAGTTGTACTGGTGACGGGGGGGGGGGGGGGGGGGGGGGGCGGTGAAATCCTTTGGTGGTAAGTTTCATATCGGACCACTTTTTGTGGTCCAAGAATTGTGACGTTGCCATCGGATGTGGGCTTTTATTAAATTTCATAACTAATAAAACGAATAAACCATATCAGCCAGGCCTTGATTGAGACTTTTATTAATATCTCAGCCGGAGTCGTTCACACCGGTGAGGCTGATGATCCTCTTCTGTGCAGCGTTTTTGTGCACGTTTCTGACTTCGGTTTTTAAGCTGCCAAACACCTCTTTAATCTTTCCCACCTCACAAATGAGGAATTCTGTCTTGATCCCCTCCAAAAGTTTCTTTTCTGGCAGAATCTCTCCTCTCCACGGTTCAACCTCGCTGGGGGAAGCCTCATCATTATGCATCATTAAGGGCGTAACCGTGGGCGTGACATTTAAATGACGATGGATTTCAGCAGTGGAATTTATCAAGACTCTTTTGTTCGTACGACGAGATTGGACCGATACGAACGTTTTAATAAATCACACGTGGGTCCAATCGTACGACCATTTTTACGATCAGATGTGCGACCATTTCTACGATCGTTTGATAAATGAGGGCCACTGTCTTAAGTCTGCAGCTTCTGTTTACTGAAGCTTTAGCCACTAACATCTTAAAACTTTTAATACATGGAGTCATTTCTGCTGGAATGTTCTTCCTCCACCAGGGTTTGACATCAGTGATGCAGGTATGGAAAGAGGCAACTTCTCCTTGGTTATAACAGAACTTCCCCGGCCATCACAGCACTTCTAGGGCTGCTTCAAGTATGCATTCTTCCCTCCACCCCCATCTTAATAAACAGGAACTAATCAAAAGCTCGATTGGAACCATGTCAGTTATCTTCTCATTTTTAAAGCTAATTATTTTACACGAATTAGCCGTGGGTTAGCTGTTAGCTGCAGGCTAGCTGTGAGCTGAAGCTGCCTCCCCCCGTCACTCTTGACTCTGCGTCAAATTGGTACAGGTCTCAGTTAAACTAAGCAGGCAATCATTGGGGACACTCGGAAATGACAGACATGCTCAACTAAACATGAATCACAGCAACCAACACACCAGCAACACAAACAAAAACATACAGTAACTAGCCCTTGGTGATCAAGCTACAAGACTACACAGTGACTGTACAGTACCATGCAAGTTAGTGAATGTAAGCACAGAATATAAGGAATGAAACTCTTCAGTGAGGACTGTGATTGTGCAAATGTGACAGCTCCTTTGCACATATCAGAGGCAGACCAGGGGGGCAAGACCCAGACAACCAGCAGCCACTCCAGGTCATGAATCCCAGCCAACCTACCACAGGGATAACCATGCATCCACCCAGAAGACACCAGAGGAACGTCAGAGCCCCCAAGGCCATGCAGCATAGGCCCAAGGGGGCCAGAGATGACGGCTGCTGGCACCACTGGACACTGGCCACCTAGAGGCAAGCAAAATGCAAAGCCCAGAGAACCATCCAGTCCCCCTGGCAGACTCTTTAAGTCACTATTTAAAACTGTCCATCTTTTATATTAAATTTATTAAAATTTTTGCAAATCAACTGTAACATGGAAAATGAGAACTTATGTTTTAATGGGCTTATGCATGACTCCACTACTTCCTGAACTTAAGGTAGCTACTTTGTTTCCTGTCTTTCATTACTGGACAAACTAATTAATCCAGGTGTGTCTGGCCAGTTACTGAGGTAAGGCACAACTGGATTAAACAGTTCGTCAAGTTATGAAAGACAGGAAACAAAGGAGCTACCTTAACCTCAGGAAGTAGTGGAGCGGTGCATACAGCCCATTACTCATTAATATGCTGATAAGCTTTACAACATCAATACAGCATAGACTAGGGGTGCCCAAGTCCAGTCCTCAAGAAGTACAGTACTATCCAGAGCAATTTGGTTGCATCCCTCTACCACACACCTGAATCAAATGAATGGCTCCTTACCAGACCTCTGGAGAGCTGAATGAGATGTGCGTGAGGTAATTAGTCATTTGATTCACATGTGTTGGAGAGGGTATATGTTCTAAAAATTGCAGGATAGTTATTCTCAAGGACCGGACTTGGGAACCCCCGGCATAGACAGAGTAATCTAACACAGACATTTCAAATGCAATGCCGCCATTAAAAATACTGGATTTTTACAAGTATATGTCTAGTTTCCCCTCCCCTTGCTTAAAGTCAGTGTGGTGATAGACAAGTTTTGCAAGATCAATGTGTGTTTAAGAGATTTACTGTATTTTGCAGTACCAGATTTCTTTAACATTAAATGTTCAAACTGCATCTTTTAAAGCAGGTGTGCCCAAGTACAGTCCTCGAAGGCTACTAGGCGGATTTCCACCAGGTCCGTGTGCGGTGCATTACAGCTGCAGCGCAGCTTCCACCCAGCGCAGCAAATAGCGGTTGTTATAGTCAGCGGTGTGGCTCACACCAGACACATGACATATGCGTCCCAGATCCATCCCAGATGCGTCTCGCTGCGCCGCTCCGCTAAATATAGAAGTCGGGTCTATTTCTGGCGCAGCACGCTCCCAGAGTGCATCAAGCTCTGCAGTGCAGATTGGACCAGACGGGAAACCAGACATGGGAGCAGAGTAAAACATCTGGTAAATTTAAGAGTAAAAGCCTCCTGGAGAGTTGTGATGGCACAAACTACAGTAACATTACCAGTGGCTCCAGGTTAGAAGAAGTCAGGCAGAGCCATGGCATGGACTGCGACATGTGCATCCACACAGGACCTCGTGCCTGCATTCCTGCTGTGTGTGTGTGTGTGTGTGTGTGTGTTTTTTTTTTTTTTTTTTCAAAAAATACATTAATAACATTTGATTTTGGTCTCTCTGTCTGGTCACATAAAACAACTAAATAAAAAATACCAACACAGTGGATTTACATGTAGGAAAAAGACTGGTAAAGATCTCCAACTTTGATTAGATGTGTGATTAGAAAATAATTGACCTCAAACAGATTGAAGGACCTGTTAGATTGTGCTTAGGATTTTATTAACTCTTCCTGCAACAGAGGCATCTGACAAGCCAAGCTTTTCAAAGTTGAGACAAATTAAAAATTATTTGCACACCTCCATGTCACAGAACAGACTGCGCAGGTTTGCATGACAATTAGTTAGAAATGGAATTAGCCGCCATCTAAACTGGATTATATGTTGCTGAGTTTGGAGCCAACAAAGCAAGAAAGTGATAGCATGATCAATTTCTGGGATAGATTATGCATGGTTAGTTAATTGTTAAAAATATAAAGATGTTGTGATTAGTTGTACATCAAATGAATATAACCATATATTATGAGTGAAATGTGCTGGTTTATGTTGGAAAATGCAGGGAAAAGTGACTTTATGTAGGACATTTATGGCACACACACCACTGGACATTTATCCAGCCCTCCTGATCATTACCCTGTGATCCTGCAAATATGATTTATCTGATTTATTTTGCGGGTACACTAGCACGGACTGCAGTCACGGGCGCGCCATGTCTGACACGGTCCCGGTGGGAGCTGCCGCTCCATGGAGGTCAGTTCTAACCCCGGCTTTACACCTGGTCCATGACGTGAGTGCTGCGCAGTGCAGCAGCTTTACTGCGACTTCCTCGGCGCAAGCATTTATACCGTTCACTGTGTGGCCGTGCAGCGCACCCTGTGTTGTTAGATCGCGAGATCACAAAGTCAGAGGGGAATGGCGCGATCACGCGTGATTACACCAGTTTACACGAGAACAGCCATGGATGACAAGAGCTGTGCGTAAACAAAATGACACTCTGTCTGTCATCGGGTCTCCTGGATCAAACCTAGTCAGTTTTGTGGAACTACCATGGGTTAGTGCTCTTCCAAATGTCAAATTACATCTGCATGTCTTTGTGTCCTTGTATTTGTTTCTTCTCCATATTATTTAACATGTATAGCTGAAAATATCTAATTGTTTTCATCTTGTGCAGCGCTCTGATCTGTCATGGCTATTGTTAAGTGCCCTCATAAATAAAATTGAATTGAATTGTTCAGTCAGAGCTCTGTGGCTGTGGTGATCCAGTGCATCAACAATGTAAAGTTATGTTGTTACTGCATCTCTCACATGCAGAGTCAGTAGAAGGAGAATACTTGCACTGGGTCTCCTGCTTGCAACACTGGAGACGAGAGGGAGGAGAAGGATGTGGGTGCATCCTCTCAACCAGAGCAGAAGACAACAAGGGGATTTCTACCATCTAGTAGCAGAACTGATGTTGGACAATAAGGGTGGGCGATGTTGCCAAAAAATTATATCACGATATGTTTTCCAAAATACCTCGATGACGATATCACAGACGATATTGATGTCTTATTGAAAAGTCAGAGCTTCTGTAAAATCCTTTCACTGATACCCACTTTTAAAGCCTCTACAGTTTCATTACCGTGTAGAGGCTTAATGTGTGTTAATATTACACATATGTATGATATGAACACATACAGTTGGTACGGAAAGTATTCAGACCCCTTTAAACTTTTCACTTTTTGTTTCATTGCAGCCATTTGCCAAAATCAAAAAAGTTAATTCTAATTCTCATTGATGTACACTGAGCACCCCATCTTGACGGAAAAAAAAACTAAAAACGTAGAAATTTTTGCAAATTCATTAAAAAAGAAAAACTGAAAAATTACATGGTCATAAGTATTCAGACCCTTTGCAGTGACACTCATATTAAACTCATAGACTGTCCATTTCTTCTGATCCTCTTTGAGATGGTTCTACTCCTTCATTGGAGTCCAGCTGTGTTTAATTAAACTGATTGGACTTGATTAGGAAAGACACACACCTGTTTATATAAGACCTTACAGGTCACAGTGCATGCCAGAGCAAATGAGGATCACAAGGTCGAAGGAACTGTCCAAGGAGCTCAGAGACAGAATTGTGGCAAGGCACAGATCTGGACAAGGTTACACAATTTTTTTGCAGCACTAAAGGCTCCTAAGAGCACCGTGGCCTCCATAGTCCTTAAATGGAAGAAGTTTGAGATGACTAGAACTCTTCCTAGACCCGGCCGTCCAGCCAAACTGAACAATCATGGGAGAAAAGCCTTGGTGAGAGAGGTAAAGAAGAACCCAAAGATCACTGTGGCTGAGCTCCAGAGATGCAGTAGGGAGATGAGAGAAAGTTCCACAAAGTCAACTATCACTGCAGACCTCCACCAGTCAGGGCTTTATGGCAGAGTCAGTGCAAGACATATGAAAGCCTGCATACAGTTTGCCAAAAAACACATGAAGGACTCCCAGACTGTGAGAAATAAGATTCTCTGGTTTGATGAGACCAAGACTGAACTTTTTGGAGTTAATTCTAAGCAGTATGTGTGGAGAAAACCAGGTACTGCTCATCACATGCTTAATACCATCCCAACAGTGAAACATGGTGGTGGCAGCATCATGCTATGTTTTTTTTTTTTTCAGCTGCAGGGACAGGAAGACTGGTTGCAATTGAAGGAAAGATGAATGCGACCAATTAAAGAGAGATCCTGGAAGAAAACCTCTTCCAGAGTGCTGAGGACCTCAGTCTGGGCCGAAGATTTGCCTTCCAATAAGACAATGATTCAGCACACAGCTAAAATAACAAAGGAGTGGCTTCACAACAACTCTGTGACCATTCTTGACTGGCCCAGCCAGAACTCTGACTTAAACCCAACTGAGCATCTCTGGAGAGACCTGAAAATGGCTGTTCACCAACATTCACCATCCATATGATTTGCAAGGAAGAATGGCAGACGATCCCCAAATCCAGGTGTGAAACACTTGTTGCATCATTCCCAGGAAGACTCATGGCTGTAGTAGCTCAAAACGGTATTTCTACTCAGTACTGAGCAAAGGGTCTGAATACTTATGACCATGTGATATTTCAGTTTTTCTTTTTTAATGAATTTGCAAAAATTTCTACGTTTTTAGTTTTTTTTTTCCGTGAAGATGGGGTGCTCAGTGTACATCAATGAGAATTAGAATTAACTTTTTTGATTTTGGCAAATGGCTGCAATGAAACAAAAAGTGAAAAGTTTAAAGGGGTCTGAATACTTTCCGTACCAACTGTAAGTGTTAATATTACTGCTGCATATGGCATTTTACAGATAAAATGCTTCAAGATTAGCCATTTTAACTACTTTAATAATCATTTCATTTCAATTTCTACATACTAAGCAACACAAAGTGGGTATAGTTGACCCAGCAACTTGCAACTTGAATGACATTTACAAACATCAGCCCACGCAAGTAAGCTAGTTCTATTTCTTCCTTTATCTTACCAACCATTCATGTATGTGGAACGTCGACCAGCTCATCTCTGTCCATAGTCTTGACATACAGCTCCACTCACTTCTTGGAAGCTGGTAACGTTAACATGAACTTGTGCTGCAGTGGTGCTGCTAGCTGCCTTGTAGCTAAACATTTAGCGGCATTTAGTAGCTTAATCCATCAGTTCCCACCCAGCCTGTGTCCAGCGTAGCCTCCGGAGCAAATCATGGCCATTTGAATCATTTGTTTTGTCGTGGATCCCCGCACTCACGGACGCTCCGCTGGTGAGAGTTGATGTGGGGTGAAGGTCGGGACAAACCCGCAACGCTGTTGGAACTGAGCGAGACCCGGTCGGCTGCCGGCCACCCTAGAGTACCGGACGTTCTGTGATTCTTCAGAACACACAGACGTCGGTCCTGGACTCCACACGTAATCAGCTGGTCAGATGCTGGAGAGGTTTACCTGCCTTTGGGCTCTGCCTCTCTCCCCATCGCCGCTGCGTTCATCTGCAGCGCGGATTTCTGACAACTTATTCCTCCAGTGAGGCGGCAATGCAGCTTCAGTTTACAAATTTTGATGTCCATGTCAAGTGATTTATTTCTCAGGATTGTGTGGCACAAACAATATAGCCATCACGACTGAGTCAATGATGGTGAAACAGATGCTGCAGGGTTGAGGTGTGATTCAGTGACGTCATCAGGCCGAAAATGTGTGTTCATCTGTTATCACGGCATTACATTTTCTAGCGGTGTCCAAAAAACTACCGGTATTATCACAAACGATACGATATTGCCCACCTCTACTGGACAGCCAACGCCATCATCAGTATTTCCTGATGAGTGCAGAGCAGATGGAAGAACTTCTATCCCTCATTGGCCCTGAACTGACCAGGCAATCCACTAATTACCGAGCTGCCATAGAGCCCAAACAGAGATTGGCTGTTGGACTAAAGTAAGCATAGAAACAAATAAATAACCACAGATTTAATACTGTTTTATTAAACATAAGTGTATAGAACAAAGCATTGTGAGAGTCTGGAAAAACAAAGATGGCAAAGAAAATTTCTCCAGAAGACATATCCTAAAACCAATAAATTAGACAAGAAAAGAAAAAAGAAAATCATCATGATTTCCTCCAGACTACAGGTCTGTGTGATAACCACCCCCAGTGCTTGTGTCCCCCCACTGTTCCTCGGCTGAGGACAACGTTCTTGTAAAAGGCCCAGCTGGTGCACGTGGTGGGCCAACTGGGCAAAAACCAAGTGGTCTTGACTGTTGACTGGGGTGTCCTCTGATGCCTGATAGATCTACTGGGGTGTGCGTGTGATATTTTTGCCTTCTGTCTCTTGTAAGCCTGTTCAGCATAGGTACAAGGCTGAGGGCAAAATGATAAGATTCGTCCAACTCCCCCTCGGGCATGTGGGGCTTTGGTAGTGGCTCACGTAGGAGTGAAAGTAGTCGGTCCCCCATATCCTGAGCTGTTTGACTCCTTCTGCTTGCTGTGGCACTTTGTGCCCGAGATACCTGCTCCCTACATGGGCTACGGGATCTCCAGGACCGACTACTTTCACATTCTCCAGAGGTTGAAGGCACTGAGGTGAATGATGCATGATGCTCTCTTTCTGGTGGTGTTGCAGTGCGATGTTCTCCAATTCCAACTTGTGAAACTGGTGTGCCAGAATGATTGTCCTCCATGTCAGCCAGTCGCAAGCTGCTTCTTGAACTAAAACACACTTATAGACACAAACATAAAAGGCTCGTAATATTTTCCTGTTATTATTCATCATAAGAACAATAAACAAAACAATGTCTTCATTCACATCTGTATGTTCAATAATATTTCAGACCATGTTGCTGTCTTTACAGGAACTGCTACATTATTAATATATTCATTGAGACATTGAATAATACATTTGTACACACCTTCTTGGCTGAAGGTGAGGGACAATGAAGGACATTATTGGAGCATATTTCCAGTCCCTCTGAGTCCCACTTGCTGACCCACTGGGCAACACAGTCTTCTTCCTGCTTTTGACAAAAGCATCCCTCAGTGCCTTCCACCGGGCCTTGCACGCATCAGCTACAACAAAAAGGAGATGCATGTTAAAAGCATATTTTCACTTCTTTTTTTTTCTTCATTCACAGGTACCTTGCCTCAAGGGACTCTCTGATTAGCCTAGCTTATAGTTATCGGCTTGGGCATGCTACTGTGAGCAACTCTGTTCACATGGTGTTTGCTGCCATTGAAAAAGTAATGATGGAGAGGTTCCTGCCCATCCCAACTGAAGATACGTGGAAGGAAGTCGCAAATCGCTTCTGGGAGAAATGGAACTTTCCCAACTGCCTCGGTGCTATTGATGGAAAATATGTGGCAATCCAAGCTCCAGCCCATTCTGGGAGCCAGTACTTCAATTACAAGAAGACTTTCTCAATAGTCCTGTTGGCCCTGGTGGATGCTGACTGTAGGTTCCGTGTGATTCAGGTGGGAGACTTTGGGAGAACTAGTGATGGGGGTGTGTATGCTGGTTCTGATTTGGGAAGAGGTATGGAAGCTGGAACGCTTCATGTGCCACCCAGCACATCTCTTCCAGGTGCCGCTCACCTTGGTGATGTGCCGTACGCCATGGTGGGGGACACAGCCTTCCCTCTGAAGACGTATCTCATGAGACCTTACCCCGGGAGGAACCTCAACCATCAGAAAAGAATTTTCAATTACAGGCTGTCACGGGTGAGGATGGTAGTGGAGAATGCATTTGGCATTCTGGCCTCCAGGTGGAGGATATTTTACAGAAGGATAAATCTGCACCCACGACATGTGGACACACTTGTAGTGGCAGCGTGCATTCTCCACAACTTCCTTTTTGCCCCGACAGAAAACCAGAGGATTCTGAATGATGCTGAACAGCATGGGTGGCGGCAGATGGCACCGGTGTAAAAACATGGGTGGTAACAGGGTATCAAGACCGGCCTGTAACATCAGGGAGATATTCAGCACCTTCCTCAGTTCTCCCGAGGGCAGTGTGTCTTGGCAGGACAGGATGGTGTGAGTTCTTGACCGAAATGGTCATTGTGTGAAGTGAACCACTGTCTCCTAACATTGTAGGTACTGTAAATCTGTATGTATACTTCTTTTTTTTTTTAATGCTGCTCTGAGTTATGACTTTAGTTTACAGTTGTAATAACTGAACATGCTCACAACAATCTGTGAAATATTTCTTTTTTTCTGATTTTTGTTGTTTCTTAATAAATGACATTGGATGGAAAATGCTTGTTGGGACTGTATGATAATATTGAACACTGGTTTCATGGAACATCACTGTGATCACATTCCATCTTCAAAATTACTGCATTCATTCATTCTTGTGAGGAACTCTTCACTGTTGTGCAGACTCCCTTGTGAACAGACTTGCTTGCTTTCATTGAAATAACAGAAATCATAGTGCAAGATTGAAACATATATATCTATGGAACAATTACAGTGAGAGAACTGAAGCCTTTTCATGCCCACATACATTTTCAGAAATTCTACATTTTACATTGTTGATGACACATGGCTTACAGGACTGTCTCAGAAAATTAGAATATTGTGATAAAGTTCTTTATTTTCTGTAATGCAATTAAAAAGACATGAAATTGTTTTAATATTGCTGATTATGACATACAGCTTAAGAAAACCCGAATGTCCTATCTCAAAATATTAGAATATCATGAATTCAAATTTTCTGAGACAGTCCTGTATACTACTTATGCAAACAGTCAATTTTGTTTACATGGCCTACTACAAGACAACTGAAACCGACCGCGGCATGATCAATATGTTTCAAACCACTGACTACATGGGTGCGATCTGGTGCGCATGGCGTGCCGCTGCCCTGCGCTCACGTCACGGACCGGGTGTAAAGCTGGGGTAAGTTGCACCGCAGCCGTAATGCACCGACATGGACCCGGTGGAAATCCGCCTAATCCCTCTCCAACACACCTGAATCAAATACATGGCTCGTTAGGCTTCTGCATGCACATGACCAGCACATGAGGAAACTAAGATTCAGCTTTGTTGGAGATGGTAACCACTACACTCATGGTGTCAATAAGTCAGAGTAGCTGGGCGTGGCTGTCTGAAAACTCTATTCTGTGAGCATGAAATAATATTTTTGATTATTTGATTTATTTATTTTGGACAAAAAAAAAAAAAAAACAAGCATGTATTCAAAAGATTAAATACAAAGTAATAATTACTTTTGAGTCCAAAGAAGGGAAGAATGAAGTAAAAATGTATTTATTCTTGACCCCATATACTATCACAGTTCAACCTTCCTAAAAGTTGTAACATTAACCCCTTAACCTTTTAAGCCGTAGCCATATTTTCAGAAAAAAATGCCTAACAAGATGTACACAAAGTAAATGAAGATTGGGCTTTATGCACTGCTCCACTACTTCCTGAACTTAGTACTGCACCTTTGCTTCCTGTCTTTCAAGATTGGATGAACTGATTAATCCAGGTGTGTCTGACCATTTGCTGAGATCAGACACACCTGGAAAGGTCGTTTCTAAACAATAATAAACATTATTTTTTGCACTAAAATACACTTTTGATCATGTTTTGAGCACATTAGGGTCGAAGCTTCATGTAACAGTTGAAATACACACAAGTGCCCTGTTTAATTATTGTGTAAAATGCGATTATCATGCATGTAAGTTGTTGGGCCTGTATAAGGGCCCATAGGGCTTGACAGTTTGCAATATATCTATCTATATATGTATATATATATATTTATATAGTACATACATACTGTACATACACACATATACATACATACAGCCTGCTCACAAATATCTATAAATTCATATTTATTTACAGATGTAGCTTTATGTAGAGATAATTGTATCAGATTATGTTTGTTCTCTTTCTTTATACTTTTAAAGTTATACCGTGTAACTTTTGAGCAGTATTAGATCATTTTTCAGCCCATATACAGTGACTGACGCATGTCAGCACTCTGAGCGGGCTGCCCTCAGCAGAAACCAGACATCGTATGGAGAGAGGCGGGCCATCTATGAAAGTGCCATAAAGCAAGTTGCTTTACGGCTCCTCTTCCGTAAACACAAAAAGCTCGATTTGTGCTACTTTCTCTCATTACTCGAAGCTTAGTCATGGCGGAACAAAGTCAAAAGGTGAAAGTGATGTCTGAGTAGGTCAGAAAAAAAAGAGGCAAAGGGATCACTGCAGCTCAAAAACACGAGAGGATACTGGGAAAGAATTCAGTCGTTGGAGATATAAATGTGGAAGCAAAACCCACTCGTTGTAAAGAAAAAGAGGTTGGTTTTAACAAAAAAAAAAGGGATCTTTTTTTTTATTACAGTGGAAACAAAACAAAAAAAAGGGAAAGTTCTGTTCACTCTCGGCTACAATTACTAAACCAAAGCTAAGATGACCCCCAAACATTTTGCGCAATTGTGGCTGGTTTGCAGCAATAAATGCGTTGTCTGTAATTCATATAAATATCAAAGACGTAACAGAACGATCGGCAGTTTGCTTGGTTTAGTTGAATGGTTTTCATAGCTGTTCAGAAAGAAGCAGACTATAATGTATAATGAAGCCACTGTAATGTCCGTAAGCAGAGCTAATCCAGACGTTGTCATAACAAATGTGAGTTTTGCAAAAGTTATGACTTCATTCAGTGCACAAAACTGCAACTTGGTTTCGTGGCCGGGTTTGATTGTGCATTCATCTTTGCATTGTGCGTTTGTGTGTGTGATATTTCAGCTATGTAAACATATAATTAGAAACAGAGGCACATACCTCCACCAGGGGTATATCCTCCAATGGTGAAAAATCCTTTAGAAAATTTTTGAATCTTGACTCATTTATTTTAATATCCAAACACGGGAGAGGAGATTTAAATTTGCGTCATTGCTGTGAGGCCTGTGAGACGTTGGCCCTGTTGCAGGTTTAGCGCTCCTAGTGGCCAAAAGTTACAGGGTGTAACTTTAAAATAACTTTTGGAAAATCTTTGAATTTTTTCCTAAAGCAAAACTAAGTAACTTTTTCACCTCAATAAATGCTTTTCAGAATCCCTGCGGGGCTAAACAAAGTGTTTACAGAGCGATTCAATGCTTCCACCCTCCTCCCGGTGTCTCTGGCCTGTAAGCGGGCGGCACTTGCAACTCTTTCTATGGCAGGCCCGACACAAATTTTGCGACAAACTGCCGTACGGCACTCAGGTCCCCTGTCCACCCATAGATATCTATAGATAGGTGCAGGTTGAACCAGAACCAGACTAAAAACTTATTCTGTCGCTTCCCACCACCTAAACACCGGCTCCTAGCTCTCAAAACCAACTCTTTGCTGGACCAGAGTGAAGAACTGGTTCATGTAGCTTGTGCTGCCCAGGCAGCGGCTAAAGGTACACCAAGCCTCACGGCCGAAAAGACTCAGTAATCACTTGTCATGTCCACAAAAATTAAATGAAATTCGTAATGTTACCTGGGACCCACCCACACCAGAAAAAAATACAATCAATGGCATATTTACCCGCAAAACAAGGGTAAAACGTCCTGCTGCAGGAGACACGGGCCTCTGCTTTGAGCAGCTGCAGAGGGGGACGAGTTGCTACAGTACCAACGTAGCAAAGTAGCTCATAAAAGCTCGTAAAAGCTTAGAAATATATTCAGGGATCAAAATAGGGGAAAGACAGGTAGAGAAGACATCTGTGGGGGAGAAGAGCAGAAAAATAGAGGAGGAGGAGGAGACAAAAACCGGACCCTCGGGGGGAGTGGGGGGAATTAAGTTATCAAAAAAAAAAAAAAAAAAGTTGGGAATGGGAATTCTTGGGGGGGGTTAAGGTTGGAAATAGGGGTGTAAAAGAGTGAAAAAGGGGGGTAAAGAGATATCAATCCGGAGATATTATTTTGATACAAACCTCAGGAAATATTTATCTCGATATTGGGGGAGGATCAAAAAAATGATGAAGAAAAAAAATGAGAGGAGTATAAAAAATATTATAAAAAACAAGGGAATAGATGCTTGAAAAAAAAAAGTGGAGAGGAAATAGAGTAAAAAAAAAACAAAATATATAGAGAAAGACAGGGAGGAAATAAAATAAAAAAACAGCAAGAAAAAAAACAATATATAAAAAAAGGCGGGAAAAAAAAACTGCGGCAAGAGTAAGTAAAAAAAAAATAAATACGCGCAGGGGGGTCAAATATGAGAACAGGCGGTCAGAGAGGAAGAATGGAGGAGTGGAGAAGAAAATACAGATAAATCTATCGGATCGGGGGGAAAAAGGAGAGTTAAAAAAAGGGAGAAGGGGGGGGGAAAAAAAAAAAAAAAGGGGAAAGGAGGGGGGGGTTAAAAAAGGGAAATAACGGAAGGGGAGGCCCAATAAAAAAAAAACCCGAAGTCAACACGGGATCTCCGTGGGTCACGGCAGAAGCTGGAGGAGGAAAAACGGAACAAAATAAATTTGGGGCGGCGGGGAACAAGAAGGGGAATAAAGGTGAGAATAATAGGGAGAAAAATGATCCATCCAGGTATCCCATGGCCTCCCCCCTCCAGGGGGGGCCAGGGGTGGGGGGATAAGGGCTGAAGGGAAGAAAAAAGGGCAATGAAGAAAACAGGAAAGAAGGGAGAAAATGATGGCGGAAGTAAGGGTTAAAAGGGCGACAAAGAGAAGCAGATGGCGGAATATTGGAAACAAATCAATATTAACCGGAAACATCTCCCGAGAAAAACCTACCCAACAAACAAAGAAAAAAAAAAATAATTTATAAAAGTATGTGTGGAGTGAAGGGGAAATTATAACTTTTACAATTGTGAAAGGAGACCAGTAGGGGGAGCCCTGAGCTGAAGATACTGAGTTCTGCTTTTCTTTAAAGGGACTTGAGGCAAGATTAAGAAATGAGACTCGCGACTGCTGCAGCTGGCGCTGGGGGTAACGGCAGCCACGAGCCAAGCCGTCACGGGAGCGGGCACAAATTGAAACCATACTGTTGTAAACTACGCTAATAAAGTCTTTTTTTTCTTTGTATTTCCACTTTTTGTCTTTCAGTTGATCTGGATCGTTTGCTGACGGCAGAAGAACCCATAACTATCCTTTGCAGTGTTTGAATTTACCGCGACCGTCTCCTTCTTGTATCAAACTGTCAGGTTTGCAGATGCAGTGTCATTCGACGTCACATCCGCAGGACAGCACGGGAAATTTGGCCACCAAATTGCAGCGCATTATGCAGCTCACAGCCTGTTCAAGGCAACGGAGAGAGACGTGGGTGGGCTCATTCTTTTGGTTTTTTAACGCTTCATCACCCATTAGTCTAAAAAAAACTGGACATGCTTGTTTCTTCTTTCGCAATTCCTGCCTCTAGTCCCTTTAATTGGATAGTGTTTGGCTTGTGTTTGAGTTCTGCCTGAAGATTATTTCATAATTTTACACCACACATTGTAGGACAGACACATTGTTCTACCCTCACTGTATGTAGATAGGATACAGCTATGCAAACAGGTAAACTCCACAACAAAATGTCAGATGTATGTCTTCTTTATTGATGTATCCTTCACATTGTTGACAACTATAACAGAAACAAGCGTGGATGGATGAGGGTTGTATCACTACAGAATGGCAGCCATGCCGGTTACTGTCAACACTCAACATGTGCTCCTTAACTTCTTCTGACAGAGGAAAAACATTGAACACAAAACTTAATGTGCAACAGCGCCACCACTGGCTGGGAAGTAAAACTGCCAGCACACACATACTTGTATTTTCTATTATCCTTTACAAACTGACTAAATATATTAATAATCATTATATGATAATCTGACATTTTGGTTAATTTTAACATGATGCTGTACAAAATTGAACAGAAATTTTCTTGGGGCGCTCACTGTAACACTGTTCTGTAATTTAAAGGGGTAAAATGAATTATAGAGTTGAATTAAGGCACTTCAATCAGTATGTGAAAATTTTAGCTGAAGGTCATTCACCGTAGGTGAGACATCTCCCTTTAATGGCTCTCCTGCAGAGTAGGACACAGTGATTTTTTGCTAATGAGATGCAAGGTGTAAAGTACCATGCCTGCCTACCAAGGACAAGAACAGGGCATGACCACAGAGGTGGATAACCAGACTGACTCCAGCCTTTCATTATATCCATAAAAAGGGAAATTCTGTAACTTATCTATTTTATTTTATCAATAACTAAATAATGGCTCTGTTACATTTGATCCCTTTTGATTGTATTAACTTTCAATACCGTCTAAAAATGACACAACACTTGTTTTCCTTACTTTTTTCTACTTTTATGAAGTTTTTGGTAAAAACTTTAAGATTAAAGAAACATTTTCAAAGCTGCTATTAATTATGAATGCGATCTTTAGTTAATTTTTCAAACTCTAGCCTTACATACTGATTATTCAGCCTAATTTCTCCCAAAAGAGACAAATAAAGAACTCTTGAATATTTAATTTTAGGCTTATTATGGTTCAGTGGTTAATAAGGTGAAAAAGTAGAGAGTGACAGAACTTGAGTTATATGTGAAATTTATTTGAAAAAAAAAATCTGTTTTCCCATAATTTCTGTTCTATTAATTTGTTTTCTAAATTGATTCGTACAAATCGGTGTGAATGTTCAGGTTGGCAGCACTTTCTCAACAAGGGGCAGAATGTCCTTTCTGTGGTAAAAATGTCAGTGGAAGGCATCTGTATTCAAAACGTTACCCAACCAATGGGGTGTTCAATTGTAAAAGGTCACAGGGACTCTAATGAGGTGCCTGCTGGGAAAATAACAAGCCCCTTATGACTTGGTCGGCACCTTCCTGTGTCAGAATGGGTCAGGAGTTGCAGGATGGAAACACTTCACCTCAGAGATGATGGCAGTATCACCAAGGATGGCAACTTTTTAAAAATATCTAAATAGCTAATCAAGTCAAGTACAATTTAAAATGAATTTTGAAAAGATATATACTTTATTCAATTATAGAAGTCACAAATGGTGCAGAGTGCCTCTTTAATTTTGAATGAGGTGAACTGAGCTTTGGCTGATTTCATTAACTGCATCTTTAAGCAATATCAAGCCTTCGACCTTGGTTTCTTATTCAACAATTCCTTTAAAGATGGATAAAACTGTCTCCTTGCGAGAGAGCTAAAAACTTTCAGAAAGCCCTTTTCACTTTTGCATGAATTCAGCTGAAACAATTTAGAAATCAATTTTACTTTGCACCTTGCTCATTCATTTATGCATGCATGCCGACATCAAGCAAAAATTAAAACTCACAACATGCGCAACATGATTTTCTGACATAACACATCAGTTGCTTACACATTTAGATTTAAAATGACCTGTGTCTGCCTGTGGATACTTAACTCACTGTCACTGAGCCACAGTCCTTTTGGCATTTGAGAGAGTCCTCATACAGTAGCACACAATGGCTGCTGTCATGTGACAACTGACACTGCACACATGGGAGGGTATGAGTATTCTGTCACTGTGCATCATACTGTAACTGGCAGGGACATGTTCAGATCTATGGTTGTAGTCAGTGTTTGCTTGTGCATATGCATGTTTGTGTGTGGATAAACATGTGATTATGATTAGAGTGACAGTCAGGCAGAGAGGAAAAACAACCACTCAGACTCTATAAAGGTGAGAGGACAGCAGTGGGTGGAAGAGAGGTGGGCTGATGCAGTTGTCTCTGTGCGCAGGTTTCTGTGATGAATGTGGCAGCCAGTGTGCTATTTGATATCGGTTTGTCATGGTTGACAGATTGTGGTCGAGGGGAGCATTCTGTGTTGTTGACACCGCACAGCAGCACAGTGGATTTGATGTCTGCTGACAGTTTGTCACACTGGTGTAACAATAAACCTTCAGTTTTGAGAGTGTGAAAAGAAAGGACTTGAAAAAGTAGAAGCAAGTTCTTGCACTTTGTTGCATTATATATACCATTATGTGTGAGGTTGTAATGCTATTTTAGGGTCAAGTTTACACACATCAAAAGTGACTTTTCAAAGAAACAAAGAGCTGTTTTAATGTAGAAATCAGTTCTTAAAATAAAATCAGGAACATCTCAGCTTCATTCAGTGACGTGAGAGGTACTAATACAAGTTGAACTTGATTAAAAACAGCAACACAATGCCCCCTTAAATGAATAGTACACCCACAGAATTATGTGCGTTCATTTTCTACTCACCCTCAAGCTGAGCAAGACTCTGGAGCACTTTTTTAAAACTCAAATTCAGCTGGAGATCGGGAGGCTTTTCGTTTTCCCCAAATTTTCATATAAGGGGGATTCACCGGCACTTGAAAAACAAAAAGGTCCATAAAAGCCCCCTAAAATGTGGCAATATTCCTCCATACTGCTCGTCCCATGTAATCCAAGTTCTGCACGAATGCACAAATAGGAAGTGCATTGTTCTACTGTTTAGGCTATAAAAATATACTAAATGATGTTTCAAGTAAATTATGGACACTACCCATTCAGGACACTTGGATTATATTGGACAAGCAGTATAGATGAATATTACCGAGTTTTTGTGGATTTTTATGGACCTTTCTGTTTCAAGCGCCGATGAATCCCATTATATGAAAGTCGGGGGAAAACAAAAACCTGCCTGATCTCCAGCTGCATTTGAGATATTCAAAAAATTCCTCCAGAGTCTTGCTCAGCATGAGGGTGAGTAGGAAATCTGTGGGTGTACTATTCCTTTAAAACTTAAAAAGAATTCGTGGAATATAAAAAGTAATGAACGTGTGCCATCCATTTGTACTTTGTACAAAAAGTACTTTGTACTTTTTTGTTTTGTACCAGGCTGCACGGTGGCGCAGTGGTTAGCAATGCAGAAGGTCGCTAGTTCGCGTCTCGACTGGGGAGGGGTTTGTACAGTTCCAACAGTAGCCCTTGTGTGGAGTTTGCATGTTCTTCTTGTGTATACACGAGTTCTCTCCGGGGACTCTGGCTTCCTCCCACCATCCAAAGACATGCATGTTAGGTGAATTGGTCACCCAAAATTGCCCCTCGGAGATAATGTGAGTGTGAATGGTTGTCTGTCTCTCTGTGTTGGCCTTGCAACAGACTGCCGACCTGTCCAGGGTGTACCCTGCCTGTCACCTGATAATAGCTGGGATAGGCTCCTGTGACCCCGGATTGGTCAAGCAGTACAGAAAATGAATGAATGACCTGCACTACCAAACTTGGTTTCTTTCTCTCACCATATATCAAATATAAACCAAACATAAAAAGTAATGAAGGTGTGCCATTCATCTCTTATACCGCTTACCTGAGGTTGGGGCCAACTACTCAAGAAGTGTAGCCCCCGGGCCACTTGTTCCAGCTTGTCCAGGGGGGATCTCAAAGCATTCCAAGGCAAGTCACACACAATTCAGCATGTCCTGAATTCTCCTTGGGGCCTCCTCCAAGTAGGATGAGACCAGACGCCTCACCAGCAAGGTGTCCAAGAGGCATCCTAACCAGATGCCTGAACCACCTCATCTGACTCTTCCTCATATGAAAGAGCCATGGTCATACTGAGCCCTTTACAGATGAAGGACCTTCTCACCCTTAGGAAGAAGCCAGAAACCATGCAAAGGACAAATCATTTTGGCCACTTGTATCCATGAAGTTGTTCAGTCACTACCCATAGCTTGTGACCATAGATAAGGATAGACTGCAAATCAAGATCTTTGCCTTTTTGCTCAGGTCCTCCTTCAACCTGAGAGACTGCAGTCGATGCAAGGATCTGTTGTTCGATCTCCTGCTCTATTCTTCCTTCATTCAAGAACAAGACCTGACATACTTGAACTTCAGAATCTCATTCACAAATAATCAAAGCATGCATATTTAAGTTGTGCTTTAACCTTAAAGAAAGTTGCTTTATATCTCAGTTTTCTTGTTTAAATTTAATGGGGGAGTTTGTTTTTTTTTTCTCTCTCTTCATTCAGTGCACATTTCCAGTTCAGCTAGTAGTATGAGGAGTAGTACTAGCCATCTCAAACATAATGCAGGTTTGCCCCCTGGGTTAGAAAACCCAGTCTTTGCCCGGTGGACTAGCAAGGGTATTAAAACCGTGGGGGATGTGGTGTCTGACGGGGTAGTAATGACTTTTAGTCAACTTAGGGCCAAATATGATCTTCCTCAGAATCACTTTTTTATGTACCTGCAAGTCCGCAGCTTTATTACCTCTGCAATGAAATTGTATCCTAATGGACTATCCATGTCAGCAGTTGAGAACATTCTGTTAAAACAAGACTCAGAAAAGATTATTAACGAAATCTATAAAATCTTGATAATCCCCAGTGTTTCTCTCACAGCTCGAGTAAGATCGACTTGGGAAAAGGTTTTTAGCACAACTATACCCGATGAGGAATGGAGTGCAGTCTGGAGGGGTTCACCATGTCATCTATCTACTAATAGGGCAAGAGAATTACAATTAAAAATTATACATCAGCTTCAAATCACCCCTATGAAACGCAACAAATTCAACCCCACACTCTCTAAACTCTGTAATAAATGTAAAATTCATGATAGGTCTTATTTGCATTGCATCTATGCATGTCCATTTATTGTTGATTTCTGGAGTAAGATATGTGTAGAGTTGGAAGATATTTTGACAAGAAGCTATCCTTGAACCCCATTTTTTGTATCTTTGGCATTCAGTGTAAATCACTAAAACTTGAAGTATCTTCAATGAAGCTACTCCAAGTGTTGCTCTTTTGTGGCAGAAGATGTGTTCTTTTACTGTGGATACAAGATGCTGCACCAACTACTGTATTTCTACTTGGATTAAATGTGTGATGGACTTTATTCCTTCTGAAGCAATGGTATTCTGGTCAAAAAACAAGCCATACAATTTTTTGAAGATGTGGCTCCATTCTGAAGTATATTGGACAAGATAAGGCACAACTCTCCATAAAGGTTTATATGGTGTAGCATGGGAGGAAATGAAGTAATGAAACGAATGTACAATAGTGCCTATTTTATGTTGATCTTCATCCCTTTTCTAAAAAGTGTAGTAATCCCCCCCCCCCCCTTTTTTTATTTTTTATTTATGCCTTTTTGGAAAGGATTCAAGGGGAGGGAAAGGGAGGGATAGGGGAGGAAGTAAGGGGAAATAGTGGAGATGGGAGGAAACTTGTTTTAAAAAAAAGAGTGGGGTGGGAGGCTACGCATACATGTCTATGAAACTATTAGGATGTATTTACTGTAATGCTGCCCCCCGCCAAAAAAAAAAAAATAAATAAATAAATAAAAAAAACACAATGCAGGTTGGGATGGAGATAAACAGCAGCTTTGGCAGATAAAGACTTTAAAATAAAATGGCATTATATCCGATGGGGTATCCATTAAAATCCAGTTCATAACGATTCCATCCGAATCCAGTCAATCTCTATTTTAAAAAAATGTTAAATAAGTTCCACACTACAGTAAATAGACAGATTTCTCAGTTATACATGCATGCAACCATGGGGAAAAACACCATTGATAGTTTTAGGATTGGAATAAACTCCCTCAATGAATCCACATTTTCACTGATTTCCACATCAGCTCGATCATAAAATGTTATTTTATAGTTCAGATTATGTTGGAACTTGTAAAAAATGTAGATTTATTTTCCACGTTTGTTGCTAAATTAAAGCATACCTAATTATGCCGTTTCTCCTCTTATTATTTTACAATCAGCATCACAATAGTAATGTTCATTTCACTGTATTTAGTATATAAAAACTCAGACTCACTGCCTTCTGGACTTACTGGACCTCAGTCCACTCTTTTACTGGCCAGAATCCACAAACGTATTCTGCTCTTGTCAAATGGCAGGGATCCCCTTGGAATTTTGAACAATGTCCATCTGTCTTGTTAGGCATTGAAGGAAGTTAATTGCCTTGTCATCTTTGTGTCAGAGTTCAGTTCTGCCAAACAAACAGCACTGAGCTCTGCTTTCTGCCCCACAGCTGTGTGTGTATGGTTGTAGTGTACATGTAATCATATTGCAATGAAGCCAGCCCTTGGATTCATTATTTTGCCTGTTGAATGCATAGATTGAAAAGCATTGCATTTTAGGTTTATATCTTCTTCTTTCCTTCAGTCAAGAATGTTTTCATAAAAGTTGAGCGCAACTTCATTCAGACATTGGGAACAAAATTTTCTTTTCATCAACTGCTAATATGAATACAACACAAATTGAGTTGTATGTGATATTGCCAAGAACTGAAATCCCCAAATATGGGTTAATTAATTTGCCTATACTTGTGTTCTGATTCGCAGCAAAGTCTAACTTTCTTTTCCCAATGAATAATGAATGGTGTGGTGGATGCTGTGATAATAAGTGATTATTTAATATACAGTATATGCAAATTGCTTCAAATGCAATAAGGATGATGCTCTGAGATGCATTATTAATATGTTTCCGTACTAACCAAAGGAAAAGTCAGATTCTGATGATCACAGTAAACTGTAAGAACTTTAACTGCTTAAGACATATCAAAGTAAGAAAAACCCTTTGAAGTGGATCAAGTAAAATGTAAATGGGATTTTGACATTCACTCAAGTACAAAGAGAAGGTCTTGTACCTTCAAGAAAAGTTTAATCATATCACAGTATCTGTTGCTGCATGTTGCCTTAAAGTGCCTAAAAGTGAAATTTCATCAACTCATGGAGTATTGCTACATAAATGGTATACGTATGTACATTTACTGAGTGCATACTGTCTGTCACTTTAACAAGATGATGAAGCAGTTTCTAAAATGTACAACACTTAGTCAAAACTAATTGATATGCCTTTCCTTTAAGATGGTTATGTAATAGAGGCAGGTTTTAATAGACTTTTTTTCCTCCTCTGTTATATGTGCACATGTAGGTGTTAGAGGGTAATTATTATGTTTTTTTATTGCAGTGAGAATTGACAAAGCTTCAGCTCAGTGCCAGGAGAATAAAAACACATCTTTCTCCCAACTTCAGGTCATTTTGGCACCACTGGGTCTTTGAGAAAGTCAAGGGAAAAGATTGAGGTCAAGCATTTTTAGCATGGACTTCAACTTATCTTACTGTGCATGCTGAGAGATGGTTTTTTTTCCCACGGTAATATCCATTTTCTCCTGCCATTTTGGCCATTTTAAAACAGTTTGATATCTGTTTCATGCCTGTCTTTGGCTTTGATATTGTGAAAAATGGATTATCTGTGCCAGCACAGTAACTGTCTATCCCTGTACGACACACTTTCCTCACTAGGTTACAAGTACAGCCAACATGTTATCATGAAAGATCGAATGCACAAAAAACTTAATATCATTTAAATAAAAAATATTTTCTGATTTGTTTTACAATTTCATTTTAAGCCACAATTACATTTTTAAAAATACATTCTGGACTCCTGATGGATGCACATCCTCATTGTGGTTGTAAGATAATGTGCATCTGCAACCAACCATTGTTTTTTGTCTATATGGTTTTATCCTGACTTGATTGCCCCCCTCTAATTATGTTTAGCAAGCTTACATTGCTTCATGATAAACAAATTAAATCTTGAAATATCATTTGACTCCTTATTAGACACCCCCCTCCCCCTCACACACACAGACATGATAGAAACTACATTGTTGTTCTGTAAAACATCAGTTACAGATATACTGTACTGTGTGAATTATTCAGTATTTTACTTCAAAACGGCTTCCTGGCTGGTTTAATTAATGAGTCATTATAGTGATACATGTTTGAAGTAATAATAAAATAAATGCATTTTATATGACACATGCTTTTCAGTTTTACAGAGTGCTTCATGAACAGAAGTATGGCAAGTAAGGACAGATGACTTTTCATAAGCTGACAGTATTAGAATTGTCTCATAAACATATCAGGCATTGCTTAGGGCTTTCCCAAAGGGAAGATGTATCCCCACACTTGTCAATCAGAGTTATGGACAGGTTTCCGTATTGCTCTCTATATGAAAAGTATTTACATGGAGTTTCCTGGTGGCAAAATGTGTTTAAGTAAGTGGAAGTCCAGATTGTTGCCCTTATTTTCAAGAACTTATAAGGGTTTAAACCTCCCACAAAACCTTGCTCTCACCTTTGTCTTTTTGTTGCTCTGCTTCAGCTGTTGGGGTAATGTGTTAACATTTCACCTGCAACCATCTTAATGAACCTCAAGCTCGGTAACATTGACTTGTCAATTAATTATAGCTGAAAAATAGTTACACACAAACTTTGACAATTCCAAGAACAGGGGTTTCTCCTGTTCTGCTGCCTCCAAAAACTATATCTGTAAAGCACTGTTTCATAACGCTTTCGCAGTAGTAATGACAATGCTCTGATGATGGGAAGAGTTGCGTATGATTTTTTTTTTTTTTTTACAAGACTGACAGAACATCTTGCAAGAGTATCTTACCCATCAACATCTTGATAAAAATGTGCCAGCAAATCAGCTCAATTCATGGAACAACGATGCCCTGGATGAACCAAAAAATTTCTTGCAGCTGGTTGGTCAAAATTTCTTTTTTTCAAGTCATTCCACATGCTTGAAGTCCAACCCACTGTCCAAAGTTGCTGATTTTCTTGTAAACAAAACTGTTGGCGTGTAAACAAATGGGACTCTGGTGCATATTCTAACCTTAAACCAAGAACATGACAGCACCTTTCACATTCTTTAAACCAAAAACCCAAGTTTTATAGTTCACACATGAATATCAATTCAAATCTTCAACCTGGATGACTTCAAAGTTGTTGAGTTTAACTGACAAAGAGCTGCATTTGCTTGTGGACAGAATACCCACAATGCCTACAAATATGCAGTAATCAAAAAACCATCTTCTTGTGCAACAGCAAAAATTTTAAAGTCAGTGTCTGCTTTCAAAGAATAACCTCAGCCAAATTTCAGCCTGGACCGACTCCATTGTACATTCAGCACACTGAATACCAGCCACTAAACCAGGGATCACGAAAGCCGGACTGCTTGGGCCATTATCCGGAGGGTTTTTACTCTGTTCTTGTGCCAACACATCTGAATCGAATTAATGAGTCATTTCAAGTATCAAAGTTCTTTTTTCAAGACGAGATTTTTTCAAGGAGTTGTAGTTTATCTCGACATGTTTTGACTGTCACTTCAGTCTTCCTCAGAAGCGTCATCTGACGTCTGTCATGACATGTCTTTATCAGCTGATGGAATCCCGAAGGACTCCTGGAGGGTGTGGCCCACTGGGCAGTAGGGCTGTAAAAATTGCTCCAAAATGATGTTTGAATATTTGCTCTAAAATTTACACATAATTTGAATAAATTTGAATATCCATTTGAGCAATGTGCCGACAGGAGTACAAACTAATACAAGACATAACTACTTGTAGAGACTAATCCGATGAGGGTTTTGTGTGTGTCGCCATCTTGCGGCGCCACCGTTGCCTGGGGAACGAGGCCCAATTACCTCGTATCTGCCAACATGGAAAGCAGCATTACAACGTTGGACAGTCATGTAAGGTAATGATAACCTATAGGTATCTTATCCAGAGATCTCTAAAGTATTCTGACATTTTATTTATTTATTTATTTTTTATATCAGAGCATTAATTTAAACTATTATTCATCTCCGGAAACTGGCTTTAATGACAAGCCACACTGGAATAACACACACATCTCGTGATTACTTATCAAAGTTTAAAAAGCCAAACCCTTTCAGAGGTCAGTACTTTTCTATTTTGTCATAAATTTGGCTTTTGGTATTGTTTACGGACTGTACAGACCACATAGCCTTCACATGTCCTGCAGGTGAAACTAAAGGCTGCAGAACACCGTCTTCCTGATCCGTTTGTGTTTCTGACTTAACTGTTTTTATTTTCTGGTCCCAACGTTGCCCTAAACAGAGCAAATAACATCATATTTCACAATATCTCCCTGATAAGTCATTAACTCGCAGCGAAACACATTAGTGTTAGCTAGCATAAAACACGTTATGCAACACATGATTTTCTGGAGCATGCATGAAATAAAGTGTCAGATTAATGAGTGTTCACCATAATTTACCGTGTTTTTGGTGTTGGGGATTAAACCAGTATTTTCCCTGCCATGGCAGCAAGTTACTCCTCCTCTGCTCTGTGTGTCCGATATTCCTCCCGATACCAACACACTGACATCAGTGGACTGAGGAGCAGAAATGTCCAGTTTTGTCACAGACAGCAGAAATCTTAATGAAATAAATGTCTGTGATCTTCTTATTCACTTATTACCACAATTAAAGTTTTCCAATGCTGTTCCAACAACCAGGAATGTGACGGTCCTTCCAGATTTCCTCCATGTTGTTAAGAAAAAAGTCTGATTCTCGTCTGTTCTAATTGTACAGAAACGCTTCCCAGGCAATGGTGGACGGTCTAGTTGTGGCGTTTGGCACGATTAGTCCATAGTTTTTTTTTTTTTTTAATGCTTATTTTAATATTAAAATCTTTAACAACTCGCTGCAGTTCCCTCACCCCCCTACATCTCCCTAACTTGTGTGAGAAAATAAAGATCCCGACAAATTGAAATTAAATTAACAAACAATGAATGCTTGAGCAAGCTGTAATAAACCTGGAACAACTTGAAACAGTCGGCCTATAATCAAACCAGTGAAGCAAATGTAGGCCTAATAATAATAATGGGCCTAAAATAGGCTATTTTTCTCCACTGTTTATTTAAAGTTCGAATATTAATTTTCCATCCAAATCTCGGGTTTTTATTAATATTCGAACATATATTTTAATTTAAAATATTTGTCGAAAGCCCTGCTGGGCAGTCTGACAGATGCATTGTGCAGAACTTCATTGGCTGTTGGATTCATTGAATTTGAGTCAGGTGTGCTGATGCAGGGAAATATTGAAAACCTTCCAGACACTGGCCCAAAAGCTCTGGATTTGGTGATCCCTGCACTAAACCACCAGCATGCCTAAATTTGTTGATTTCATTGCTGCAGTCATGTTTTGCCGATAACACACTATTACCCATAGTGCTGGAATATTTTTTAATTCCAGCTTTATGGGGGAAAAAAGTGCATTCTGGTCCACAAAGGCTCAATCAAACATCAAACACATGGTCTGATAGAGATGATTAGAACTGTGTGACATCTAGAATTTATTTATTTTATGTACAGTGCTCTGTGAATGAAGAAAAACTTTTGACATAAAAAAAAAGTCTGAAAGTTATTGGAGAGGGCATTATTGCAATCAATGAGTCTGAGGGACAGTTTCAAGAGTGATTAGTTCGATGGGCCACTGCCAGACATCTATTCCTGATAGATTATCCAGATCATTACCGCCAACACTCGCTTTTAATTTTGATTCACTCCATTTACATCAAAATCTCAAATGGCCCCTTTGCTTCGCCACTATTAAAAAATCTATTAAGATTAAAAAACAAACAGGCTGATTTAGGAGAAGGAGGTGTGGTGCTGAGAAGGACTGCAATCAGTCATTGTGTTGATGCATTCATTCGATCTGTTATCTGCTCTCCGCCTCCCGTCCCGATCAAACACAACAGGCTCTCCAAAACAAATATCCGT
Source organism: Atherinomorus stipes (assembly GCA_023101725.1). Classification (NCBI taxonomy): domain Eukaryota; kingdom Metazoa; phylum Chordata; class Actinopteri; order Atheriniformes; family Atherinidae; genus Atherinomorus; species Atherinomorus stipes. Next base: position 297,440 of record JALJCO010013265.1, read on the forward strand.
CTATCCAGTGGGACAGCCAGGCCTTCTGGGTCACAGCTCGATTGGAAATGTCCTTGACACTGATGGGTTTTACAAAAGCAAGCACTCAACATGAATTAAACAGAGGCTAGGGGGGCTAACAGTGCCTTTCATAGAGTACGTGAGTATGGCAGTGAACCTCGACCAATTGCGACTGAATCAACCGTACATTTGATCAGATTGCTTCCCCATCATTTGTAACATGCAGTGGTCTACATCGTTAATTTTGGTCATTTACAAGTACCGTACCCGTAGGTGTTTGCTCTAAACTTTGCACTATTCTCTTAAAGTGATAAAAGAACAGGAGTTTTTTCAGTCCTGGCAGCTTAAAGGCAGGGTGGATGATGTTTTCCAAAAGCATTTTTTTTTACAATATTGCTTAAAGTCTTCTTCACACCCCAACTACAGCCAATGAATTAAATGTTCTGGCACAAAAATTAAAAAAAAAAAAATCACCTGTAAAACGGACAGGACTGGAATAACGGCCTCTGCTCATTGATTGAATAATTATTATGTCCATCAAACTCGACTGCCGTTTGTCCCCCTCCCATCCTCCCTGCGCGCGCTCACAACTCGCCATGAGCATCACACAGTGCAGACGAAGGTCGCTGCGTGCTGCTCTTTTATCTATGCCGCTGTTTGCTCTTAAAAAGAAAACAAAACAGATGTGGATCGAGTCATGGAGGTGTTGGTGTTTGCAGTGAGGATGTTTTACACCACAGAAAAAGTTGGAGGTGAGATAATTATCACTTTTAGGAAACGTGGTTCCTCTGCTGTTCACTGGGAAGCTAACAAGCTAGCCACTCGGCTGTTCTCGGTTATGTTTGCTGACAACTCAACTCAACTCAATTTTATTTGTATAGCACTTTAACACAACAATGTTGACACTAAGTGCTGAACACTAACATAAACACTTTTAAAACAGCTGAGACACAAAGTGGTTAAGAATTATTAAGTCAATGAAACATTAAGAAAATTAAAAACAATAAAACAATAAAAGAGACAAAATGAAAACAATAAAACAGGAATCTCATGATGGAGGAAAGGCCAGGGCATAAAAGTGAGTTAGGCGCATAGGCGCACAGGTTTCTGTGTTCTGGAGGCGTGGTTTCCTGGGAGGGGGGTGTATTTTTTAAAATGGAGCTTGCTCGAACCATTTTTCCAGGATCACCTACCCTGCCTTTAATAGATTGTTGGGGATTTAGCATCTCAGCAGTAATCCTTTGCATTGAGTACAACAGACAGTGAATGAGTGTGGCTGTGGCTGCCTGTCATCTGTTGTCTCCATGGGGTCTGATGAAATGAATGCTCACACAATAAAATGGCAAAAAAAAAGGGCATTTAATAAGTTTAGATAATCACTGCTAATTTCTCAAGTTCATTTTCATTTGATTGTAGAACCACATAAGGGTCTTTGCTTCATGGGAGTATCAGCTTGAACATCCTCATGAGCCAGATGTCCCGCTATTCCACTTGTAACTTTTCGTATATAACAATATAAGTGGTATAAATTGCTAGCTAAGATGAAAAAAATCTGATCTTTGCAAGGAAAAAGGAGGATTGTCACGCTAGGATCAAATGGCTCAAACATTTCCTTTATTATCAGACTGCTGGTGATGTAATAATTACAAGCCTCTGTAGACTTTAACAAAAAAAAAAAAAAAACACTCGAAGGGAGTCAACATGAAAAAGGCTTGCTACCCCATACTTATCTACAAGACAGACACCCTGGAAAGATGTAAAGAGAAGAGGGAATTTTAGATCACCCGTGTCAGTTTGCAGAGTGTCGTCAGTGGAATAAACCCAATGCACATGCAAGTGTTTGATCTGCAAGACATTTTTCATTCAGTTTCTGAAATCTAGGCCATCATCCATTTGAAGTCCTTTTGTCCTCGCACTGCTTTGGTTTATTATATAATGAGCTGTCAAAGAAACAAAGGCCAACCAGTTTATGTATGCTGTAAAAGTCTTTCAATCAAAACTGGAATGCACGAAGTTGCTACATGAAAGTGGCTTGTTGGTAAGGTTACTGTAGTAAAACTGCCCATTTTCTTTATCTTGTGGTCTGCAACATACTCTTTGTGCAAGTAGTACACTGGGTTTAACTACGTACAAAAAAATGAATAGATAAGGAACTCCTATTTGCACCTAAAACTTCTACAAACCAACCACACCTCAAAATAACCATTCAGGCCGAGCATTACAAAGATTTTTGCATCATAAGAACTTTTCCAAACTCTGATGATATCAGTTGTAAAGATACAGACAAAATGATCTGGAACTAGTTTGATCCACATAGACCCACACTGCAGAAACTCACATTTTACCAAGTATATTTTTCTAATTTCTGGTCAAAATGTCTCATCCCACTCAAAATAGGACAAATTTACTTAAAGAGAAACAATTCAGTAAGATATATGATCTTGTTTTAAGGCAATGTATCTCATTTCAAGAGATCTTATCAATTAAATTTTGCTTGTCCCATTGGCAGGATTTTGTTTTGCTTATTACAAGCAAAAAAATATATTGTGACCAAGATTTTTTTTGCTTGTAATAAGCAAAAAAATTATGCCAATGGGACAAGCAAAATGTTCTTGATAAGATTTCTTGAAATAACATACATTGTCTTAAAACAAGTTCCTTTATCTTAGTGAAAAGTTTCTCTTCAAGTAATTTTGTCTTATTTTAAAGGGACTTGAGGCAGGAATTTGAAAAAAAACAAACATGAATGTCCCTTTTTTTCATACTAATGGGTGATGAAGCGCTAAATACCAAAAAAAACGTTTCCACCGATGTTTCTCTCCGTTGCCTTGAACAGGCTGTGTGCTGCAAAATGCGCTGCAATTCGGTGTCTGAATTTCCCGCGCTGCCCTGCGGACGTGACGTCAAATGACCTACATCCGCAGTTTTGATACAGGAAGAAGACGGTCACGTTAAATAAAAACACTGTAAGCGATAGTTATGGATTATTCTGCCGTCAGCAAACGATCCAGATCAACTGAAAGACCGCTAAAAAGTGTAACTACGGAGAAAAAGGTGAGTAAACAACATTATAGCTTCAGTTTGTGCATGCTCCCGTGACGGCTTGGCTCGTGGCTGCAGTTACCTGAAGCGGCAGTCGCGAGTTTCGTTTCTTAATCTTGCCTCAAGTCCCTTTAAGTGTGATGAGATATTTTGACTAGAAATTAGAAAATTATACTTGGTAAAATTTAAGTTTTTGCAGTGCAACCTTACAACCCACAGGGCTCAGGCCTAAGGCACAGGTTCTCAAGTCTGGTCCTTGATGACCCCTGTCCTGCAAGTATTACTTGTTTGCTTGTGTGTCAAGGTACAACAGGAAGGCCCAGGTAGGATTCAGTTCTCAGACTCCTGGTTGAGAGTCACACATGCTAACCATTCAGCCAAAGGGATATTCCTGTGGCCACGTAGCCAGGACACATGATCAGTCGGAAGCATAGTGACAGGACCCCACACTATCACACTTGCATTCACCTGACCCAGACCAATGGCTCATTAAAGGACAACTGTCTTTGTTTTTTCAACCTGGATCTTATTCCAAGGAATTCAAATGTGCATTTCCTCACCGATAAAATTTCTGTCTCACTGACTCTTTTGGACAATATTTAGATTAGTCGGTGAGTAAAAGCATATATAAATTCCTAGAGATAAGGTCCAGATTGAAAGAGAGAAAAAAAAGTTATGCTTTAAATAAAGAATAAGGTGTTTAAGAGATCTTCTTAAATTGATTCTGGTGTGTTGAAGCAGAGAAACAACTAAAAGCTGCAGAGCAGTGGCCGTTAAGGACCGGAGTTGGATGATAGGAGGAGTACCTGGACAAGCCTAAATGCTTAAGATTCCTCTCCTGCCCTGAGGATATAATGAATCCTCACCTTTTTAGCTGCTGCTAGTCTCTTCCTGCTCATCATCAGTAAAAGTAATGCCAAGGCTTTCCTTCTGACAATTTGACAGCTACATCCTGTATCCAAGTGTTCAGCTGGAAAAACAAGCTACTTCCTGGATATCTCTATGGTCGCTTAGCAACTAGCGCCTAAGTTGTTCTGACCCTTACCTCTACAGCAAGCACAGCTCACGTGGCATCCGATGTGAAAGCAGCGTCATGCTTTTGTGGCTTAGAATTATTTTAGTCTTACAAGCAAGAGCTACACACACCTGTGTTTGACTTTCTTTCCTATTTTCAAAAATGATCTAGCTAGCAACCTACATGCTGATAGCGACAATTTTAGTCACAACCACCAGGTACGATCTTGTTGAAATGCAGTGTACTCTACTTTTGGTGGAAAACTTTATAAATCCACAAAGACAAGCTCCACCTGGTAACCTTAAAGAGGCACAATCGCTGCCTCCTGACTTGATTGATTGATTAATCCTAGTACAGGAAATTCGCTTTCACTATCCGTACAGCCACAAAGAGACATACAACAAAGAACAACACAACAAACAAGGTACCTCTAACCTTCTGTACCCACCACCCACACATATGACAACACATTATTATGTTCTTGTTAGTGTTCAGTTCAGTTGTATTACTGCAAATTCAATAAAATTTTTGCTCAATTTAACCCTTTTCCAACGTATTGTTCTGTAGTGGTGTCCAGAAGGGAGCTATATGAAGAATGGATTAAGGGACTTGAGTCCTACTTAATGAATTTGGGATGGACACAAGAAAAAAGAGCTTGTTTTCCCTTGAATGATTGTGGTTTCAGTCAGATTATTCCTGTCGTTCATTGTGGTGTTCAGCAAATGTTAATGCCTATCAAGTAAAAACATAAAGAAAAAAATCCTAAAAGGTTTAAATTGATCACTATATTGAAAATACATTAACCTTATTGACCTGCCTTGAGGAGCAGAGGTGAGCACTTTTCTTCAAAGCAGGTTCAGTTCATTATTCATCCACTCTGACATTTCTCTACATTTATAACTTGCAGAGATCAAAGGTTTACAAAAACATGGTTGTGTTCAGAGAAGAGCAACAAATGTATTTACTGCTGTCTAACATCACATCTGTGTAGCCTCAACATGAAAGAGGCTGGAAGTAGAGCTGGGTATCATTAGAATTTTTTCGATACCGATACGTTAACTTTGATGCTGGTTCTTTAACATTACTCTTTTTGGTGCCATGCTTCGATGACATGCGCTGTAACTCACAACACAGGCCCTATCCCAATACCAACACTAAACCCTACGGTCCTGTATGAAGTGTGCACTTGGTAAAAGTGCACATTAAGGGTTGGAGTGTGGAGGTTGCAAGTGCAGGAAAATGTCAGAATTGGGACAGTGATGGTTCCTCCATCATTTTGCACCACAACATCATTTTATGTCATTGCTTCCAAACTCAGCCTCTTCTCTGTTCCTGGTGAAGAGACGTCATTTTCAGACCTAAACTGAATAAAGTTAATTTCATCTGTTCTTTTAAAATATATGTTATGAAATCCATGTGTTTAACTAATAAATGAATGAAATACAGAACTATTTTATGTAAGGTGGCTGTAGGCCTTTAATTTCACCAGTACAGGGTTAAAGAACTGTTACATTCTAAACTAAATGTATAATAATGATTAACTTGTCTGCTCTGTGACTGTTATTGTGAGCATAGAATGTCCATAAAACCATGTATGTCAGGTAAACAGGTCTCTGCGCTCGTTGCACTCGCTGCATCTCAATGGGACTTACCTCTGTAAATAAAGTTTAAATAGAAATTAGATACATGTATACCATATTTTCCGAACTATAAGTCACACTTTTTTTTCATAGTTTGGCTACTTGTATGACTTATAGTCCAGTGCGACTTATATATCAAAATATATACGATTAACATATTTCTAGCTGTTAATTCATACTGACTGACATGAGACAAGGAGTAAACGTTACCATCTAATGTCGCATGTTGGTGCTCTAGGCTTGTGACAACTATATTCTGCTCCAAGGGTAAAGATCCCAAAACGGCCTTATAGATGGGTTTACCATTTACAAACATTGGCAGCTGCTATAGGCAACCGGGAGCAAAAAGCCTGTTTGTACTGCAGTCTACGATCAAACACACACTCATATCATTCATAAAAATGTAATGTAACCTGACGAAACAAACAGAGATCGTTGTGTTTTAAAGGTTGAATATGGAACATTTTTATTAAAAGCTATATTTTAAAAAAAAATAATACCACCACAGGTCGTTTGGGGGTGTACAGAATGAAAGTACAACATTTCCCAGAAAAATTATATTTAGCCTAAAAATAATTATAAAATAAATTTTGACGGGTTCGATAATGGCATTTTATTTACGTCTATAAGCCAATACACGCTGCCATTGCAGGTTGCCAAATACGATCTGTGTGGAAACAATATTTTGGTCATAGTCAGGCTTGTACAGGGGAAAACCGTGGAGATGACAAGTGAGGCAGCTGCTTCAGAGCCCTGGAGATGTTGTTATCTGTTTCTGAGGAGGAGTGACCTGAGAAGAGCAAAACCTGGAGTAAATTTAGGTGAAGACTATACTAAATGGACCCACATAAACGTCGCATAAAATGTCGCTCCTCGCTGGTTGTAGCGATCTCACCGTTAGCCCTGCACGATGCTAGCCGGCACCGTGTTTCTTCCACGGTCGGTCCGGCTCAGCCTGCTGACCGCCTTACGAGCGAGGGCTGTCACCGCAGAGATGGCGATGACAATCCTCACTTGCGTCAGCACGGCAGGGTGAAGAGAGTGTTGTAGCAGAAAATGAGTGCTACTACCGGCGGCGATGCATAAAGAAATGTCACTTTTCCACCGGTTGTAGCGACCTCATCGTCAGCCCTGCACGCTGCTAGCCGACTCCATGTTTGTTTCACGGAGGAGCCCGGCACAGCGGGCTGACCGCCTGGCGAGCGATGGCTTTCTCCGCCGAGGCGGTGATAGTGATCCTCGCTCACGTCAGTGTGACAGGGTGAGCGATGAGAGTGTTGCAGCACGTAAGAGAATATCGCTCGATTAACCACCCGCACTACAGTGAAGCGGTCGGATTAACACGAGCTGTATCTCAGGAAAATGACAGTAGGACGATCAGTATGTCCTACACACATTTTCCAGTCGCAAATTCCACAGCTGGATCTGCAGTAGCTCCATCGCCATTACTGTGAGATGCCGAGCTGCGGCGGTTCGTTCAGGAAACAGCTTGCCGGCTCGAACAATAGATGCATTCACGAACAGCCCCTAGAGCTCGGACAACCGGCCAGGTGCGTTCAGGGACGACTCAGCCTTTTCACAAAGAGCCCCCCCCATGGGACAAACTTCAAACTTTATGACGGGTTTGGCGGCGGAGGGGGCCAAAATTGTGTACCACAACTTTCTACAAGCCACATTTCAGCTACCTGCACACCCTCTCACTCGTTTTTACAAAGTGTTCTGGAGCATTCAAGAGATGAATCTATCCTCTCAACAAGAGATAGAATTCCTCGAGGGGGAAATTCAGCACCTGCTATCTACAGGCCATGTCAATTGTCCCTCCTCACGATAAGGAATGAGGTTTTTGCTCCCCACACTTTTTGGTTCCCAAAAAAACGGGGGGCTACAGACCGTCCTGGACCTCCGTGCCCTGAACACGTGTATCGGTCGCAAGTCATTCCGCATGCCAACCGTAAGAAACTGCTGGAACTCATCCAACCAGGCGACTGGTTCTAAACCATCGACTTGAAGGATGCTTATTTCCATGTCAAGGTGGCAGCAAAACGCAGGAAATTCCTGCACTTTGCTTTCCAGGGAACAGCCTACGATTACTACAGGCTTCCATTCGGCTATTCCCTAGTCCCTCGCACGTTCAGCAATGTGTGGACGTAGCGCTACAACCACTGCGCAGCCAGGGGATGACGGTCTTCTTTTATCTAGACAACCTCACTGTCTCACGGGGCAGGCGCGGTTCAGACAATGCTGACCCTGAGTCAGCCACTTCTAGTCTGGCTCCCGGAAGGGACAGGCTATTCGGGCTGGTTTGACTGCTCAGGTAGTGAGTACCATTCAACCGGCTAGGGGTGGCTCTACCATTGCCTGTTACAGGGCTAAGTGGTTGGGTTTCCAGCGTTGGTGCGAGGGAAGGAAAGTGGACTCACTGACATGTTTCAGTGCGGGACACTTTCCTTTCTACAGCTTTTGGTGGATAGAGGGCTGTCTCACGCAACTGTTAAGGTTTACGCTGTAGCCATCTCATCGTGCCACGAAGGGTTGGGGGGAGGTCCAGTCTTCGCCCACCCTCCGGTTAAGCGGTTCCTGTTGGGAGTCAGAAGACTACGACCAGTAAAGCGTACTTCTGTACCTCAGTGGGACTTACTGTTAGTGCTCGAGGTCCTCACTAGGGACCCCTATGAGCCTTTGGAACGCTCCTCCTTCAGAGCGTTGTCACTAAAGACAGCTTTGCTTCTTGCTCTGACATCAGCCAAGAGAGTGAGCGAACTGTGTGCCCTGTTGGTCCATCCGAGTTGTTTACTCTTTCGTGGGGACCGCAGTGGTGCCGTCCTGAGACCTGACCCCTCCTTTGTTCCTAAGAACACAAGGAGCTTATTTCGGTCCAGAGTCATCCAACTGGAGGCTTTTTAACTTCCCCCTCATGAGGATTCTATGGAGGCGAAACTGCATCTCCTATACCCTGTGCGTTTGTGACATGCTATGTCACTGTGCGTGCGTTGACATGCTTGTCAACCAAACGGCCACTGTCAGGAACACCGACCAGTTGTTTTGTGACGGGACATCTGACGGAGCCCTGTCCAGGAAACACTTGGCGAGGTGGCTGTGTAATGTATTTTCTCAGCCTACACTCAAGCGGGTCAAGAGTTGCCCGCTGTGGTCTGGGCGCATTCCACAAGAAGTGTGGCGTCATCTATGGTTTTGCTCAGTGCTGCGAGTGTTGAGGACATATGTACGGAGGCATTGTGGTCCTCACCCTGCCCGTTCATAAGGTTCTATCTCTTGGATGTGTCAGGCTCCCTCTCCAGGTCTTTGCTCATCGTAGGATCACAGGACCTGTAAGAGGAAGGGTGTGTCAAGTATTTGTTTTGTTTGATCCCCACAGTGTGTAATGAACCTGCATTGGACAGTGCTCTGCAGGACAAGGTCAATGAGGTGTACAGGTGGTCGTGGTTGAGACCCCTGCGAGTTTAGGCCACAACTTCACCCAGCCTAGCCAGGTGCTGCGACTGTAACTGGGCTGAAGTTGGACCCGTCATCACTCCATACGTGGCTAAGATTAATAGAGTGGTGACTGGGTTTTGGTACCAAATCGGTAGCTGGTGTGGTCAGTGTGCAGGGAGTACATATATCGGGCTTCACCTACTGTACCCATAGAGTCCAGTAGAGGGTGAAGCCTGTGTGAGATATAACAGAGGTTATGATATTGTAACCCTAGTTTTTTTTTACCACAGGTGGAGCCTTCTACACAGGGCCCTGCGCTCTTTCGCTTTATGCTGAAGCTTGGTGGAATGAGGGCAGCTAGCGATGAACCTGCTTTTATAACCGCAAAGGGGGGTAAAGGGATAGACACACCCTACTAGCCGGCGATGTACATGAAGATTTCAGTGGGCCATCATGTGTACGCGATTGGAGGAGAGTTGTACCCATAGAATCCAGTAGAGGCCAGCACCTGTGTTAATATAACTAGGGTAACAATATCATAACCTTCGTTACAGCCAATCACTGACAGCATTTTCAGATCTTGAGCCTGTGTTTAAACCCCTAGGGTACTGAAACCTGGCACTGAAAGACAGGTCATGCTTCGATACTGGATAGTAGCAAAGCATTTTGGTTGGTGCCAAAAAAGAGCTGAAGTTCAGTACTCAATCCTACCTGGAAGTGTATAGTGATATTTACTGTTGCACATATGGATAAATGAGAATTTTAACGAAAACCAAAACAGTAACCATTACAAGTAGAAGCATTTACTGATTCAAACAAAGATATTCAATTTGATTTTGGATTGTTTCTACTGATGTGCAGACACTATTACACACTACATCTGCATATCCCTGAACTTCACATTTTTATTTTGGGAAATGTCTTTTTTATCATTAGATGCTTAAAATGTTGGTAGTTTCACCCCCATGAACAAACTTCTCCCTTCAACGTAACAGGCTTTCTCTTTTTCAGTGACCTAAAAGGATGCCAGTCTGCTGAGCCTCCTTGGATGTGAAGGAGGGCATCTTCTGATACTCCAGTGATAATAGCTGATATTGTCAAATTGATTGTCTCATATAATTAGAAGCGAGTGTGAAATATGTTCTTATGGTTCATCTCTCCACCCAAGTTTTATTGAATTGGGCAGGGTAAAATTTCCCTTTATCCTGCTCACAGACATGTGGTAATCTTTTTTGCCATGGTTGAAAAATCAGGCAAGTCATTCAGTAACTCAGCAGAGTAAATTCAATGTACCACTTCAAGGCACCTTAAAGGAGTGATGACATAGCAGTTAAAAACTAGTTTATGTTGTTGGCATTACTGCATATGTAAATACTCCAAAGAAAAAAACGGCATTTTTTACAGCGGAGTATTGTTTTGAAACGCCAGACCTCACTTCCTCAGTAATACAGTTGGGTCCGGTGATGATATGGAGCTTTACCCGGAGACCACGTTGACTTCATTTTGATTGGCTACACCTTATTTGGGTATGACCTTATTTGGAGAATCTAGGTCAAGCTGCGGTCGGAGTTTGCTAAAGGCTAACTGCTAGCAACATGGGCACTTTAGACAGTGTGAGCTACGTTTATCAGACAAGACAGCATTTAGAAAATTAATAAACTTACAGGTAATGACAAGATTGTGGTCGCCTCCCTCAGTGTTGCTGCAGAAGTTTGCTTTTAAATCCATTTGTTTGAAAATCCAGACCTGACTGCACAGAAGTTACTACTAGCTCCATACACGAAGCTGAATCAGACAGGGAGGGGAGAGGGGGAGCGGACGGTGCATAGACGTTAGGAGAGGGGGGGGCGCTGTTCACTTGATAGTGTGCTCTTATTGGAGCAATTAAATTACGTAGAATGATAGAACTACGTAGAATGATAGCCTGCTGTCTGATTCAACTGTTTCTGAGCAGAGAGACAAAGCTGACAGACCATAAACAGGAACTTTGATTCTCACTCTGGACATTCACATGGCCTCATCAGTGCACAACAGATCATATTATACACCCAAAACCCCAGAAAAGTGAAATTTGATGTCATGGCACCTTTAAAGAAAATAATATAGGGAGTTTTTATATATACAGTATATAATTTTTGTTTGATGATCTAAAAAAACTAACACACAAACAAAAAACATTAATTTGCCAAAGTGCACTTGCAGCAGAATTTATTACACAAGCTCATGTTGGATTGTTTTAGACAATAAGTCAGATGTCAGTTGAATGCATTAGGCTTTACCCCTTAGGAGTTTTGAATTTCTGTTCAGGAAAAATAATGCTATACACCAGTTGAAGATACTCTTTATGAAATCAATGAACACTTTTATCTGCTTGGACTGCAGGGAAATTACCCAAAGTCATATGCAGACAGCTTCTTTTCTGGAAACCATGAGCACAAATTTCCACTTTAATTGATCTATTGTTGTCCAACCTGCCAGGAAGAAACAACAATGTGAACCTCACGGCTGGGCAGGAACTATGAATATTTAAGTGACACATCAATCCAGTCAGGAGCTTCTGGACCACTTCATTGTTGAGCAATGTGGTGGACCATTGGACTCAAATGACTACAGACCAAGTGCCAGAACAGACAAGTACTGACTTAAAAAATGGTTGCACTTCATGCTAATACATATAAAAGCACAACTTAAAGCTGATTGATATGACTGGCCAGATAAAATAACAACACAGATGACAAGCTGCACTTTCAGATACAAACATCCCACTGAGCTTCTCCTTCATGCCTTGACTAATGTGCACAGTCAACACTGTACATTTCAACCCATATTTATTTGCCTTTACCTGACAAGCTGTCAGATTATCTCTCTGTAGGCTTAAGTGCATCAAATGCATGTAAAAGTTCATTGCTGGATTATGTTGAGTTGACAGAGATATCCTTTAGAAGATAAGTGTCTGTGAATCAAACCACTCACATAGTATATGGTAACTTGCAGCTCCTTCATTCAGCCTCTCAGTTAAGACTGGCCACTGATGAAGCCCGGAAACGCTGCATGGAAAGGTAGTCAGAATCATTGTTTCTTTCTTTAGGGGCTTTTAAGTTTAAAAAATCAAAGTAAAAAACATGAATTTGCATTTCTCCACTGTCACTGAATTCATTACTGGAGTCATCAGTAACCACAGTTAACCAAGTTTCTTTTGCTTTAATGAAACTCCATGTTAACTATAAGTTACATTGGAGCTTTTCTGTGATTAATTTGAAAAATATAAACAAATAAATGCAGGTAGAAAATGCACAGAGGGTTAAAACATTAAGAGCTCATTGTGCTTTTTCATATTGTGTCTTTTCTTTGACAAAGCGACGCCCTTAAGTTAAACACACTGTAAGTGCTACGCACAAGAGAAATCATTGGATTTCAAAATCCAACCAACAAACCAGTTATTACTTAAATTCTGTGTTTAACCTGTTCATGCACCCAGATAATAACTTGTGTCATTTTCATCTTGCACACTCAAAAATAGAGTTACCGGTTTGTACTTAAAAGGGTACAAAGCTTGTCGCTGGGGGTGTTCCTTTTTGAAAGGCATTTCTGAACCCTTCAGTCCTGGTCCATTTTTGTACCTTATCAAGCTGTACCAGTTAAAGTACAATTACACCAATTAAAAATTCTAAGTAAAAGTCAATGAAATAGAGATTATGACAATCAAAGATGCAATAATAAATGAATAATTATTATATAAATATTAGGCCAAACACATACAGTATACTATAATTATACATATAGTTATTACTATGATTATTATGAAAATCATAATATAATAACTATAATTATACTACTGTTTAGAATTACTGCTATTGTACAAGCTTCACACATTTTTCAGTGCTTCAGGTACCCTCACTGTGCGTTCAGACCAAGAGCGACTAAGCTGTAAAATTGCCAGAAGTCATTCACTTTCAATGGACAGGAGCGACAAGAGCGAGTAAAGCGACAGAAGCGACGAGCTACAAAAGTTGAGCGATTAGAGCGACTAAACAAAGTTAAAGATAGTTTAACTTTATACAAATTGGCTATGACATGTTTTGGCTGTAAAACCCTGACAACCAATTGGAATGTATACATTGTTCACTTCCGGGAGTCCCCGGAAACGAACTCTGAACTCTGGTGCCGTATTTTGGTTCCGAGTCAAAATGACAACAGAAACGCTGATAACTGCCGTCGCTGACCCCCCACTATTGTATGACCTGACACTTTAAACCTTTCGGGATCTCCAAAAGAAGGCTCTGGCCTGGGAAGAGGCATCACGTGCCGTTGGTTTGTCCGGTAAGTTGATAAAATTATTTCTAAAATAGGCGCAAAACTTGCCTCCTAATCGAGCGCCTAGCATGCTATGCGAATGGGACGATATCATTTATAAATATCGAAAGTACTATGTTATAATAATAATAATTGACAGGGATAGAAATACGTATTTTCCTTTTGTCCCTCATCTTGACATTTAGTTTGAGAGTGAGAGATGAATGAGTGAAGATCTGCAGATGCAGATCAGTTTAGATGATGTACTCAATTAAGCTACAACATTATTTTGTTTTGGGGTGTAATTTAATCAGTTATGTCCAGACCGTTGTTTTTCAGTAGGAGAGGGATTTCTGGTTAACCACAGGCTACAACTTGTCAAAGCACAAGGCAGCAATCAGGAAAAGCATCACTGCAAAAGCTCTGCTAATGGTAAAAAGCATACGGTCCTTTTAAAAGGATATGCAAAATTGAACGTGATGTCATAAGCGACTTGAGCGACAAAAGCGAACAGATTTTTTGTAGCAGCTATCTTTATGAGCGACAAAAGCTATTTTACAGCTTTAGTCACTCTTGGTCTGAACGCACAGTTAGGGTTTAAATGGTACAAATTTGTACTTTATATCACTTTGGACTCTTTTTCATAGTTTAAAGGTGCACTTCTGGCCTCATAAAGACCAATTTTGTACTTTTGAGAGAACATTTGTAAAACATGTATCTACGGGTACAGAAATGTTCCTGTCTCATACTTCTATTTTTGAGAGTGTGGAATTTACCTTCAGACCTGCATATGTCTTTCTTCACTTTAAGAACTGCAAACTGTGGAGAATTTAAACCCTCCAGTATATATTGTGTAAGTAAATGCTAATGGAGATAAGCAGTATAGATTTAGAAAAGAATGATTCCCGACAGGAAATCTATTTTGTCTGCAGATAAAGCATCCGGCTTATGGCTCTATTTTGAGACAATGAACATCCTTTTGAGTGAATCCCCCCCATGTCATCCGAAATTTCTTCCCTTCCTCTTTCATCTCCATCTTTTCAAAACATGCAATTAGCTGAAACCATATTTCCAAAGTGTGTTTGTCACTGATATAGAAAATATTTAGCAAAACACATAAAAAGAATAAAAAGAAAAGATTTAAACACCTGACAGTCGTGTGATGACTGGCACAATTGCACACACACAGACACACACTGAGTTTAATTTTGCTTCCTGTGTTTGGCTGTTTGCACAAAAATGATTGCCTTGATGAAGATGAGAGGTTGCAATTATTTACAAATCAGAAATGTTACAGAATCAGATTAAATCTCATGCTCCAGATATGCTTGTTGAAGTGGATGTTTTAAGTAGATTATCATCTGGGAAAGCTTTGTGTCTCATGCAGATATCTGCATTAAGGGACAGAGAGTGGGTGTGGAAACGGGGGAACGTATTTATGTAATAACAGTTCTGTTCTTATAACTGAGGCTTTTTGATCACTCCAGTAAATTCTGCTCATTATTTTTGGACGGTGGGTCTGCCCTGCTCCATTTTCAATCATACATGATTTAATCTTTCCGAACTGTACTCACCAGCAAAATAATTTGACATAACACAGATTTTCTCTTGTACTCTGTGTCTTGGTAAATGTTAAACAATTTGACTTGGACAATGTAATTATTCGACACTGGCTTTGGCTTAACCTTGGGCAAAACAACCAGTAAACCTGTGATTCTAATTTCCTGTTTGAAAGGACAAGCCCTCTCGGGGTTTCATTATTCAGTTTCCTGCTGGGAACTGTAACACTGTCTTCACTTTTACTCCACATTTAATTTCTGCCATGCATATTTTTCCCCTCCCCCTTTTTTTACTGTATACAGGTCATTCCAGACTAAACAGGAATTAATCAAAGGAGAGGTCATTACAGTGTATTTTCTCTCCAAATGACAAATGAAGGTTTTCTCTTTGAGTGTACCTGGCCTTTTTGGGTCACGCTGTACCTGTATTTGTTTGCCACCTGGACTCCAAGCTGCCTCTGTTGGGCTGTAATAGTTCCCTCAACACCTGGCCGTAGCAGTCACCAGCAGGGGTTGCTGTTTATCCTCTTTCTGCCAAGTGAAATATTCTTTGAGATGGGCAGATGTGGCACGTGTGGTCCTGAATAATCCTCTCTGTGTCTGTCCATGCTTAATCAGTCTGCCGTTCAAGTCTTAACTTGAATCTTCGATCTCATCCTTTATCTGATTTATGATGAGTTAAGATGTGGACTTTAAAAAGAGCTCAGATTTCTAGAATGTCTGCAGTCTTACTTTTCAGAAGGATCACCATACCTGTTGTGACATAGTTCTCTAGTTGAGATAACTCAGCTTATTTTCTGACTGTCTTCCTCCTCCTTTTCTTGCAATTCAGCATTTTATTTCAAGCCCTATGTTGAATGATTTCTAAGGCCGGTTGGCTTCTTACTCCAAATTCGCATGTTGCGGATGTTGCTTCGCTGTCCCCCTCCTTTGACGCAGACTTATTTTCTCTTTCACTGATGGTGGGAGGAATCAGATGAGACTTTGAAGTGGAGGATCCCACAAACACACAACCAAGCTGTTAATGAACAGCCTCTGAGAGAGGCACAATGCTTTTGTTCCGCTGGTTTGTTGTTTGGTTTGGTGGGTGGGTTGGTGAAATGTCTGCGGGGATTTGGAAGATGTGAGGGGTTTTGAAGTCGAGTCATTTATTTCTAGGCTGTCAGCTTCCTTTGCCTCCTCTATCCTTCTATCGTCCTCCTTTCCTTGTACGTCCCTCCCCTCTCTCTCCCCAGTCTGCCTGTGTTTTAGGAGCGGAGTTGGCTCAGTGCTGCCAAGACACTCGGGATGCAGCACTTATTTAACTGTTGTTTTGTTTTTGCGTGGAAATCTACTCCATGTACTTTGGCTTCAAATGTTCGTGTTTGAGCGCATGCTGTTCCTGCATGCAAACATTTTTAAAAGCTGTGTGCGTGCGTGTGTGTGTTACACTGCACTTCAACTTCAAAGTCTGGCTTTAAGAAAGCCTCTCTCTGCTGTGTCATGCAACTTTTGCCCCTATAATGAGGTTTCATCCTCCCAACGACTTCGTGGATAACAAGACACCAATTGTGTAGAGCAGAGATATGTATAGCTATATTCTTGTATGTAGGGTTTGTATTGTGGATTCAAATTTTATTGTGAAATGCCATATACCATAATCTCCATGCTTATTGTAAGACTCCATATGACAGTCACTTTAAAAAGTTTGATGTGCTTTGGCTTTATAGAAGCTTCACTTTGTTCTTGAGTCAGTAAAACAAATTTAAGAAGGTTGGAGATACGATAACATTGTATGCCTTTATCAAGGTACCTATTTTCTTTTGATATCTATTTTACTTGTTCAGTTATTTGACAGGGACATTGCTTTTGTGCATAGTCACAAAAAAGTTCTACTGATGTCTTGCAATTAGAGTTTAAAGCTATAGCTAACGCTCAACAGTACTTTATGTTGCTGTTACATGTTGTTTTTTTAAATTCAGAATTACAGTAATTAATTAATTATTCTGTATGAAATACACTACTCACAAAAAGTTAGGGATATTCAACTTTCCGTTTTTGGAGAACAGAATGATGCAGAATAAATATTTAACCACTGAACAATGTGTGCATTGACAAGTTTAGAGAAAGTTTAATTCAGTTCACCTGGAAAGGTTGTAGTGGATTTAAGATTCATTCTGACATCATACAAAAAGCCAAATATCCTTTACTTTTTGTGAGTAGTGTAATTCAGAATTAAATTATTCTCCTTTGTGTTTGCATGAAAATAATTCTGAATCAAGGTTTATATGGAAAATACATTTATCGAATCCTGCTTTAGATCTTGGGGGTTGAAGGGTTCTGATTGGACAGTGGGTGGACGTGACGTATTTATGTCCATTTACGTCGACCCGAAAGTGCACAGACCCCAGCTGCTGCTCCTTTTTGTGTCAGCTACGACATGAAAACTGAGTGATAATTCAGATTTTCATTGTATTTTGATTGTAGTTTTGTAGCAGCAGTTCAACGCCAACATACTTCTTCATTACCGCCGACTGGCACGAGTCCAACGCTTGTTTCACCTGCGCTTCGGCAAGGCAACAGGAAAAGGAAGCAAGTGTATCTATCTGCGGCTTGCAACCCAGTGGCGTGTCGCATTGTGGGTGGGTTTGGTTAGGTTTAGGGGAAGGGTCAGGGGTAGGGCTAGATTTTACCGTGCTCTCATTGGCCTGGTGGGCGTGTCGTCGAGTAACGTCACACTACGACACGCCCACTCTATGACACGCCCCTGTCTTGCGAGCCGCAGATAGACCCTTCTCAAAGGAAGGAGTATGCACAGAATTACAGGAATTAACTCAGAGCGGAATAAAAGGTTACATGAGAGAGGAATTATTTTATTCGGAATTAAAAAACCAACCACTTGATTTAGAGCAACCACAACAGAATTAGGGGTTTTTGTGGTCTTTTTAAAGCGTAATTAACTTTTATTGGGAATTAAACCTCTCATGTAAACGCGGTAATTGTTACATTGTTGACATTCACTGGTGGGTCCAAATTCCATTGATTTAGTTTAGCTAATATGGAGAAAGGGATGTATTGATGTGTTGTTCAATGAATTCATTTCAGGACTTTTTCGGTAAATACTGCTAACTTTTCTTTTATCTGCTGTTGAGCCCCTGCACAATAAACCACTATTTTATATCAGGATTGCATGATTGACACACAGACCTTTTCATGGCCTATGTCCTCAGTTACATCACTTCTGTGGCTCCAGGCAACAACAGAGGAAAGTGTGAAAAGAAGACTAGAAACAAGCTTTCTTAAGTGTTATTACAACTTTTAGATGTCGGGTTTTTGTGTGTATTAGGGTGCCAGAATAGGAGGAACAACATTTGTGGCAGTAAATTAAAGTCTTTTAGGATAACAGTGGCAAATATGGTTGAATGCAAGATAAGATGAGAGGACTGGACATAGAAGATCCTCAATAATGCTGGACTGCACAAGACCCTTGTCTGTCACATAAAATTGTAAATGTCAGATATTTTATGCTTTTCCTCAAAAGCAATAAAATGAATCAGCATATCAAAACAGAACAAGTGTAACAGCTTCTTAGAGGACTTCCCCTGACTACCTGATTTGACAGCCCTGTTTTTAAGCAGGTGTGAAACAGCAAGACAGGAGGAACGACGGATGGTGCAGGTGAGATGGACAAGGAAGTGCAGCTGGTGCGCTGGATCCCCAGGCGCCCGGGCTCGTCGGGGATTTGAGCTCCAGTGCGAGGAAAGGAACGGAACTCAAAGCTATGACAAGCAATAGGCAGCCAGGAATGAGTGCTGCAGTCCGTTGTTGGTGACATTGACACAAAGGAGAAGGAGGCAGAGATCTGGAGGTGAGCGGCGGTCTTGGAGTGGCATCTGAGCTGTCTAGAACCAGTTTCCATTGAGGACCTGTGGAATGACATCAGCCAGCAGGGAAAAATGGGATGGTGTAGGCCAGGGATCTGCTGGCGGCGGCCCTAGGTGTCTAACGGTGTAGGTACCAGATGTGCCCAGGTTACCAGATCGGCTCAGGTCCTGCGCCTGCCTATAATTTCATGCTATATAAGTGGTTGAAAGTTGGCAGGATGACCCTTAGGGTTGTGGTTGGTCCGGAAAAATTATGGAAGTGGTTTTAATGGAAGATTTTTGTTGGAAACAGAGATGAATTTTACGAGAAATGTAGTTTTTTATGTAGTTTTTTTTATTCATCAAAAGGGGGCACCCAACAGCTGTATCACCTCCTTTAAATGACCTGAGAGCCGAACGGTAATGATAGCTCCAGACACACACCATGAACAAAATACAAACAGAAACCATTGGCGGGGGGGGGGGGGGGGGGCAAGCCTTTGAAGTTTCTTTTTTCCTTTTTTTTATTATTTTAGATTTGATTAAACAATTTCTCATCAACTACAATATATGCAAAACGTAATAAGAAGGGGACGCTGCATGTTGTTGCTATAAGCTCCCCCCTCTCTAAACTTGGTCTGGTCCAAACCTGTGGCGTTTGTGTGCCGCGCACGCCTCGTGTTGGCACTTCACCTCACAAGAGCACACCGGTGGGCAGCGCAGCCTGCAGCAGCTCCCACGAGCTCATTGATTCACAGCATCAGAGGACGTTAATCTAATGTTCATCTGGTAGTTAGTGGTCACGCATTATATGTAAACAAACCTGTCATGAATGACGACGGTGTGTCCGTTACTTTTTCCTTGTAACTCATATAACAGTCAGATGTCAGTGAGCACAGATGCGATCGTTTCAACAAGATGAGTGAACATAATTATTCAAATAGTAATATGCTGTGTTTAGCATTGGTTTATGAAACAAGTACAGTAATGGGCTAAGCCCAATAAACTTCCTTAAATTTATGAATAAATTTAACTAACTTTTGAATGTATACAAACATACACAGTATATAGATATACTTTATTAATCCCAATTAGTGTGCCAATTAGGAAATTAGTTCTCTGCATTTACCCATCTCAGGTTACAGCCCTACTGTACTATATATATATGTATATAAATATATATATATATATATATTAATACATACATACTTGTCTAATGTAATCCAAGTGTCCTGAGTGGGTAGCATCCATAATTTACTCAAAACGACATCATTTAGTGTAGTTTTAGAGCCTAAACAGTAGTATATTGCACTTTCGATTTGTGCTTTTGTGCGAGTTCACGACACTACAGAAACTGTGGTGTTCAACGCCTACTCTGCCGATAATGTCAGTGTAGAAGAAGAAATTTGCAGTTTACATTGTGCTAATAGTGAACGAACTGCAGACAAACCGGGACAAAGACAAGAAAGGATTAGCTATTGGTTTAAAACAAAGAAAGTAAGAAAAGGATAAGGACATTTGGATTACATTGGGCGAGCGGTATGGAGGAATATTGCCAAGTTTTTGTGGACTTTTATGGACCTTCTTGTGTTGACCGCCGTTGAACTCCATTATATGAAAGTTGGGGGAAAACAAAAACTTGTCCAATCTCCGGCTGCATTTGAGATATTAAAAAAAGTGCTTAGTCTTGCTCAGCATGAGGGTGAGTAGAAAATGAACGCACATCATGCTGTGGGTGTACTATTCCTTTAAGCTTCATTTATTTTCCCTTTACGTACCTACATTGGTATGTCTATGTAGAACATCAAACGGTCCTGCTCATACACTTCCATTCTTTACAGTATTTATGGAAATAAATCCACCAGAGAGCCGCGCAGAGTTCAGATTTATAGTTTCTGAATTCTGACTTCAGTCTCAATAACAATATGCAGTACAGTAGCAAACACGGCAATGATGGAGAATTTAATGATGATGCATATTCTCAGAAAGAGACAATAAAAAAGACAGTGGTGGTCCATGTGGTCATTAAATGCATCACAGATTCGTCTTCTTTTTTTTTCCCTTTTTGCTAGTCACACATGTGTGCAACACTGCCCCCATCATTTCCAGTGGTACTGCCTTGTTTGCTGTGTGTGGGTAAGCATCCAAAAGATCTCTGAAAGCAGACTGAAATATGCACTGACAGGACAGAAGATGAACAGAGGGCACCATCTATTTCTGCATGCGCATTTAATGTAAAGTACAATTGAGGTTTATATTGCACAGTTCAGCTTGGCATTGCCTGGCTGGGAGCTCAGGGGGAGAATTTCAGAGCCACAGTTGGTGCCATAGATGTCAGCTTGTATACACTTCAAACAAACAGTCACTGAGTTTGGCAGAGTAGATTAACTTAACAAACTTAACTATTTACTCTCCCTGCACTATTTTATTTACCAGAGGACTGAAATCGTTAATTGTTGGTTTCTTTCTTACTAGAAAAAAACCTACTTAGACTTAGTATTTAAGTAACTTTAGGCCTGGGGAAAACACTTGCACAGAAAAAAACTGATTTTTTTTTTATATATTTAGATGGTGACTGCTTATAATCAAAATTGAATTTTCACAGTTTTCTGTACACATCAAGCACAATATTTCAATGTTGTGAATAAAACCCAGCAAACACGCAGTAACTAATGCAACAAGGACTGTATTAGATGGCTGAAGAGCTTTATTTTTCAATTATTTCTGTAGAAAAGCTTTACATTTCACCTCAACTTTGGAGACAAAATGAGAGGTCTGTTGATGCATGTAGACATCGGTGCATCTTGAGGAATCCATAGTAAGTAGTGTTTCTGGTAAACATGCTCCTTTTACAGGAACAGTAATGGCATGATTAAGTATAAATTGTTTAAGTGAGCCTCCATTAGATTTCTATCGAGCACCTTCTTCTTAGTGTGTGCATGTACTAGGGTTGCACATCTCTCTATGATAAACGATTCGATGTGCATCTAGATGCACAGGTTACGATTCGATTCAAAAACGATATCCTTTTATAAACAGACCGATTCGATGCGAATCGATTTGATATAGTTGACGAACGATACGATTTTATTCTAAAGCTGTAGATTTTTTTAAATAAAGAAGCCAATTCTATGAAAGGGATAGGACAATATTTTCTTTAGCAGTATTATGTACACATATGCCCAAGCATTGTGACTTTATGGCACTGGCAAAAAACAAACAAACAAAACAAAAGAATAAACAAAACTGGACAACAAATTCACATGTCATTGTATTTATTTTTAGACATGGACCAAAAAAAATAAATAAATTACCGGCTGAATTACCGGATTAGAACTCCAGAGGTAAGAGTTGCACAGAATAGTACCAACAAAGTGCAATATTATAGAGTTTTAGAGTGTTTAACACTAGAGGTAGGTAACCAAGGTAATTAAAGTGCAATATTTTAATGTAAACAACTTTTATAGCTGTAAACAAACTTGAAACAATAACCTTATAATGATGACCCCTGGTGGTCATCTCAAAATGTCACTTCAGGTCTGGGGAACCAGAATGAAAGGACAATGCAGCAAACACATTTTTGTCTCAACAATTATTAACAGTGAGAAGTGCTTTAGTAAAATACTTTTAAAAAATAAATGCATGTGTATAAAATAAATCAAACTGCTGCTTTTTGACCTGAGAAAGGAAAACTGAACTAAAGTGCTGTCTTACATTTATATGTCAGTTAAGTCTGATGGGCAAGTCAATCGTTATTGCTTTTACCTCACACACAGAAGTGGCTCACTTTCAGTATGACTGTCCATTTTCTGTTCTTTTATTCATCCTCACTGTCTTCAGTTTTCTTGGAGGGCAGATTTTTCTTAAGGAAAATTAACTGATCCACATGCTCATGTTTGAGTAGACTGCGTTTTGTGGAAACAATATCTCCCGCCGTACTGAACACTCGTTCTGATGCCACACTGGTGGCTGGGATACAGAGGTATCTTTTAGCAAGAGATGATAGCAGTGGCAAGTCCTGCTGCTCTTTCCACCACTGTAGTGGGTTTTTCTGCAGAGGCAATGGATCACGCTCTCTGTACCTTTTGACTTCTTCACTGGCCTTGTCTCTTACAGATGTTGCTGGCATCCTCACTTCAAAGTCTTTTCCCAACAGCTGGTCCAATGCTGACATTCTCTTCCTTTTGACAGGAGGGTCAGCATCTGAAATAGAAAGCAATTACCATATATTACAGGTTTTATTTTCCATACCTCAGTGTTGCTTTTTATACGTGACTTGACGATTTCATGCATCTTCATCTGACGTTCAGAATGAATTACAACACACACTAAATGTAAAAGTTGTACTATCATTATTAAACCATTTCTTTCCATACTGTTTCTCTCATACTTTTGAGTATTTGTTATTGTAGTATTGTAACATTTTATAGTTGCAGCATGAGTTTAAGCCAATATTAACTTTTTTTTGATCACACAAACCTTGTGGCTCATCTTGGGACTGAGGTGTATCAATGCTGATGTCCAGATCTTGAAGGGCAGGTTCAGTCTGACATGGATTTGTCTCCAGTGGGCCTCTCTGGACTGGATTCCCTGTTGCCAATGCCTAGAAAAGAATAAAAAATAAAAAAAACAGTCTGTAGTGTACAAAATCAAATAAACAGTAACAGCAGTCAGAATAAGTCCAGTGACAGAAGACTAGATGGATGCACTCTATGCACTTTGCATTGAGTAAATGATGCATTGGGGGATTTACCTTGGTTTGCAGGGATGTAGCTTCTGCTGTTATGCTTGTGAATGTCCGCTCAGCATCATGGTCCGTCAGGAAGGGCAGAGACTTGAAGCGGGGATCCAGAGCGGCTGCAGTGTAGAAGAGATCATCCAGGCCAGTGTAGCGCTTCTCCAAGTCATTTCTGAATGCTTGTTTCATCTCTCTGATTACCACAGAGTCTTCATCTGATGCTTCAAAGTTCTTTTTAAGCTTTGCTCTGACAGGGGAAATCATTGATAGTGTGGGCCGCTTGTCTTCACTCATACTGGTGGTCACAAGTTTGACCGGCGCCATCAGCTTGACGATGTCTTCAATATCACAGAAGTCTTTATCCTTAAGAGTGTTAACCTCTTCACCTTTTCTGAGGTCCCTGGACATGAGTGCTGCAGAAACGGCAGGCTGTTGTTCTAGTACCCGTTCAAGCATGTTCTGGGTACTATTCCATCGGGTGGACACGTTTGAATGAGTTTGTGGAAGGCAAGGCCAGTTGTTTTTGTTTTTCTTGAAGAATTTCTGCTGCCCTGACACTGCGGTGAAAAAAGCCAACCACTCTCCTCACCCTTCCCAGCAACCTTGCAACTGCGTCCACTTTGAAGGCTTTCTGTGTGGCCAGATTTATTGTGTGCGCAAAACACATCAGGTGAGGGCTCATCTCTGCTTCCACGCCAGCTAAAACCATGTTTGTGGCATTGTCAGTCACCAGAGCTGGCTCTTTATCAAGAATGTTCCAGTCAGCACATGCCTGTTTCAATAAAGCACCTACATTCTTCCCAGTGTGTGATCCTTTGAATGCCCTGGTCTGTAAAACATGGACATTTAATTTCCAATCCGGAGCGTGTGGTGAGCCGTGATAGTTACATAAGACTCCGTAGCACAGGACGTCCACGCGTCGGTTGTTATTGCCACTCGCTCTGCACTTGCCAGCTCTTTTTCAACTTGGCTCTTAACTTGGGCGTACAACTCTGGCATGCATGTGTTGGTAATATGATTTCGGGATGGTATCTTATACCTGGGTTCTAATGTGTGAACCAGGTCCTGAAATCCTTCCCACTCAACTATATTGTAAGGACATAATCCCTTGGCGATAAAACGCGTGATTGAGGTCGTAATTTCCTTAGCGCGTGCTGAATTGTGTCCAAGTTGCTGGAAAAGGTTGGGAATGGCGTTCCCTGTTCTTGGCTGTGTGTTACTGCTTGCTGCACGCTCCGGCTTGGTGAACTCACCATACTCTTGGCCGTGTTTCCTCCTTGCATGCTGGTCGAGATTTGTGGTGCTGCCAGTGTAAGTTAAGGATGCTCTGCACAGTTTACAGATAGCAAGGTTTCTGTCGAGCTTCCCGTCCTTCTTATAAAACCCAAAAACGGTCCACACTTTGGATTTTTGTTTCGCAGATGCGTTGAAAATCTTTCTCGGTGTATTACCAGCATCACCTCCGTCGCTCAGGCTGACGCTGTCGTTCTTGACATCATCCATTCTCCGTGTTTTTGTGCTAATGCCGGCAGCAGCAAGGCACTAGTAGGCAGCTACCGAGTTTCGCGGGGATCTTCAGCTCTCGCGTTAATACCGCCTAGGCAGCTACAGAGTTACGCGGGCAACTTCAACTCTCGCGTTGATAAGAGACGTGTTTGATGGTGTAATGCCGCCAACCGATTCTAAGTGTCGCGATATCCGATCCGGGACTCTACAACCGATTCATCTGGGAATTCATGGCTAGTTCGTATCGATTGAGGAGGCTGCCACCGATGTCGCCGTATCTCTCCCTTATACAACCGGATATCCGGTCACATCGGTTTATCGTTCACAACCCTAGCATGTACATATCTTAGTGTGCTTGTGTCTGGCATGTGCATGTGTGTTTATGCATGCGGTT
Source organism: Atherinomorus stipes (assembly GCA_023101725.1). Taxonomy (NCBI): domain Eukaryota; kingdom Metazoa; phylum Chordata; class Actinopteri; order Atheriniformes; family Atherinidae; genus Atherinomorus; species Atherinomorus stipes. The sequence goes on from JALJCO010013265.1 coordinate 322,904, forward strand.
TTGTAGAGTGGATCAAGAGCCAGCAGCATGCATTCAGATGGGAGAGAACCTCAGTAGGTAGCTGAATAGATGGTCATGTGGTCAGCTAGGGCACCAGAAAAAATACTGCAAAGTTACAGAGAAAAACTGTCTCATAAAAATACAGTAATTTTCCATAATAAAAATACAGTTCATAACTTTGCTTTTACATGAAATCTTTGTTTTATTTAGGCATTTTAATGATGTTAAGATGCATAATAACGAGAAAATCATCATACGGTAAAAACTGTTAGAATACAAAAAACCAAGGTTAATATCACTGTTGCCAACTTTTCAGAGAAAGACGTCACTATTGGCCGGTCCAAAAGTCAACAGAAGTCACTAAATGACATCACAGTGACATACAATTAATATCATGCATGTGCAGTACCATATCATGGGATCATATTTGTTTGTTAGATAAGCTACGTTACTAATTTACAAGGGCACTGAAGGAGTTACATACACATTTGAGTCATGGTGCAAAGAAGGTGTGCCACAAGGCATCATTGGAAATAAGCAGCAACAAGTACATTAGACTATAATGGATGATTTATCATTACTCACATATTTGTATGATGGACGTTATGGCAAAAATGAAATAAAATAATGCCATAGAAAAACCAAAATGCACCTTATTTTGTTTAGACCAAGTTGAATCAACTTAAAAATATTTCTTCAATTGGTCACATCTAATAAAATTAAGTTGAGTGAACTAAACAAGATTTAATTAAATAAAATTGATATTTGTAATTTTACTCAACTATTTTTTAATTTCTATGCAAATTGAAAATTTCTATGTGTCAACTTAATTAAATATGTTCCTTTACTTTGATGCTGTGATTTTGAACACTTTACTATGCAGCATTATTTTTTGGTCTTAATGCAAATTTATTCAGGTATAAATTGCACTAGAATAAATCCAGAGTCTGTGATAGAACAGCAACACCATTTATTATTAAGTTTTATTGGTTCTATCTCAGCCATTGCATGTTATTGGAGATGGTGACAAGTTTATCTCCTTGAACTGTCCTTCACACTCATGGTACCAACTTTAACATCAAAGTGAATAGAATTTCTCAACAACTTCTGAAGCATTACGCATTCGTTTCTTGATAAGGATCACACTGCAACTTCTCTGTATTAAATGATTTATTATACAAAGCCAAAGAAATCAAGGTTCTTTACAGAGCCCCGGGTCATACCAGCACCCTGAACTAACCAATAACAGTTCTGTATGCCAGGGCGCAAGTCTGACAAAGCTATTCTGCCTACCCCGGGGTTTTATAGCTATACAATGTCCAGATAAGGTCATGCAAATTGTGCAAAGCGATCTCCTCATGAATTGGCTCCTATCTGACTCCATCCCATTCTTGGTCCATCTCCAGGTCAGCATGACCGACCGAAGGCCTCCTGCACACACGCACACAGATAGATACACAGAGCAGATACCAACATTCCTTCTTTCTAAATAAACAATATTGACACCCTCCTCCTCGTTGCCAAGGTTGCCTATTCCAAACTCATGCATTAATGATCCCAACAGAAATAAAAAAGGATACTTGACAAAGGATATTTCGCTACACTTCTTCTGAATGTGAACATAACAAAGGCAGGAAACACTTAACTCAAATTCATAGGATAACAGTCATAAAAGGGTATTGTGATTACCCTGCAGTTGAATTTGCTTTTCCCATGAGCCCTTGTGATCCAGATATGTTCAGTTTTGAAAATAGCCCCACACCCATTTGTTGGTCATGCATGCTGAAGCTGAAACTAATAAATTTACTTTGAGTGAAACTTGTTTGCTAACAGGCTCGCTAATTGGCAGCGAGCCTGACAACCCAGCTGGAGTTGTTTTTCTACCATTGCAACTACAACCTCACGTGATGTCGCTGTTCTGTCCACATTCCATATTCAACCTTTAAGTTGATTTGACAAAAATAAAAAAAAATAGAAATTAATCACCAAACCAAAATAATTAAGTTAGATCAATGTAAAGAAGTCTTTAATATCAACTACAGCCCAGATACTCTTTTTAGAGTGAAATAGATTATATATTGAAAATATATTGAAAATGTATTTTAACATTCTCTTTATGTGAAATGAAATGGGATCTTCTTCTTAAAGGAGTGATGACATAGCAGTTAAAAACTAGTTTATGTTGTTGGCATTACTGCATATGTAAATACTCCAAGGAAAAAAACTGCATTTTTTACAGCGGAGTATTGTTTTGAAACGCCAGACCTCACTTCCTCAGTAATACAATTGGGTCCAGTGATGATATGGAGCTTTACTCGGAGACCACGTTGACTTCATTTTGATTGGCTACACCTTATTTGGCTATGACCTTATTTGGAGAATCTAGGTCAAGCTGCGGTCGGACTTTGCTAGCAACATGGGCACTTCAGACAGTGTGAGCTACGTTTATCAGACAAGACAGCATTTAGAAAATAAATAAACTTACAGGTAATGACAAGGTTGTGGTCGCCTCCCTCAGTGTTACTGCAGAAGTTTTCTTTTAAATCCATTTGTTTTAAAAAACCCAGACCTGACTGCAGAGACGTTACTACTAGCTCCATACACGCAGCTGAATCAGACAGGGAGGGGAGGGGGGAGCGGACGGTGCATAGACCGTTAGGAGAGAGAGAGAGAGAGAGAGAGAGGGGGGGGGGGGGGGGGGGGGGGGGACGCTGTTTACTTGATAGTGTGCTTTTATTGGAGCAATTAAATTACGTAGAATGATAGAACTACGTAGAATGATAGCCTGCTGTCTGAGTCAACTGTTTCTGAGCAGAGAGACAAAGCTGACAGACCATAAACAGGAACTTTGATTCTCACTCTGGACATTCACATGGCCTCATCAGTGCACAACAGATCATATTATACACCCAAAACCCCAGAAAAGTGAAATTTGATGTCATGGCACCTTTTAAAAAAAAGTAAACTTCGTCTTTTTACAGTTACAGGCTTTTCATGTTATTTCATGTGAAACTTGTAAATTCACAGCCTATTTCCATAATTTTATTGTTTTTGTTTCATATTTAAAAAAATGGGAAAAAATGTAAAATATCACAGAAAAAAATCTAATATGACAGGTTATTTTTTAAATATTACACTAAAAAATCTTTTTTTAAAACTTATTTTAAGAGTGGCCAATTTTTTTTGGTTCTAATAAGAAAAAAAATCTGCCAATGGGACAAGCTAAATTTTCTTGATAAGTATTCTTTAAATAAGATGCATTGCCTTAAAACAACATGTTATATCTTACAGAAATATTTCTCTGTAATTTTGTTTCATTTTGAGTTTGATGAGATATTTTGTCTGGAAATGAGAAAAATATACTTGCTAAGATTTGAGTTTTTGCAGTGAATATAGAATGCGCAAAAGCACTGTTTCTGGCAGTACAATGCCATAGCTATTGATGTAAGAACTTAATAACTAAAGTCAATTATCAAGAAAAGCATGGAAAATGGCGAGACATCAGTTCTTAAATTAAACTTATATAAGCTATTTTATTTGTCATAACTATATTTGTCCAGACAAATGTACTTTTAAATCCTATTTCCATCAGCGGGTCTGGGTCGGGTCGGATCGGATCGGACCACGTTTTTCTGCGTCTCCACAGATAAAAAACTGAGACGGGGACCCTTTTATCCAAACCGACCCGTCCTACTTTTTTGGTACTCTTCGATAGAGGTACTGATCTAACCGATCCGGACCAAAGAGGTGGAGCTAATACACAGCAATCTATTGATTTGTTGAAAAAATCCGTCACTTCCCGGCGTAAGCAGGGGGGACTCCTTTGTTTCTGTCACATGTGGTGCTTTGGTTATAAGGTGTTGCACTGCAATGATGTCACGCGATCATGTAGCAGCACTATCCGGTTAATACTCCGCCTCAAGGGTAAGGGGACAGTTTGCTGTGGGGATGCAACATGAAATCAACGTATCCGTACCAAAACCCACCCGATCCGACCCGATCCAGACCCGATCCAGACCCGTGGGTGGTAACGGGGCAGGTAATAAAATGCCCAAGAAATATGAGAAAAGAAGGGTGGTCTCTTAATTTTTTCCATGACTGTATATATGTGTGTGTGTTGGGGGATAGAGGGATTACTAAATGTTGAATTCATGCACGTACAAACCAGCTTTAGTATATAAATTCAGTCATTGACAAATAATGCATAAAGGCATATGTATGCATTTACTTTCAGGCCATTCATACATGCTTTCCCTTCACATGGTAACAAGTAACTTACATGCCTTCAGTTAATTCATAAATGCATCATCACTTTTAAATCATTTCACATATTCCTACATGCAAACGAGCCTCTTAAACTTACTGAAAAACAAAAATCAGAGAGAAAAGATGCACACACACAAATTACCATTACTGTCATGAGAAAATAACGGATCAGCTGTAAAGAGAATGTCAGATGGCTCTTCATCCATTTGAGACAAGAATATTTATTTTTATAATCTAGAATGTAAATGCTAGAACATGTAGCCATCACCAATCTGAAATTTCTTTCCCCAACAAAAAGGTTGTTCTGCATTGTCCTAAGATTTAATGTGATGGCTACTAGTTTATTGTTTTGAGCTACCCATTTGCTTCTATGACAGACACCTCAGGAAAAGTTTGTCCTTTCCCAAATCCCTCATGCTCTTCTTCAGCACTGACTCATAGCAGACATGCAGGTGTTAGTACATACGCATAGGAAGCATAGACAGAGAGAATAGGCTGTGTTTGTGCATACTGATACAGAGATAGCAAGAGCTTCTGTCTGCATCGGGTAGTTACGTGGCTGCTTACGTGTTAGAAGACAGACACCCTCTGGACAGAGCCAAATAAAGTCTCCTCACCTGTTAGTGGCCTTTGAGGAGGACTGTGTGTGTCACATCCCTGAGGACAGTGCCATGCTGATTTAAAGCTGCTGGAACAATCAGTGGACTCTACAAGGCCAGGTCAGATAGAATGGCCTCAGCCCATCGGACTCTGAAACAGACCGTTTTGTCTCCCTCTTTACAACACATGCTGGATAACTTTAAGCCTGACTGGTTGTCTTCAAAGAATAAGTGGTTTACATCAGTTAGCCCAAAACTTGAACTTTACTTGAAAGATAGAAATTTGAGAATTCAGGGAGAAGCCCTGGTCTGACTTCTGTCTCCACAATATTTCTTCACTTCTGCCTTTTTAAGTATCCCTGATCAGACCAGGAAGCTGTCAAAAGATTTCACAATATGTACATGAAAAGAAACATGCCCATTTTTAGGAAATTATGTGAATAAATTATATTTGTGTGTGTGTGTCAAGGCTTTGAAAACCGACTCACACGGGTTGGAAACCAAAAGCAGACTGACATAAAAATGTGAGTTCAGTGACAGAATTGGGTGCAAGGTGAGTCCACAGAAATCAAGTTTGGTGAATTTCCTCAGGGAAGGGAAGCTAGTTTCCTCCAGGAACGATTTTGTAAAGCTGAAGTGAATGCTTGGTATGCACTGACTGTGTTCTGGGAGGGATCCAGTGGAGGAGAGGAAAGCGAGCGATTTGCAGGCTGAGGTGAGGATCGTCCAAGAAGTCGGCAGGGTGAGCAGGCAGGTAACTAAGGGCAAGATGTCCAGATGCTAAAGTGGTTTCAGCGATTTTGAACAGAACCCTGGAGAGACAAGGTTGTTTTAGAAGCACAGGAGAAAGCACAGTTAATAATGTTTGCTAATGAGCACAAGGAGAGCAATGGTAGGAGCCTGATTGCTGTGGAAACAGTGAGATAATCTGGCAAAAACTGGAGCTCCTGCAGGTCCTTTGATGCCAGCTCTAAAGAAGTGCAGATGAGTTGCAGGTGTGTTTGTAGGAGCACTAAAGTCTCTGCCCTGGACTTCCTGCATACCTGCTCGGCCTCACATGGTCAGAACAAAACCAGAAGCACCACAGCCAACAGCACTTATTACAGTGTGTTGTACAGGTACCGTACCGTCTTCTGCCGTCTGTCCGAGGTCGGGTCGCGTGGGGAGCTGCCTAAGCAGGGAAGCCCAGACTTCCCTCACCCTGGCCACAGCCGCAACCTCATCCGGGGGGATCCCGAGGTGTTTCCAGGCAAGCTGGGAGACATAGCCCCTCCAGCATGTCCTGGGTCTCCCCCGGGGCCTCGTCCCAGTGGGATGTGCCTGGAACACCTCACCAGGGAGGCGTCCAGGAGGCATCCTGACCAGATGCCCAGGCCACCTCATCTGGCTCCTCTCTATACGGAGGAGCAGCGGCTCTACTTTGAGTCCCTCCCGTATGACCGAGCTCTTTAGACCCTTTCTCTAAGGGAGAGCCCGGCCACCCTGTGGAGAAAACTAATTTCGGCAGCTTGCACCCGCGATCTCATTCTTTCGGTCATGACCCACAGCTCATGGCCATAGGTGAGGGTAGGAACGTAGATCGACCGGTAAATCGAGAGCTTCACCTTCTGGCTCAGCTCCTTCTTCAACACGATGGATCGAGGCAGAATCTTCATCACTGCAGACGCTGCACCGATCCGCCTGTCGATCTCCCGTTCAATTTGCCCTCACTCATGAACAAGATCCCAAGATACTTGAACTCCTCCACCTGGGGCAAGACCTCACTCCCGACCCGGAGAGGACACTCCACCCTTTTCCGGGTGAGGACCATGGTCTCAGATTTGGAGGTGCTGATTTACAGACAGGTGTTACACAGGTGATTTACCTGAATAAAACTGCTACTGATGGATAAAGTATTTAAACTAAAGCTTGGAAGTCTGAATGTGAAGACATTATCCTTTCTGGAGGAATCCATCCTCAGCAACACTGAAAAGAAACCAACATATTTTTTATGTAGGACTGTTGGCTATTTGAATTGGGAGACTTGTGAGGTGCTAAGCACTGCAAAACAAAGTAAGAATTGAACTTTCAGAAAACAACCAAATTTCAATAAAACAAATTAAAAGATTTCGAAGACCACCATGGGCCTGAAATACGAAGATCGGCATACTCAGAACGTCTTTTGCTTTTCTGATTAACAAATCCACCAAAATTACACAAAGTAGAGTTTCAGTGCTGTGCACTCAGTAAGATGGAAAGTCAGTGCACAGTATGAGTTGCCATGGTTCAGGTGGTTGTCTTCAGCTGATATGTTGGTGGTTTGATCCCCAGCCCCAACTTCTGTTGAAATATATTTGAGAAATATTATGGTCTCCTACAGGACCAGCAGTGTTAAATTAAGATTTTTGCATCTGTGTCCTGAATTGAGGAGTATGTTTTCTGAAATTCATTGCATTTTAGGCTGTAAGATGTGTATCATTTAATACTTTGGTTGTACAGTTTTATGCAAACCCTTAAAGGTAAGTAAGACATTTGATTTATTGATTGATTCTTTTTTTCAATAACTTTAAAAAACAATGGAAACAGGACATCTGTAGAAAACCCAAATTAAGAAACTACATACAGTTTAAGGAAGTGTACCAAACTGAATCTTACGTAAAATTTAAGTTGTCAAGAAAACAGAGGTCTCTTTGTGCCCAGTTTAGAACTGGTAGCCTCCCTCTGGCAGTGGAAATGGGCAGGTACAAGGGTCTTCCGGAAGAGGAGAGGGTCTGTTTACTCTGTGATCTTAATGTGGTGGAAGATGAATATCATTTTGTTCTTTATTGCCCAATGTACTCTGATCTAAGACTTGTCTTATTTGAGTGTGTAAACAGAAATAATGCAGATTTGTTTTGGCTACCGGATGAAAATATTTTAAGTTGGATCCTATGTAGAGAAATTTTTGCATTTGTTGCTTTTGTCAGTAAGGCCTGGGACAGACGACAGAGAGTGTTGTATCCAATTTGAGTTTTGTACATCTCAAGAAGTTTGTAACCTGCTGTCATCTTGTCTGTTTGTTGAGTGTCTTATAAGCCCATGTGGGCTGGGCACTAGATTGTGCATGACACTTTAATAAAAAAATTATCTATCTATCTATTGAAGCCAATTTCCCACTTTTGCAGGAAGGATCTTTCTTTTTGTTTTGTTTCTTTTTAACTGTGAAGAATGATTTTTTTTCTGTCTTTTGAATCGGGGTTCACTTTTTTCCTGAGTTACGTTTTAATCAGAGTGAATTTTTTTTTTCTTATTTAACAGTTTGTTACATTTTTCTAAATGTGAGTTGATAGAAAAATATAACTTCTTTCTTAATTACACTTGTACAGTATTCTGTTTATAATTTAATTAATTTTTTCCCCCACAGAGACCATTTTCTTCTAGAAAGATAGATTCTAAAAAATGTCACATCATCATTTTAATAACAATTCAGGTCTCATATAGTGGCAATTTCCTGGTGATAAACTGTATCCACAAAAAGGTTAAAACATTTTTCTACTAATTTTGTAACTGCAACTTGGCATCCAGTTGTTTTCTACATGAGAAAATTACATCATGACTGTAGTGGTATACTTTAAACTCAATTCAGCAAATTCCTTCAGATACATCCGAGGTTCAGCTCCTGTACTCTCCCACTTACATACAGTGGTGAATATGGCAACTCCCACTGGAATCCTGCAACCACTATAGTTAAATTACCATGAAGTCAGTATCATTTCTATCTGAGCAGGTGGAAATGGCTTTCATAAATATTCTAATATGTTTAGGAAAGCTCAGAGGATAAATATTCCCACTTCATTCGGCTCTGAGAGGAATAACTGAAACACCGGGGTTGGATAAAAAGCTTTCCTGACCTTCATAGTATCTTTCAAATGCTTTTATCTGCCATAAAAATCAGATTACCCTCTAAAAGTTAGATGTATTTAGAGGTAGGGTCTGGAAAAATAAAGTAGACGATTGGGGTAAACTTATTCAGGTGTTGCATTTTTAAACAGTATTTCTATGTACAGTTAATTTTGCCAGTATCTTATGTTAACATCTCAGTCATGTTAGAGACAGATAGTGTGTGCTGCAGGCTCCAAAAATTTACTTACCATTAATTTCAACAGTCTAGACTGAAAACAATTTCACACATGGTTTCAGGGGCGCTTCCTGGGAAGTAAGCTTTTAATTCAGTTTGTTTCTGTGAAAAGAGCATTTGGAGATTGGCTCTTGCCAGAGTTATCTTTTGAATTAATCAACTCTGGGGATTACACAAGGAGGAACGGATAAAACGTGGTGTTGGTGAAATCACTTGGCAGTAAAATGAGTGCAATTTCTTTGACCACCTAATGAATTCCAACAGTTTAACCTTCGTGTTTAATGACTTGCTTGAGTAATGAAAATGTACATTTAAATCTGTCCTGCAAGTAAAACATGTCTGTGTGATTCTTGATGTTTGAAAGGTACTGTATGCAAAACAATTTCATTAGAAGAAGAGATGAAGATATGCAATGAAAAACACCATTTTGCTTAAAGAGGCCTTGTTTTTCCTCTTTATAAAAAATTACATCATGATATATTTCTGCCCGTCACTTCAATTCTTTAAAAAAAGATAATGACATATTTAAAAATCTTTGATTTCCATTAAATTCTAATCAGTAATTAATATGATTACCAAATCTGTTACTCATTTTGGGTTTTTATTTATTTATTTAGTTATTGTCACAGACAGGGTTCAGATTACATGGTGGATTCCAGGGAAGCAGTTTTTCAAGTGTTAACTGCAACTCAAAGATTCATATACAGCGGGGAATAAAGGTATTGACCGTCAACATTTTTCTCAGAAAATATACTTCTAGTAGAACTATTGACATGAAATTTTCACCAGAAATCCTAACATTTATGTCCATAAATTATGTTATGTGTAATAAAGGCAAATACCGCAGGGAATAAGTACCGAATACGCTTACTGAAATTTATTTAATACAGTGCAAAAACCTTTGTTGGTGATTACAGCCTCAAGATGCCTACTATATGGAGAAGCCAGTGGAATACATTGCTCAGGTGTGATTGGCCCATTCTTCCACACAAACTGCCTTCAAATCTTCAAGGTTCTGAACTCGGATCTTCATTTCTTTCCAAAATTTTAAATTGGATTCAAGTAGGGTGATTAACTGGGCCGTTCTAGCAGCTTTATTTTCTTTTAGAACCAGTTCAGTGTTTCCTTGGCTGTGTGCTTGGGATGGTTGTCATGTTGAAAGATCTGGCCTCTTTTCATCTTCAACAGATTCTGGTCCAGAATTTCTTTCTCTCTACTTTCCTCTCTTCATTCTTCCTTCAATGATAAGACATCTGCCTGTACCACATGCTGAAAACCAGCCCCCACCATGATGTTCCCACCCCCAAATGTCACTGTTGCTATGGTGTTATGGGGTCAAGTCTGGTGCCATTTCTCTTCCAAACATGTTGGCCCTCATTTATCAAACGATCGTAGAAATTATCGCACATCTGATTGTAAAAATGGTTGTACGATTGGACCCCAGTGTGATTTATTAAAACGTTCGTATTGGTCCAATCTCGTCGTATGACCAAAGAGTCTCGATAAATTCCACAGCTGAAATCCATCGTCATTTAAATGTCACGCCCTCAGCTACGCCCTTAAACATGCATAATGATGAGGCTTCATCCAGCGAGGTTGAACTGTGGAGCGGAGAGATTCTGCCAAAAAAGAAACTTTGGGGGGATCAAGACAGAATTCCTCATTTGTGAGGTGGGAAAGATTAAAGAGGTGTTTTGTAGCTTAAAAACCGGAGTCAGAGACGTGCACAAAAACGCTGCACGGAAGAGGATCAGTCAGCCTCACCGGTGTGAACGACCGGCTGAGATATTAATTAAAGTCTCAATCTAGGCCTGGATTATATGGTTTATTCCTTTTATTAGTTATGAAATTTAATAATAGCCCACATCCGATGGCAGAGTCACAATTGTTTAGCCAATGAGTCAAGAAAAAGTGGTCCAATATGAAACTTACCATCAAAAGATCCCCCCCCCCCATCATGAGTCCAACCGCTGTGCTCTAACACATAACATTGAGGGGAGTGGGTAGCCTAGTGGTAGCGTTGTGGGCTTTGGTGCGGAGGACCCCGGCTCGAGTCCCCGACACAACCCCTAGGTGAACCACTGTGGACCCCTGAGCAAGGTCCTTAACCCTTGTGTGGTGTTCATATTGTTGTTACTCAGCCAGTGTTTGTGGGTCTGGTGGACCCGTTGCATTTTGTGGTTTTTAATGCTTCACAATCCAACACTTTTATGTCAAAATACTCTACAGATGTTTACTTCATTCCAATTACAAGCAGTATAAACATCATAAGTGGTTAAAGTTGCCCTTTACCTTTGTTGGACCACACTTAGCACTTATTACTTAAAACATAAAGAAAATTCATTAAAATCATTTACATAAATTTACAAGTGAAACAAGGTTTTTCAAGACTACTGACTTTTATTTCTTTGAACTAACTTGGAAAAGTAGAACATTCAATTTAAAAAAATTTTGATATCTGTATTTCTTTACTTGCTCCATGTCGACTGTCATGTTCTGGTCCTGGGGTTGGTTGCTGACAACTTGCTTCTGGGGTTGGTTGCTGACACCCTGGTCCTGGGGTTGGCTGCTGAGGGCCTGGTCCTGTGGTTGGCTGCCGATGGTCTGGTCCTGGGGTTGGTTGCTCATGGCCTGGTCGTGGGGTTGACTGCTACGGCTTGGTCCTAGGGTTAGGTGCTGACGCCGTGGTCCTGGGGTTGGCTGCTACGGCTTGGTCCCGGAGTAAGGTGCTGACGCCCTGGTTCTGTGGTTGGCTGCTGATGGTCTGGTCCTTGGGTTGGTTGCTGACGGCCTGGTCCTGGGGTTGGCTGCTGACAGCCTGGTCCTGGGGTTAGTTGCTGATGGCCTGGTACTGGCTGCTAACGTCTTGGTCTCGGGGTTAGGTGCTGACGGCCTGGTCCTGGGGTTAGATGCTGATGGGCTGGTCCTGTGATTGGCTGCTGATCGTCTGGTCCTGGGGTTCATCTTCGCTTTGAAACTGGCTGATGCTCAATCTCGTCATATTCATCAGAGTCAATGTCAGACTGAATTTTCAGAAATGTGACCCTCTTCTTCTGAATCCTCTTCTTATAAGTAATCATCAAATACCTCTCTCTCTTCCAAAATCAATTCCAGAGCCTTCTGCACAGAATACCTTTTGGCCATCTTGATTGGTTGTGATAAGTAACCACACTGGCAAAGGTATATTTATAGTGTCCTGCTTCCAATTTGCAGCCCCGACGGGCTTCGGGCCAGTGACCATATCATTACCTCGGGCCTGGGCCGGGCTCGGGCTGTCCCAACGACTCTCTCCTTTTTTAAAACCCCGCTAATTAGAGAGATGTGCGCTGTGTTTAACCCATTTAAATGGCAGCACTTGAACGCAGCAGTCACTTTTCCTTTCTCCCCCTCCCGTCGCTCACATCCCTGCTGCGCAGGTGAAACAACTGCTTGTTATAAGTTTGATAGTTCTGCTGCTCCTAGTTGTTGTCTTTATTAAGATAAAGAAGAATAATTTCTAAAAAGCTTTTGCTACGTTTATCATAATAATGGACACAGGTACGGTTTAAGTGCGTTGGCTGTTGTATTATGGCTGCAATATGTAGGTCAAATTTCTGTGCGCTGTTGTAGTTGCATCGCTGAGTCATTAAAAAAACATAAATTAAACACCAGCCAAAATGCTTCATACACTTTACAAACTAATGTTAATATTGAAAGGAAACTAAATATACCCACTTGTGCAATAAAAGTTCTCAGATAAGATCAGAGGTGAACGCATTACTGCACCTATACGCAACAATTCTCTTTAGATAAAATAATGCAGATATTAAGTTAAATCAATTCATGAACTTTATTTTGATCAAAAATATAATGAAAATGGCACTCCAAGAACCCCAATTAAAATGTTTTAATGACAGCCTGGTTTAAGGAGAAAAAGAAGTCGGAGTTCATTCGGGTTCGGGTCGGGTTCGGGCCCAAGAACTTTGAACATCTGTCGGACCGGGCCAGGCTGGGGCTCCACTTCTTCGGGCCAGGGCCGGACTCGGGCTCAGATATTAGGCCCGTGCAGGGCACTAGCACCCATACAAAGAAATCCGAACATTTATGTTCATATCTTAAGTTTTTATTTTTTTTGTTATACTGGTAAGATCCCCGAAGGGAAATTAGGGCTCTGCATTTTACCCATCTCTGTACTGTAAGTATCAGAGAGCAGTGGGCTGCTACTTAAAGCGTGCATTATTTGGGTTGTTGCAAACATCTGGTAAAAATGTCATGTCAATATGTCTACTAGAAATATATTTTCTGAAAAAAATTTGGTCAATACTTTTTTCCCCTGCTGTATACACACATACTGTAAGCGCATGGTAGCCTGGTCAAAAATATGGTAATTTACATAAACATTCTACTACAACTGATTTTTTTTTTTTTTAATCTGAATTTGGCATTATCTCGGTAAGAGAAGTTGATTTGGGGGCATGTCAGTGCCCTCTCACTGTCATCCTTCCCCCAACAATCTCTGGGTGATATTCTTAATCTCTTCCTCTCGCCATTACACCTGTTGCAAGAAAAGTTGGCTCTTGAACTCTTGCCTGTCTGCAAAACTCAAAGTTCAAGCTAAGGAACTTAACTGACTTAGTTTTATCACATTGGGAAGCTTAACTTGCTATTGATGTACTTGTTTCCTTATCTCTATTGTAAAGGCTGCAAGAGCTGTGCAAATTAAAATGCAAACCCCTCGTGAAATATCATTCCTTATATATTTTTTGTTTTCTCTCAGTTGGGGTCCATACAGGGCAAGTTCTAACTTTTAATCTGAACCACAGTTCAACAGTTGGTGACCTCTGCAAATAAATTTAATTTGGTGTAATTACTAAAACTACTGTCTCTGAGATGGTCTTTCACAAAACCACCAAAGCTGGAAGTGAAATTAAAGGGAAAAACAAAAAAAGTAATGTGTGCACGTGTTTTTACTTTTTTTCCAACCCCAAATTATAATCTGGCATTGCTAGCAACTTTCAAAAATCCTTGAAAGAGTCCAGTTAAATTTAAGTGTCACGTCATCTCAGTATATCTGCTTCTCAGTAGTGAGACAACCTTCTCTCTACTATGCAAAAGCACAACCAAGAAATCAGGAAATAAAGACCAACAAAAGATGTGTATCATAAAAAACAAGAGAGATACAGATTTGGATTTAATTACAGGGAAAAATAAATCTGTTGAAGCCTCTTTAAAAAAAAAAAAATCAAAAGGGAAAATTTTAGCACCACAACACATCTGTCAAGAAAGAACATCACTAAACCTGGCCAGGAGGAAATTAATCAGAGGTCACAGCAAGGCAAAATCCTGGGGGAGCTGCAAAGCTACACGACAAAGCTTAAAATGTCTGTCTGTACAGGTCCAGTTTAAGCCATACACTCCACAAAGATGGTGAAAACAGAACTTTACTGGACATCTTCATTGAGTGTATGGCTTTAACTGAACTATTGAGATGTAAAAAAAAAAGTCACAATCCCATTACCTCAACAACAAAATGATGCATAGTAGTGTTAGCATCATGCAATGCAACGATTTGCATTTAAGCATGGACTCAGAAATGGGTCAGAATGAAAGGGATTGTAGTTTACTTCATTAGAATTTAAACCTGGACCAATTTTTACAATTCAATGGGCTGAAAAGGATTTTAAAATAAAAAGAGTGTACAAGCGTTAGACTTTGTGATTACATGAAAAAGTTATGTTCTCTTGCCAGAAAACAATCAAGCACATTCAAGTCTTGCTCAGCCTACCATCTGTCTCTGACAATCTCTTCTGTGTTGACTAAAGACAAGGAGTGACCGACTTCCAACTGTTGCACTGCAAGCATTTTGTGTCTGATTAATGCTTTGATATTTGAGTACAGGCAGATGTTGCAGGATTTTATCAGCAAAAAGGGACTAGTTGATGCTTTTTGTAGCTCTGACAAACTCAAACCCATATGCACCACCATGAGGAGATATGGGTTTGTGAGTGCAAAATCCTATGTGACCATTATGTTGTGAGCATTAGTTCTTACTACATCCATGCTGGTCATGCTCTGCTGATGAAATATGTTGTTGCAGCATGAGATAAGAGGATCAAGAAGATACACCGCTGCCCTGGATGTGCGCTGGTGTGTTATCTCATGTTTTTTATCTTTTGGAGAGAGCAAGCTTGAGATCTTTCCCTCTAGGGGACTTCTTAATATTTTATGACTGTGCAATGTATCTTTTGACACTGAAATATGCTGTGAATTAAACATGATGGGCTGCATAATAAACAACTTTTAATGCAAGTAGAAGGGCAAGCCTCTTTGGGTTTGTCTTTTTAATTAAAGGATAAATGGCTACAGTTTTCGGAGAATGTGCTTAGGTGTAGTTTTGCCCAACGTGGTGCCAGCACTTCTTGGAAATCAACCTTTGTGCCCCTGCTGCCTGTTATCATCTACAGCCATTTTACTGCAGATCCAATAGTAGAAACAAACATGACAGAGCAATAAACATTGTTTCACAAGCTGATTCAATTTCTCGAAATCTTAGGCCCAATCTCAATTCCCCCCCTTAGCTCTTCCCCCTTGTTTTGCGTGCTCACATGTAGGCTAGGGGTAGGAGTGTCTCTGCCTTCATGTGGTATGGGAAAGGTTAATCTTTCCACTTGTTAAGTGGAAATTACCAGTGCATTGTGTTCAAGTGATTTGTTGTTGTAATGAAGTTTAACACTGAAGGCTATCTTCGATTGACTAGCTAGCTAGCTGCTAGCTAGCATCTGCTCTGAGAAGGTAAACTAAACAATAAGCATATTTTACAAACAAAACTAAGTTTAAATGGTGATGCTATTAAAGTTCTGTATGTCACAGAAATATGCAGACTACAAACTAAGCAAATAACAGCAGCAGAAAACTTTAAACATAAAGTAATGCATCCCATTTAGTATCTTTTTATTGCTCTCCACCATGTTAAAAGGTCAGATTTTACCTCATCTCGGCAACTTGGGTATCCTAAAAAATTTTCAGTTTTCCAGTGATTTTACGACATTAGTAGTTGTTGAAGTGCAATTTTAATGTCGGACTTTGGTACCGTACCGTCTTCTGCCGCTTATCCAGGGTCAGGTTGTGGGGGCAGCTGCATAAGCAGGGAAGCCCAGGCTTCCCTCACCCCGGCCACAGCCACCAGCTCATGTCTTCGGGGGGTGTCTTCGGTGTTTCCAGGCCAGATGGGAGATGTAGTCCTTTCAGCGTGTCCTGGGTCTTCCCCGAGGCCCGTCCCGGTGGGACGTGCCTGGAGGCATCCTGACCAGATGCCCGAGCCACCTCATCTGGCTCCTCTGGATGCGGAGGAGCAGCGGCTCTACTTTGTGTCCCCCCTGGATGACCGAACTCCTCACCCTATCTCTAAGGGAGAACCCGGCCACCCTGCGGAGGAAACTCATTTCAGCTGCTGATCTCGTTCTTTCGGTCATGACCCACAGCTCATGGCCATAGGTAAGGGTAGCAACGTAGATCAACCGGTAAATCAAGAGCTTCACCGTCTGGCTCAGCTCCTTCCTCATCATGACGGATTTATGTCATGATGTCCGCATTGGTCGATACCACATGACGGCGGCATCAATCCTGTTATTACAGAGACAAGCGGCGCTTCTGTTGTGTTGTTTGTTCTGCTTTTATCGGGATGTTTAACATCTGGATGTGTGGTTGAAAAGTTTCACTGCCCCCTGACGACCTGAGATGCTCTCCATTTCTGCTCATGTTTGCGTTTCCCTACACAGAGACAGTTTATAACACGCTGTTGTGAGGATCTCTTTTCTTTTTTCCCAGACATGCACAGGAGAGAGATTTTCGTTTTCTATGGGTGAGTTGTCTGTAACCAGGGCGCGTTGGATCAGGTGGTTTCTCGGCTAATTCTCTTCATAAGGAGAACCGATGGTCAGCTTCAAACAGCAGCGGCAGGAACTTTCCTTCTGCATCGTTCAGCTTCTATTCTGTGGCATTTTTATGCAACAGAGATCCGTCTAAATGCAGATTTTTCATTTTCTGTCCGCATCACGCTCATCTTCACTGCAGTGCGAAGTGCAAGACTGATGATCCATCAGCTGATGGATAAAAAAGATGGTTTGGAACACTTTTGAGCTTTTACCCCTACTAAAATTAATTTTATTTGATTATGTAGTAAATTCAGGCGGCGCTTTCACTGCCATCGATCAGTTGGTTGCAGCTGCGGCTTCATATGATGAAGGACAAGATGAAAACTAATTTTACAACTTTTAAAAGAAGTTTAAGAAGGCCAGAGCTGCAGGCTTCCAGCACTGCTAGTGGAGGAAAAGTGAGGGGGAGAGGAGGGCGAGTGCAGCATCTCCAGCAACTGCTGCCTGTATAGATGCCTGTCTGTAAATTATGCAGAGGGGAGCGTATCGGCCAACGCACCCGATGTATCGGCATCGGCCAGCCAAAACCGCAAAAAATGGCCAAAAATATCGGCCGGCCAATGTATCAATCAATCCCTAACCGAGTCCCCCAAAAAACCCACAAATGTAAATATTTTCTCCATAAAATGTATGAAAACCGTTGTATTAAATGTTTAATGGTCATTTTCTTTGTAAAATGCACATTAAAGAAAATTGCTAGTACTACACTGAAGCTTCAGTGACATAAATACTACCAGGTTTAAAACCAGCTGCTCTGTACGCAGCGCTGACAATCTACAGTGATAGATGATTAATAAAAACTTTGGCAACATCGTTGCTCTTCAGTTACATGAAGGCCCATCATGGGATATAAAACAATTGGGAATGTCATGCACAAATTGAGATTGCTTGTTCACGTTTATCCACAACTGTAGATGACTAGATTTCTCAAGATTTGCTCTGAAAAAAAAAAAAAGAACATGCTGTCAGTAAGACAGGGAAACAGCCGCCCGAAGCCAGCGTGCAGGAACATGGCTAACGAGCAGGTGAAAACCACATAATAACACAGATTTTCACTGTATGTTGATTGTAGTTTTGTAGCAGCATCTTAACACTAACATACTACTTCATTTCCATCAGCTGGCACAAGTCCAGTGCTTATTTCACGTGTGCTTTGACAAGCGCCATTAAAACAGGACAAAGGTTGGAGCATGCGCAGAATGACAGGAATTAACTCAGATTGGAAGACAGGTTTACATTACAGGGCGATTATTTTATTTGGAATTAAAAGAGAAATAAACCCAACTACTTAGTTCAGAAATCAGATATATTATGAATTATAATTTTCACTGGGAATTACGGGTTTACATGGTCTTCTTAAAGCGGAATTAAATTTTATTTGGAATTAAAGAGGAATTAAAACTCATGTAAATGGGGAACAATGAAGATGTTTGTGTTTCCATGCAAATCTAAATTTGAACACAAATAACTTAGGAAGCATTTTACTACTTTATGAGAGTCCATACATCACAAGCCTGAGTGCATTCACACAGTAAAACAAACAAGCAAACAATCAACAAAAAACAAACAAACAAACAACAAACACAATACTTGTCTGACAATTTTATTTTCAAATGCTTTTCTTCAGGTGTAGTTGAGTCACAAAGAACTGGTAGTGACTGCTCTTGTAGGGAGTATTCATCTAACATGTAGAAGTTTCCCAGATTTGGAAAGCATGGCAACCCAGTAAGGAACGTAATGTAAAATAACTTGTTGATTGCCAGTGCAGCGTTACTCATTGGTTAATGACCTTGATCAGGGCACCACCTCTTTTCTTTAATAGAAAGCATTGATATATATCAATATTAAATGATTAAACCAGTAAATAAAACCAGTGTCATTGCTACATTGTAGAGTTCTCACGTGATTGACCTCAGAGCCACACTTGTGAAGAAGTGTAAGACTGTAGGAAATTGAAGCATAAATTAATTGAACTGTGGTGTTAATTAATGTTCAAAGAGAATGAAGAAAGGATTTATGAATCCAACTAAACTACATTAGATGGCTTATTGAAACAGTAGGCCTGGATTAATGGCTAATTAATTCACTGTCACCAATCACTTTGTGACATCAAAAAAAATTTTAATAGCAAATGAGAGGGACTTTCCTCATCAAAGGCTCTGTGGTTAACTGAGGTGACTTATTCACACCCAGGTTCTGTTGGACTGTTCCTGGATCCTTAGGAAGTAATGTCAGGTGGATGGACCCCGAAAAACATTCCCGATCCCCTGGCAGTTCGTCCATAATTCTGTAGGCCTCAATGCAGAGCTGGAAATATTACAAGAACTGCTATGATGGTTCTGATCAAAACAATGGCTGTTAAGCCTTAAAGTGGAAATGCATCGCTCAACCAACCTAACTTTATTTACTAGACTGATGCCTGGTCTTATCAATAATTATATACCAAACGTGAAAAATAAAAGCATATAAAAGAAAAACGTTGCGAAGTTTGACATTTTTTAGGACAAAAGCGCGGCCATCTTGCAGTACTCTAAGCTCTGATGTCACCGGGTTGGTTTTCCCTCTGACTCAGCTTTAAATCAATAGAAATAACCAGCTACGCTGCACTATAATTAACAAGCTGAATTAAAAATTAATATGATGGAAAGCGAAACTGGTAGGCCAGTCCAGCATCGAGATCCTGTACTGATGCTTTTCAGCCATTACACCGTGTGACTGAGGAGAGAGGAGGAGACGCCGGTCCTGGTGTCAGGAGGGGCGGGTTGGCAGCACCTGTAGGAATGGCTGCAGTTCAGATGCTGGACACTGTCTGTTGTCAGGAGGTCCACATAGACCAGGTCACGTCAGGAGGTCCACATGGACCAGATCATGTGTGGAGGATTTTGTATAACAATTTGGATCACATGTATGGATTTTTGTACCTGGAGGTCGACATTTTGGAGGCGGTGCTGTCCCTAAAGGAGAGCTGGGTGGAGACACGGGAGCGTCCAGGAAAACAACAGGTAAGCTACTCCCACACAGCATAATGTCCTTAGCTCTGTCATTGGCTGACGATAAAAACAGAAATCTCCACACAGAAACATCCCGACGAGACGAAAACAAAGGGAAAAAGCAAATTACAGACAAGGGGAGAGGGAGTTGCATTCAAACTCACCACCCCACGAGAGTAGAGGCCAAAAGGCGCGGATTGAGATGGATTTCACTTGCACAAGTCTGATGTTTATTTTCAGGGGGGAAACTCCAGACTCTACCTTTAAGTTCAGGAAGTAGTAAAGTTTTGCATAAAGCCCATTGTGGCATCTATTGATCAATAAGCATTCCAAGGCATTTTGCTAAGGTGTGTGTGTGTGTGTGTGTGTCCCTCCTTTGCTGGGACCTTTGACTTGTGTATACTAAACTGGTCACAATCGTGTTGCAAGTCCCTCATCAGCCGCATGCACTGTTTAGTTAAACAATGACCTGGATTTAACTGGATTACTTTCCCTGATCCAATATGCATAGCAGGGTTAGCCTGGCACACCAGCCTGACCAACGCCATGTATGAGATACAGATGTGGACATGAAAAAGTTCCCCTTTCTGCCGACTGCCAGCTACTTACCAGCGACTTGTCTGCTAATTCAATCGCACAGAGAAACGCCTGTGTGCCCAGGGGAAAAAATTTCAGAGCATAAATGAATGCCCGGGAAAAGGACGTTTCCACACGCCAAGTTTGGACACCGTGCTTGATGACGTATTCACAGGACAAATCGTTCAGCCAATGATAGTGCAGTAATGGCGCACTATTAGTGCACCATTACTGCACTATTACTGCATCACTTCTGGCAGAAAAAGGCAGAACTTTTTCATGCCTGCATCTGTACACGGCAAGTCAGTCTGAGTTCCCTCCATTGGAAACTGATTTCCACTCCGGTAAAAAATTGACCGGACCAATCACAGCATGTGAGGCAGGACTTTATGACTCATCTTTTTCCGTGACTCGGTTCTCTAACCAAAAACAGTCAGAGTGGCGGCTGTAGAAGAGTGACTATATCGATGATTTTTCTGTTGTCTAAAATGAGCTCGCGTGTCCTTAAAAATACAACAAGTTACTGCTCTGAAGGTTTTCCTCCTACAAAAAGATGTTTGCGTCACTTCCATGTTTCTCTGATTGGTTCTCTCTGGTTCAATTTGTTCATGTTAGTCCCGCCTCTTGTCTCACATTGGAATCAGCCTCCGACGGAGGGAGCCCAGACTGACTTGCCATGTATCTCATACATGGCATTAGTCAGGCTGGTATACCAGGCTATGACAGGGTAACTGAGTTATTTGACTAAAAAAATGTTTACGATATTGTGCTTCTTCCAGTTGAAGAAAACTTGGCATCTAAGTACAGCTGAACGCATTTTCACTCCACTGACTTTGTTTTTGCGATACAGGAATGGTGTATTTTTAATAGATTTATTCTTGAGTTTTAAACTCAAGATTAGATTAGAGCAGAGTTTTGGTCAGGAATTGTGACTCTGGGTTGATGTGGAGTCCTAATGGTCTGCTTTTGAGCCAGTTTCTGGTGTATTTATCCGTCTGAGAAAATAAAATAAAAGAAAGTAAATGGAAGCAGCTTAATGGAGAATTTAGTTGGATTAATATATATAATTTATCAAAAATAAATATTAATAACTTGATTAAGCTTTATGTTTGGCTGTTTTGGCAAAAAGATGCAAAACAAACAAGCAAAAAATAAATGGAAATCAAAAATTATCAGATGATTTCTTTCTCAACTCTATGACTGTTTGTATGCTGTTGAGAATTTGGTCAAACAAAATAGTTTAGATTTCTTGCTTCTGAGGTGCCGGAGCAAGAACATTAACAGTGTTGGTTAATATTGAAAGTTTTGAGTCAAGCAATCACTATTTTTTTCCGCTTTCTTTCCCCCTTTTTTTTTCCATGTTCCCTTTAAATTCGGAGGAAACCCCAAGGCTAATATTTTCTTGCAGAAGCTCCATCAAAGGAAACGTTCATGGTATTCAGTACTAGTAGGTGGCATGCTGTTACTATTAAATCCTAAGCTCAGTCTTGCGTCTTTTAAAATAAATGGCCAGAATTTGGCTGGACATGGTTAGAAATCAACATTGCACACAATCATTTTCTACTTGATCTTTTTATGGTGCAACTGGGAGACAACCGTATGAGAAATGGAGAACTTTCATTTAGACAATCATGAATACAAAGGCCCTTATTTATTCAGTTAGTGAATGTTGTATTTGACTCATATCAAACTAACCCCTCTGTGTCTCTATGTTATGAATAAATGATTACATGCAGAACATCAAGAAGCAAATACATATAACACCACTCCCTAGTGTGTTATAGAGGGACAGCAGTGCCACAGATCTATTATGAATGCATTTTCTAATTAAAAAAATGCCTCATATCTATAACAGAACGATGTGTCACTTATAGTACTCCTGCAGGGATAAACAGATGATCCAGTCATAACTCATGTTTTCATCAAAAATTGAGGAATGAGTGGTAAACCAACACAATATAAAATTCTAAAAGCTGTGATTAGGACAGAAAAACTGACATAAAAATACCATTATGTAACTTTCTGCCCTTAAAAATGTGTGATTTTTACTTGTTTTGATGACACAGAGGCATTTATTATGCACATTTGTGGAGCCATCATCGCCCTCTGAGAACCTACACTTCACAACGTTTTTTTTTTTCTGGGTTGCTGTGTCATTTTACTGGAGCATTTCGCTTTATGCCACATCACACGCCAGAGAATGCACATTGGCTTATTCTAGAGATGTGCCGATCAGGTTTGTTTTTTTTTTGCCCCTGATTCTGAGTCCAAGTCATTCGATTTTGAGGATCGGCTGATACCGAGTCCCGATCCGATACTTCTATAATAAAATAAAAATTGAAGAGAAAAAGACAGATACAGTGCTGAAATAGTATGTCGTGGCCACGAGATAGTATAATTCGGGGCCACGAGTTACTAATGCGTGGGAACGAGATAGTATGTCGTGGCCACGAGATAGTATAAGTCGTGGCCACAAGTTATTAATGCGTGGGAACGAGATAGCAGTCATATAAGTAGAGAATATAGACTTGATTTCATATTATTTCAAGCTTGGAATGAACTATAATGATATCCTGCGATCTCTTGCAATCAAACACAGGGTGGTAATTTGTAAGAGACGCTTAATTCTGGTGCTGAAAGCATACGTATTGAGACGTGAACAGTACGTGGACATTGGTCAAGTTATTGACTTCCTCCAGAAGGAGCTGCAAGGACCCGGGAGACTGCATGGTTATTGGTGGATGTGCGGTTTCCTCGCATCTCTGGATCCACTCGCGTCCCCCCCATTAGGATTAGAAATACATGTGGGCTTTAGAGGGAGCCTTATTTTTGCAAGTAGCTTGCGTGCACACTGTGCAGTCTTGTATGCATGAAGTCAAAAACAGGGTAACTGTCAGGAACATTCGGCTACTAGTCTGTTGTATGCAGGTGATATAAAAACATATCACAGACGGACAGAAAGTCTTTTAACAATCACAGAAAATAAACCAACAAACAAATAAATAAAAAAACAAGTGGTCACTATTGGTTCACAGTACACAATAAACAATGTTGCTGTCCAGGGTGCTGAAAGAAACGGATCACCTGCGTCGTTGATATTATGTGTAATAAATCAATAAAAACACAACGCTGACCACTAAGTGAGATTCATTTAATTTACAAAATATCAGGAACCTCAAGATAAGTTAATATAACCTGAAAGTGGACGATTTGTAGATTTCCCCTTTGTGGGGTGTTTCCAGGAGAACAAACTTCGAACTCTGCACCCAAACAGAATGTTTTCTCTGTAATCTACATTATCCTGATGTAACAGCGCCAACAAAAAGGAGTAACCTTATGTCCAGGAAGTCACCCAAGAAAAGGCCTTCATCTTTCAGCTCTCCGAAGAACTGTATCCAGAACTCCATTCCTTCTTTGCGCAGGAAATAGGACAAAAGCTGAAAGATCGCTCCATGGCGCGCGCCGCGGCGCACCACACAGCGCCTGATGTGGTCGACAACATCTGTTAACATGGGCGCAGAAATAAAACTGCATTGCTTCGGCGCGCTTCCACATGCAGTGTGTCCTTAAAGCAGCCTTCGGTTTAGCCTCCGGGCTTGAGCCAGTGCCTGAGCCTGAGCGGACGCCAGTGGATCCAGAGATGAGAGGATTAACAGCACATCTGTAGCGGAGAGGGCGGGGGTGCAGAGGGTGCTGCCGCCCTGGGCCCACGGCTAAGGGGCCCACTTGCCCACGTCATACATACCCAACATGACCAAGGGGAAAAAAAGTGAAGACGCAGTTGTTTTCTTACAGCAGTACTTGTAAGGATATTAGTGTAAAAACTTCAAAAACACGGATGGAATTCCCTTTTTCCTCAGTCTCCCATTTTTAGCTTGGATCCATCAGTGCTGCTCCTCTCTGGACCCGGTTCCTCCTCTCTGGACCTGGTTCCTCCTCTCTGGACCCGCTGCTGCGCTGAAGCTGCTGGTACTGTGCCACATGCGCGCATTCTGTGCGTAATGTCACTTGCTTCAACAGCAACTCCTTATCCATGACCAAACGGGCCTCTTCTCGAGCTCTGCAGGGAAACCTGCTGTATTGTTTATACTTCATTTATAATTATTACTCAAGACTAGTCTATATTGCATTTACTTCTTCCATCTGTCTCCATAGGGTCGAATTTCATTTTGTTTACCATATGTTCTCCAACTTTCCATGGCAAAGTAACAGTGCAGCTAAATCCTCATTTAAATACTGCTGTTTGCGCCTGTTACAGATTTTTTTTAAGCAATCTTAGATCGCCAGCAAACAGTGAAGACATCACACGTGAACTCTCAGCGCCGCAAACAAAAACCTAGCAGACATTATTGCCCAATAAGATGAAGTGAAATATAAAACTCCCGTGTGTACATACACTCTCACAGAGCCATAAAGTATCCACATTACCACATTAACAGCTATTTATCTGAACACATCGGGCTCAGCAGCAGAATAAAGGACACAATAAAGCAGCTGTGCGCGCTGCAGCTCTTAGTTTGAAGTTCAGAGACGGCCGCTTGGCCTAGCGCATTTATTATTTTATCATCAGAGTCCGGTTTGTCCGCGAACTCTTTTTCAAAGATGAGCAGCGAGATGGTGTCCAGTTTCTCTGAGCATCGTGGCTCTGCTGGTGGATTTAACCCAGTTTACAACTGGAAACAGACTCCACACAGCAACTGGAACAGGCGGTGTTACCAGAATACAGTAAACGGTTCATGTTGGGAAACGAGTCCAACAATAATGGACAGGATCTGACTGCCTGCTCGGCGCGCGCAATGTTCAGCTGGCAAAACGCAGCTTCATTATTCCAACACTCTGAAAACTATTCAGGTCGTCCAGGTGTCTGTTTCATAGCTTTAAGCAGCAGTTAGCGTTCTCCCAATGCTTGCTGGGCGAGGGGTCACTTAGTTGTAGTTAGTTGTGTGTGCCAGCTGCCTCTGTGTGGCACCCACACACCCTGGCACACCCATAAGGCCATGGCGCTGTCTGTGGTGCTGAAATAGCGCAAATTGTGCTGCGTAACTCATCTAATCCACAATCTCTCCATTTCGTCCTTCTGTCTCTGTTTGCCATTGTTATTCTACTAATTGAGCAGCTGTGCCATTACAGGCCGTCACTGCACAGTGTCTGATGTCCATTTACCTTGTTTTACAAATGATCTGCTGTCTAGTGAACAAATTAAATCTCATAAGAGCCCACTACAAGTCCCCGCCCCCTCTGCAATGTACACTTCCTCAGCGCCTGCCGCACATCCTACTTTTTTCACCCTGATGCCGTTCATCCGACATTTCTTGTGCATCCACCTATAGCTAACCATGCGGGTCCTTGCAGCTCCTTCTGGATGGAGTCAATAACTTGACCAATGTCCGCGTACTGTTCACGTCTCAATCCGTATGCTTTCAGCACCAGAATTAAGCATCTCTTACAAATTACCACCCTGTGTTTGATTGCAAGAGATCGCAGGATATCATTATAGTTCATTCCAAGCTTGAAATAATATGAAATCAAGTCTATATTCTCTACTTATACGACTCATGCTATCTCGTTCCCACGCATTAATAACTCGTGGCCACGACTTATACTATCTCGTGGCCACAACATACTATCTCGTTCCCACGCATTAGTAACTCGTGGCCACGACTTATACTATCTCGTGGCCACAACATACTATCTCGTTCCCACGCATTAATAACTCGTGGCCACGACATACTATCTCGTGGCCACGCATTAATAACTCGTGGCCACGACTTGACATCTTGCCAACTTTTTTTCTGTCCATGTCATCAGAGGGGCTCCGTAGAAACCTTTCCCTGATGATGAAACCACCAGTGAAGTTTGGGCTATAATTTCTCTCCCAGAGATTTAACCAGAAGAAAGTTCGATTACCTTCTCCTTTAGAAAATTAGAAATGGTAAGGGTTTCAATGTTATACTGAGATGGGACAGACATTGTAGTGTACTTTATCCATTCCCAATGCAGAATTGCAGCATTATGTCAGATGCAGGAGTATCATGACAAAATAAATTGTAATTAGTCAGTCAGAGGTAAAGCAACTAAGCCACTTTTATGGTTTTGCTTGATATTGTTTTATTCTGAATTGGAATGAAATGCATCACAATCAAAGGTCACGAGGGGCACAGTGAAGAATGAGTCAACACATGTTTAAATGTATCTACTATTTTGAAAGGAACTATGAATTTATCTCAGAACTATGCAGAACATTTGTTATAGGAAAATACTGAAAGAGCCGATTGGTCAGGTTCTTCTTTTTTTTTTAACATGTTAATGATCCTCTCTGGGACTAATTCCCCACTTTGCTCTCTCTCTCTCGTTTTCTGTCCCTTGTACTCTCCAAGGAGAAATCCCAGAAATATAGATAAGGATTGCCCCACAGAGAATACCTGACCTCATTTCTTTGTGTCATAGTGATCTAATAGGTTTGGACGTTACAAGTGAGGATCGGAAAGCTTTAAAAATGTTTTTACTTCAGCCCTATGTCTGTTTGGCCATTAGAGGTGGGAGTGGATGGGATTCAGACAGAGAAGAGGCACTTTAAAGTAAAACCACTTCAACCTCATTGGGGTCATCTCAAGTCATGGGGTTTAACCAAGAGACTCGATAAATTAAACATACTTGGCTCTGGGTTTTTACTCGAAGGTTGCATGACTTTTTAAAGTTTAGTCAGTGCTTTTTTGTTAGGTAGACCAAATAGTGAAAGAAGAATCATCTTTTTGATGTACACTTTTTTAGAATTTCACATCATTTAAAAAGCTACAGCTAACAATGTCTCTCGGGAAGTTTTGTCCAAGTTAGATACAACAATTTGTGATATTTCACCTCTGGGAATCCATTCTAACTACAACTGACACCTGAACATTAGCAAACTCCATGCAACTTGCAAGCATCAGCACTAAAAACCAATTAGAAGCTGACAGAAACCAGGCATGCATTAGCACAAAGCAATTGAGCAATCTACCTAAGCATTTCAAGAACCTACAAAGGGGATGTCACTTCCCTTTTTGAAATTGCAGCGCTATTTTTCTTGATTAGTGGAAATGAGTCTTGAAATAAATTATTCTAAATTGGCTTGTTAATGTATGCAAGCATGTAGATTAGGCATCCAGAGTAAGTGGATTTATTCACCCATCAGCAGATATATATATATATATATATATATATATATATATATATATATATATATATATATATATATATATATATATATATACACATATATATATATATATATATATATATATATATATATACAGTATACAGTATATATATATAGTTGTGTGAAAAAGTGATTGCCCTCTGTTAAAACATAAATTAACTGTGGTTTATCACGTTTGGAAAGCCGAGTTCAATTTCTCTTCCCACACCCAGGCCGGATTACTGCCACACCTGTTCTCAATCAAGACATTACTTAAATAGGACCTGCCTGATAAAGTGAAGGAGACCAAAAAGATCCTCAAAAGCTACACATCATGCTGTGATCTAAATAAATTGAAAAAATGAGAAAGTAATTGAGATCTATCAGTCTGGAAAAGGTTACAAAGCCATTTCTGAAGCTTTGCGACTCCAGCAAACCACAGTGAGAGCCATTATCCACAAATGGTGA
Organism: Atherinomorus stipes; assembly: GCA_023101725.1. Classification (NCBI taxonomy): domain Eukaryota; kingdom Metazoa; phylum Chordata; class Actinopteri; order Atheriniformes; family Atherinidae; genus Atherinomorus; species Atherinomorus stipes. The sequence continues at coordinate 350,986 of JALJCO010013265.1, forward strand.
AAACATGGAACAGTGGTGAACCTTCCCAGGAGTGGCCGGCCGACCAAAATTACCCCAAAAGCACAGCGATGACTCATCCAAGAGGTCACAAAAGACCCCAGAACAACATTCAATTAAACTGCAGGCCTCACTTGCCTCAATTAAGGTCAGTGTTCATGACTCCACCATAAGAAAGAGACTGGGATAAAATGGCATGCCAGAGTTCCAAGACCAAAACCACTGCTGAGCAAAAAGAACATTAAGGCTCATCTCAGTTTTGCCAGAAAGCATCTTGATGATCACCAAGATTTTTAGGAAAATACTCTGTGGACTGACGAGACAAAAGTTGAACTTTTTGGAAGTTGTAGGTCCCAATACATCTGGTGTAAAAGTAACATGACATTTCAGAAAAGGAACATCGTACCAACAGTAAAATATGGTGGCGTGATGGTCTGGGGCTGTTTTGCTGCCTCAGGACCTGGAAGACTTGCTGTGGTAAATGGAACCATGAATTCTGCTGTCTACCAAAAAATCCTGAAGGAGAATGTCCGGCCATCTGTTGGTGACCACAAGCTGAAGCGCGCTTGGGTTCTGCAGCAGGACAATGATCCAAAACACACCAGCAAGTCCACCCCTGAATGGCTTAAGAAAAACAAAGTGAAGACTTTCGAGTTTCCTAGTCAAAATCCTGACCTGAATCTGATTGAGATGCTGTGCACGACCTTTAACGGGCGGTTTATGCTCGAAAACCCTTCAATGTGGCTGAATTCTGCAAAAATGAGTGGGCCAAAATTCCTCCACAGCGCTGTAGAAGACTCATTGCCAGTTATCGCAAATGCTTGATTGCAGTTGTTGCTGCTAAGGATGGCCCAACCAGTTATTCGGTTTAGGGGGCAATCACTTTTTCACACAGGGCCATGTAGGTTTGGATTTTTTTCCCCCTTTACTAAAAAAAATCTTCATTTAAAAACTGCATTTTGTGTTTACTTGTGTTATTTTTGTCTCACATATAAATTTGTTTGATGATCGGAAACATAAACGCATGACAAACATGTAAAAAAACCAGAACTGTTTTCCAGGCTCACTTTCCCTACCTTTAATGTTCATGCGATTAAACGCAATTAAAAATTCAGCGGACAGCCTTAACGTTTATACATAAATGTATATACAGCATTTATGTTGTCAAATTATATATTCAATACAGTAGCTGGCCTCACCTTGCATGCACTGCTCTCTATCTTGCTTCAGAAGCTGTTCGCCCATCACAGTGCCATCACCATTTGTAAATCAACCTACTTTCCTTGAACAAAGCTGACATCTCACAGCAAACCACTTAGACACTTCTCCCACAGCTGTTTATACTCTCACAGAGGGATTGTCATCTACTGAAAGTTTTCAGTTTGCAACAATCTTGTGGGATTTATTTTTCAACCTGACATTGTTTCTGAGTGCAGTATTTCTAAATTTTCTTCACTTCAAGGACCCATGAATAGATCTCTGCCTGTCCTTTGCTAGCATCTTATAGCAGTCACCCTCCTGTGTGAAACCTTTTTCTTTTAGATATGAGTCAGATTTAACGCTAAAATGCATATCTCAGGACTGAATTATACAATGAATAATTCATTACTTTTTTTTTTTCTTTGAGCACTCAGTTCCCTGGTTTTCTTCAAACCATTTGTGATTAATAATGCACTGGTGTCAAAATGTCAGAAAATATAAAAGACATCTCTTTATTATTTCCCCCTAGTATGGGATAGTTGACCTTGTATCTGTACTAGTATATGTTTTCATTTATCAGTATGGTAACATAAAAAAAAATCAAAAACCATGGAAGGAAGGTTTATAATTTACATGTGAATCACTTTTTATTGGAGTTCAACAACATTAGAGGTATTTTTTTTCTTATCGATTTCACCACAATTTAATCTTTTTTCCTCCAATATTTGCAAGAATTTCACTACATAAACATGAATACACATAAAAACCAGGCATTTTCAGGTGAAAGTCCAGAAAATATGGCCCAGGTTGCTGTTCCCATTAGTGCATTACAACAGGAAGCTTTCTGCAGGAGATGCACTCTACCAGGTGGAATTGAGAAAAAGAGTGTGTTGTGGAAAGGATGTCTAGAGCGTGCAACAGACTTTATGTCATGCAGAAAGAATGCAATAAAAATCCCTTTGTTTTATGTTTTACATGAGAACAACACAAGGCTCCTTAAAAGAGCAAAATGAGTATGTACTGTATGTAACCAAAATAGCAAGGACCAAGTAGAAAACAGTATATACAAGTCAGCAGAATGGACAAACACTAGTGTGCACGCATGCTCGTGCCCACAGCAGCAGAAAATGCGCTGGAGTATTTGCTTACACGTTCACACATACGTTCACCTGCTGATGTTCTGGTCTGGATGATTCATCTGGCTGAAATGTATGGTGGATGTGTTTGCATCTCTTTGAAGCATTTCTAAAATATTTCAGGACTACAGTGCATGATTAAAAGCAGCTTTGGCAATTTGATGTTCATGTCATTTGCAGCAGAGTTCTGTTTGCAGCTGATGTGTTTATTTCCTATGCATCTTACTACCATTTAATGAATGGTACAAATGTATGAATGACCTTATGTATTGATTTGAAATGTTTTTTATCAGCTTATCTATGTTGAGATTTAAGATTGTTGTTCTAAAGTGCTCTTTTGACACCATATTAAGCTTCTGTATTAAAAAAAACAAAATAAAAAAAAACTTATGACACCCTGTACTCAGGATCTTAATAAGAAATGTGATGTTGATTCTTGAGGAATCTGACTAATAAATGTTGAAAGCTGAACAAGAAAGAGAAGCTGGAAAAAAAGTGGTCTTTTCTTTGAGTAAGGGAAGCCAGCAGGCTAAGTAAAAGACAACTTTTTTTATGGAACTGGCCAAGTCAGCTCTTGTTGCTGTAAAGTGTAATGAAACCTTTCAAGTAAGAATCTGTAAAGATCCATTTTCAAAAGAAGCTCAAGAATACAAGCATCACCCCCAAGTGAAGTTATATCAAAAATGCTTTCAAGTTGATAAAAAACAGACTACAAGTGATTGTGCAATGAAACTTTAACAAATAAGAAGCCATGTAAAGTTTAGTAGTAATGAATATCTCATCCACTGCTGGTATATGTAACAGCACTACTGCCTGCTTCACATGCTAATATGAATTCTTCTAGCAATATGACAAGTTGTTGTAGAAAGCTGTATAGAGACTTTGCTTGCATAGCTCACTGTATTTACCATTCAGCTTTGGCGTGTACTGCCATGTATGGAGTCGTTATCACTGCTGAGAATAAAAGTGAATGAAGCTTTAAATGGAACTGTACTGTAAATGTAATCACTCTCTAAAAGACTGAATGGTATCATTTTTAATAGAATCCTGACACCATTAATGTTGCTTATCTCATATCTGCAAGGGCTGTTGTGAGAAATGCAAGGGAATTTGTCAATTGAATCTATTTTAAAGTGATAAAATCATTCACCAGTCTCAGACGAGATGCCAAAGTTTCTTTTAAGTTTGGAATCATGCCATTATACTTTAGTTGTATTTCAGGGATTACGATTGCCAACCCAAAGTCGAAACATAAAGATACAAAGATTTGACATATTTTCACAATATTATATTTTATAGTGTCACTGGAATGTCGCTATATATGGATTATTGTACTCTGTTCAGTGTTTTCTGTGGAATGCGCAATCAGAAAGTACATTAACTACATAATTGATATGTGATAGTGCTAGTCAGTGAATGAAAAAGCAATTTTCACCTGATATGACTCCACTGGAAACAGATTTTGAAATGTGTCAAAATTTACATGAAGTGAAAATGCAGATATGCTAAATCCTCTGAATGGCCATTGTTAGCTGCTGTATTGCAATATTGAGCCATTTTTCAAAGATAAATAAACTGGTTGAAAGTTTGGGATCACTTTCCCATCCAAACTTTCAAGCGGTGGTGTGTATTGGAACAGAAAGCAGAGGACATAATGACACTGATGGACAGTGACGTACTGTACAGGACAGATAACATCCAATTGTGTGTCATGGTCATTCATCAATGGATATCAGCAATGGGGACTAGAGTCTGGAACTTGAGACCTGAAATTACACTGAAAGCATTTGAAACTCAGCACGAGCTTGTGATTTGAGATTCATGAACAATCTCTTATCTTTTTTAATGGACTTGTCTCTGCCCGATCTCTTGTCTGTGTTGAGTGCTGTCATTTACTTTAAAACCAATAAAAGAGCAGCAATTTGCAACGTCTGTGGTATTAAAATCCAGGACTCTGGATCCACCACATCCACCTTCACCTACCCTAAACCTAGACAGGTTAGTCGCTGTGATGTTGAGCTAATGTAAGCAACCATGTTAGCAATGAGCTTAGAATATACACTGTATATAATATATAATGTAACACCATTAGATTGTCTCCTTTGAGTAAAAAAATGAAACATACACTGAACACAGTTTCCATGAACTGTGATTGTACCATGATGATGTTAAACTGAGACTAAACTAGTATCAGACCCACAAAACACTTTTACTGGGTCTGTTAGAAAAGGTGCAGCTATTTCTGATTTAGGAATGTAAGGAATTTTTGTTGGAGCTTCAAGTATTTGATCTAAATTAATAAGAATATTAAACTGCTGATGACACGACCTTAACTTCAAGTAACTTTACCATACAACAACACACCAAGACAAAATAAGTAGTTCTGTGCAGTTAGAAGTTAATCAGATGAGTACTTACATAAATATCCAATGCTTAGGAGGCTCGGCTAAATGCTAATAGCTTTTCAGTAGTGAACCTAGCCACCATGAGGATGGTGGGAAGGATGCATCTTTGGAAGCAGCTGGAGGAGATCTGATGACAGGAGACGTCCTCATATAACGTCATACAGCTGTCTGTCGATACAGTAACTGTATGACCGATGTGATGAAGCAACAATGGTTGAAAAAGAATATTCCAGAGGACATGATTGCAGTTTCATTGTGTCAGAAGTCTCAACACGTTGGTGTCTGAAGCTCCAGTAGACAGGAGAGACGTGCAGAGGGCTCCTACTGCTGCCTACTGTTTCCTGGTAAGTCCGACCTGCTTCTTTATCCTCTTCAAAATAAAATTCTAAATCTGTAGGAAACCTAAATAAACTAACGCTGTACTTGCAAGCTTTTAACCATTAACTGTCAATACAATTTGAAGGCTGAGTCGTTACTGTTTGACTGTAAAACTGGAAAAGGAAATTAAAAACCGCAATGAAGCCGTTGACTTCAATGATAAATGAGCTGAGAAGACTCTCTGGTAGACGTCACATCTGGTTTTGGCTCACAGCGCCACAGTCTGGTCAGAAAAGCAGCAATGTTTTTTTTTTTTTTTTTTTTTTTTTTTCTTCTTTTTTTTAACTTTTTTTTTTTACTTGTCCTGTCCAGCATTGAAGCAAGCAGAATGGAAATCTGATTGCTTTATTCTGTTGAACAGTTTTGCTTTACCAAGCGGAGCTTTATGAACATAAGGCTCTACTTGATATCATGTTTATTCATTTTATTTCTTTAATTAAACATTTGTCTATTACACCATTCCATTTCATACTGCTGGGCCTGACAAGGGAGAAATGAAAGTTAACAGAGGTAATGATAGAAAGTAAAACAGAGAGAAAGGAGTAAGGAAGAGAAAGAGAGAGAGTAGAGAAAACATGAATCCACTTACACAGTTCACTGGTACATCTGTACAGCAATCCCTAAACAACCAAGGTCTCTGTTGGAAAACAAAACAAGCAATCCCCTACAGGAGGACCTGCAGGTGGCTTAAATATCCTCAGATCATACAAACACACGCAGAACTACGCAGAGAAGAGGTACAACCTAGTCAGCGCAATGGGAAGTAGAGAAGAGGTACAACCTAGTCAGCGCAATGGGAAGTAGAGAAGAGGTACAACCTAGTCCTCGCAATAGAAAACAGTGTCACAGTGTCAACATGCATAATAAAGGGTGCTCCGTGGTGATACAGTCATGCAGATGCAGCCTCGTCTCTGCAAGGAGGAGGAAGCCCGCAAGGCTCACGACCCAGGCCCCCAGCAGCCACTTAGAGGCCCAGATCTCAGCTACCCCCCCCAAAGAGCGGACATGCATCCCCCGAAGGGCGGCAAAAGGCGGCCCCAGCCGGAGCACCCCGCGGTCTGGGGGCCCAGGCCCCAGCGGACCAAGACCAGCAGCTGCCGACCCCACCGGGCGCCGGGCGCCCCCCGGAGCAGAGACAGCGCCGGGCCCAGGGCCCAAGCGCCCAGGAGCAGCCACCCCCCCCCCCCCCCCCCCCCCCCCCCGACCCGGGCGGCCCAACTGAAACCCAGGAGGACCGGACCCCCCAGACGACACCCCCCCAAGGCAGGCCAGCCCCCACCCCAACGTCCCTGCCCCACACACCTGACACCAGGGCGCCACCACCTCCACCATGTTGATGTTTTCTAATAACTCATCTATGCAGCTGCGCTTGTTTCTGTTACATAGATCATCATGAAGAACGTTTTGGTGGATAAAACATGGCAAAAAATGTCAAAAACGTGTCATCAGCACTTTAAGGATTTTTTAGTCAATTTCAAAAAGTCTCAAATTCATATTTAATGTATTCATCTTGCACAATTATTTCAGGCCCTTTTAAACAGCAGTCTACTCAAGTAAAAATTCCCTCATCCACATAATACAATAAACACTGCTCTGAGAAACAGTGCATCACTGAGCGGAAGCAAAAATGGGTGAATGGAGACATACATGCTACAACTCTAGTTATCCATCCAGCCCTCTAATCTAAAACCCAGCACACTCTGACAGAGATAAACATGTTGTGTTGGAGAAGACAGTGTGCCACATGAGGCCTTCATTAGGCCCTGTGTAGTTGTGTCCACTAAAGCACCGGGATCCCTCTAAGATTGATAGTGGCAGACTTCAGATCAGTTAGGGAGACCTCCCCCACTCTCAGCCTCATGGTCCAAACCCAATTGTCCTCGATGGGGAGGAGCTTAGGGACTTCCACACTACACAGAGGCAATATTGTCTGATAAATTGCCTTTCCTGGCACGATTATACACCGGAGTGTTCCCCATGGTCTTTGGGAGCAATGCTTTAAAACTGCAGCATTGTTGGAAGGTGGTGAAAGTGGGGCAATCCGTTTCAAGAATGGACAAGCAGTGATAGGATTAAAGCACGCGGCGTGAGGCATTAAATTGTATATAGGCATTTAAACTAACCTAATATTGTAGTAGCTTATGTGAAAAGCATAAGTCTCGTCTATGAGTTATGATTTTACACTGTCGTTATTTTAAACTGTATGTTGAAAAAATGTGGTATTGAGACGGAAAAGTCAGATATATTTACCTTTTTTAAAAAGATCATCCAACAGGATTTTCTCACCATCCTGCATGGCAACCCAGGTAACTCATCTTCATATTGTTTGGCACGTTTGCAACAATCAACCACCCGTTCAGTACTCATCCAGCAAGATTTGCTGACGTACAATTAAAAGGGGAAACCCAGAATGTGAAATCTTAAGCTTGCTCCTACAATAATCTTTGCCTTCAGGGTGGGTCGAAACCACTGTGTTGGACTGGCAAATTTCAGCAACCTTAGGCCCAAAACATTTGAAAATGAGCTGACATTCAGACACTGGAGTATCTCCGAGGTTGTTCCAAAGGGTTGTCCTGCATACTGGTTTCGCTAAAACAGTGCAAAGTGATGTGGCTGAGGCCAGTGGCTGCCAAAACTGTTGAGTGTACTTTAATTATGGAGAGGGATTGTGCAACCCGCCTGACTAGCCTGACATTATTCAAAAGTAATTAGTTGCTTGTTATTTTAATTATGGATGAAAGGACACAAGAAGAGAATTAACTGAAATGGGACGGCTGCTTTAGACAGAGTAAAAAGGCAGAGGTGGGGTTGGGATTTTGCACACACTACATTTATATTTTGGTATTTTTCTAAAGAATGTTTTCTTTGTTATATAAAAACACACTGATAATTTTTCTCGTCTATCTTGAAGAAAGAAAACATAATAACTTATCTTTTACACACAGTCGCGCCAGTTGCACCAATTATTTGACAAAAACAAGAATATCTTGATAATATTAGGCTTGCAAAGATTTCTTTGTACTGTTGCTGTTTAGGCATGAGAAAATTTCACCTCACTCTTCTTAGCAGATTTTTATTTATTTATTTTTTTTTTTAGAATGCATTCATTTTATATTTAATTCACATTTATTTGTTGGTAACACACAGCAGTAAAAGGTTAGCTAGATCTGTGTATATCTGAAAAGAAGTTTGCAGATTTCCACAGGACATCAGTGTTTGTAAAAGCCATTAAAAGCTGTGTATTACAACATTACTCTCATCCTTAGCTGTGGGTCAGGAATAACCCAAGAACTGCAATGACACTGTTCTGGCTTTTACCGTCTTGCTGTGTTCAGTTAAGCAAATTCTACATCACCAAGAACTGAGAGGCTGCTGCTCCAACATTGGAGCAAAAGGACATGGTACAAATTATTCATTATGTGGTGGGAGCATCATGCTCTGGGCCTGTTATGCTGCCAGAGAAAGACGTCATACAAACTGGTTGGGATAATGAAGAAAACTAGGGATGTCCCGTTACCGATGCCAGTATCGGTACTCGCTCCCATACTGGCCTATTTTGCTGTACTTGTACTCATGAAATACTCACTCCCGACAGCACCCGATACCGGACGCCACGTGACTCGCAGTGTTTACGCTGCCATGCTGGAAGAAAAATGCTCTTCATCGTGAGCAGTTTAAATCTTTTTTTAAATTAGAAGACGCTTTCCATTACACGAGGATAGAAAATATATCTGAGCAGTATCATGTCCATGGGATACTTTAAAAAACGTTGGCGGCGGTCAGAGCGGAACTTTTTTCCTCTCTCCCTCCCTCCCATCAGACCTGCGGTACCCCCACGTACATAGATACAGTTTTGGACATTTCATTCAGGATTCAGTTTGTCGATGGTAAGTTTACTGCTAATTATGTTTCCTATGCTTTCCAAGTTTATGTTCGTTAAGCTGGTATGAGTTTAAATATGTAAAATTATGACGATGCTGCTATAATGCAGCAAACCGCAGCTGCATCAGAGGCTGTTTATAAGCTTCTAATGACTTATTGTAAGCTTTTGTTTCTTTAATTTATTTTATTTATTACGAGGTTGTATCCTGCTTATAGCTACCATGAGCACTTACGAAAGAAATGAATATCAAACCGATGTTTGTTTGTTTTTTACAGTTAAAATTGTACATTTTTTAAAGGACGTGATGGATATTTAACGTCTCTCGTTGTGATGCTGGCTGCCAGCTGTGGCCACTGAACCTGCAACTCGGTTGGTCTGCAGCTGTTAATCAGACCTGATCAGAAGTGGGTGGTGAGATGACTGTTTAACTTTATATTACGTGATACAGTTTTATTTCAGAGGGCACTGACAGAGCCCAATAAATCTGCAGGCTGCTTTCACAGCGATTCGCTGTCACAGACACGATCTGGCGCGTCTTCAGCTCGGCGTCTCAACCCAAACACGAGCTCAGGAGGCTGTGGGTCGAACAATCATTGTCCCCAACAAACAAACATGCCCGCATCACACTTGAGCATGCAGAGATGCGTCTCTTTATTTAAAACAAATAACCAAACAAAACGGAAAAAGAAATGCCTTTCACGCATTTCACTAATTCCTATTAATTAGGTACTCGGATCGGTACTCGGTATCGCAAGTACTTGTACTTGGTCGGCAAAAAAGTGATATCGGGACATCCCTGTAGAAAAATATAATTGTAGAGTTCTGCAGCATAATCAGACTTCTGGACCAGCCACAATCCTGTAAATTTTAGATACATCCATTTAACACACCTGAATCAAATGAATGGCTCGTTACCAGGCCTCTGCAGAGCTGAGTGACATGCACATGAAGTAATTCAGGTGTGTTGGAGAAAGGATGCCTCTAAAACAGGGGCGTCAAAGTGGTTCCAGAAAAGGCAGTGTGGCTGCTGGTTTTCTTTCCAACCAAGCAGTAGCACACCAGATTCCACTCATCTCGTCAAGTCTTCAGGTTAAGACTGAACTCACTTGATGAGATGAGTGGAGTCTGGTATGCTACCGCTTGGTTGGAAAGAAAACCAGCAGCCACACGGCCCTTTCTGGAACCACTTTGACACCCCTGCTCTAAAACCTCTGATCTAGATAATGATCTTAAACACATCAGAAAGGCTACAGCATAGACGAGTCAAGCTATTAAAGCTTAAACAATCATTTCCAACCTCAGAGCTGTATAAAACATGTTCAAAATATTTAGAGATTCTGCTTGGTTAGTTATCTCATCAGAATTTAGACAGAAGGTCGTTGACCTAAACCATGCATTGAAGTTGCAAATTGTCTAGCCATGTATTAGATGTAACTGTTTACTCCCACACTACTACATGAATAGATATCCATGTTTGATATGTGAGAAAAGACACCTGTAGGATCGGTAACTTGTGGGAGTATATGGGTTTGTGAGAGAAAAAACAAACAAACTTGAACTTGACTTGTTTTCAAATTATTCTAATGACTGGAAATGGTTATAAATAAAATGTATTATTATTATTATTATTATTGTGATTACTACTATTGTTGTTGTTATAAGTATTATTATTATTATTATTCAATACACAAATGCACATACAAAACATGTAGTGCATACACCTTATGGAGTACAGTGCAAACGTAAAGGTATTTTGGGGATTTTTGCCACAAATTTAGGACAGTTTGAAACACAAGCCCCTCTTGGAAACCTTGCAAAACCAGACCGGTGGACTTTTGATCAGATCTTTGTTGTCTTTGTTGTTTTTCATGCTTCTTTAGGCTGGCATCTTTTATAGCTTTCAAAAAAGAACACTTGGGAAAAAAAAGAGACTATGTAGATATATTGTACTGTCCTCTCTTCTGGCACCCTGAGGGGCTTGAGGATGATCAGCCTTATTTGGTGTCTTCAGCCACTGATCTTCCAAACAGCGTCTCAATTCCCTTGTTGAGCTCCAAACAGATTCTCTTAATTAATCACCCACATAGTCAATGCACACATAACAAGTGCTAAGTACTGGTCAGGTCAGCTGTTAAGTGCTCCGGTGGGAAATATCTGGAGAAACCCAAGAACCGCTGATGTAGATGTTACACAAGGGGAAAGAGAGTGTGCCTGGCAGTGAATGTAGAAAGCTACTGTGACTTACATGGCGTAAACAAGGACAGTACCTTTCTTTTTTGTTTGTTTGATTTTTACTTTAATAAAATAAACTGTGACCCTACGATGGACTGGTGACCTGTCCGGGTTGTATCCTGCCTCTCACCTGATAATTGCTGGGATAGGCTCCTGCAACCCCCACAACACTGAATTGGACTAAGCAGTACAGAAAATTAATCAATGAAGGAAAACAAACTCGTAAATTATAAAGTTTCATATGCAAAGTTGTATTTATTGTTTTAGGGGAATTTGTTTTTGTTTAACTGAGCACGACAACGGAGGTTTACAGATAAAGATAGTTAAAGGGGAAATAAGCAGAAATTCATCGGTTCTAGATTGAAGGAATTAAAAAATTGCTATGTGAAGAACTAGATCTCATCTGGACCTCATGTCACACCATTTCTCTGTGTTGATCTCCAGTCCTGTGTTTACAAGCAGGTCTGGCCGTGCGTTTATGTGAACCACCGCCTCCTTTTGGAGCCCATGGCCCTCCCTCCAGATAAAAGGCCAATGAGCAATGGCAGCACATACAGTACCTTTGAAGCCACATGCTGTAGAGCGGAACGAAACATTCACTTGAAGACGGCCAGGATCTGACATTACCTCTACAGGAACCATGGTTTTGGTGAAGAAGTTGTCAGATCAAGAAAGAGACAGAACCTGGATTAACACTGGCCTTGCATTTCCAAGGTGGAGAACACTGCTAGAGCTACTGTAAAGGGGCTACAGTGTGACTCAGATCTAGCTCTTCTTCTCCTGGACAGATAAGCATCAACTGAAAGTCATATGTCTGTTCTAATTAGTGTTACAGTATTGTTTGAGACATGTTGCTATGTTGATTCAATGAAATTTAATGTTACAATCGTAGCATGGGTTAATGTCCAGAACTTGAGCTGTAAGTGGCTTGGCCTCAGCAGTGGGTCAGATTTTGCTGTTGTGTTATGGTTGTGTTATGGTTATGTTAGGTGAGCAGCCTATGTGTGCCTATAGGTGAAACACTGTTATTGACTATAGGGGGTGCTCAACAGCAAACCAGAAACTATTGCCTTTTGCCCAAGGGGCAAACTGCTGGAAAAGTGTGAGCCCAGAAGTTAAGTTTCATAGTTGTAGTTCTTTCTTCATCCACTAGGGGCTGGCTCCAAAACAGAGCAGGGGCCAATTCCTATCTTAACCCTCAAGCTAAACCCTCAATCTAAACCCTCAATCTTAGTAGCCCTCAAAATCAAGTGTTAAAGGCTATTTTGTGACTTAGAAATGGGACACCCTTAAATGCAGATATGTCAGCATTACACCAAAATGGTGTTCAGTCTATCAATTCATGAGAGGTAGAAGAAGAAGGAGAAGAAGAAGCAGAAGAAGAAGAATAAGTATTTACTTTTTTAAAATTTATTTGCACTGTTAAAATAAAAATAAAAATAAAATAAAAATTTATATTATGCAACAATGAGGTAACTAATCCATAACGTAGGCCTAAACTAAGATAATACAATTGTTTCCGTAATATTTATATCTCAATTAACAAAGAAAATACTTAAGATTCGTAGCTCGCCTTCTTTGCCACTTGCATTCTAGGTAGCCCTTACTCACAAGGTGTCGGAGAGTCTCAGTATTGAGGGTCGATTCAGCCCTCAAACTTGCCCCTTAACTAAACGGTCTGAGAATCGGGACAGCACTTGCACTTCGCGGGAGTGTGCATTTTTGAGATTGACGGTTAAAATTGAGGGTTAAGACAGGAATTGGAATTCACCCCAAGTCCCCATACACTCCCATGTTAAAAAGGCCAACTTCACAGCAGAAATAAACATGTTTACAGCCTGGTTCAACAAATCATTTTAGGTTTAATAGGTCAAGTTTACCTTCATGTCACCTGCAAGGGGGGGGGTTATAACTCATCTGTTTAGATGTTATTTAATCTTGAAATTACACATAATTAGGGGCATGTCCTTTTCATTGACATGCGGCGAACTGGGTGCGGCCTGCCGGCCGGTGGCTGTCAGTTCCTTTCTTGTTTGCTCTTGGTAACTCAAAGTCAACTTTATTGTCAAATGTGCCACATGTTAGACATACACAGATGAAATTACAGTCCTCTCAGACCCACGTTGCATTCAGATAAAATATAATAAACTATAATATAAAATATAGGAGTCCGCTCGGATAACCTAGAAATCTAAAGATAAGGTCTCAGTCTGCAGCAGAGTAGCAAAATGGTGGTTTTAAGCAGCTAACAGCAATTCCAAACATGCCTTACCTTTATCCTGCCGCTTAGGAGGCTAATTTTCGTTAGCTCCTGTTAGTTTCGAGTTAACATGGTTTGCATTAGGCCCAGAGGTTGGCTGTCAATCATTTGCACCGAGGACGCATTTGCCCATTTTAGTATAGGGAGGGACACGCCCAACTGGCTTCACTTTCCTCTATTCAGATGTGTCCGGATATATATATATATATATATATATATATATATATATATGTGTGTACAGTGGCTTGCAAAAGTATTCATACCCATGACCAAAACTAAATTGCTCAGAAAAGAACAAAGCAAAAGTGGGTTTCACCTTTTTATATGAAAGGAAATGGCACAAACTCAACAATCCATCACTGTTCTTGTTCGTAAGCACTCTTTACTATGAATAGGTTGCATAAGTTTGTATGTCATTGTTGCAAAAGTATTCACACTAAGTCATTAAGTCACAATCAGTACTTGGTTGCAGCTCCTTTGGCAGCAATAACAGCTACCAATCGCTTTGGATACCCAGCAATGAGTTTTGTGCAATGGTCCTTGGACAGTTTCGCCCACTCCTCTGCAATACTGCTCCAGCTGAGTCAGGTTACTTGGTGACCTTCGGTGGACAGCAATCTTCAGATCCCTCCACAGGTTTTCTATTGGGTTGAGATCTGGGCTTTGACTGGGCCAGTCTAGAACCTTCACTTTCTTCTTCCTGAACCATTCTTGTGTCACTCGAGCCGTATGTTTTGGATCATTATCCTGTTGAAAGGTGAACTTCCTCCCAAGCTTCAGGCTTTTTGCAGATTTGAAGACGTTTTCCTCCAGGATGTTGATGTATTTTGCACGATTCATAATCCCTTGCACACAGACAAGCTCACCAGGACCGAAGGAAGAGAAACAGCCCCATAGCATTATATTCCCGCCTCCATGTTTCACGGCAGGGATGGTATGAGCTGGATCATCAGCTGTGTTAGCTTTGCGCCAAACATACTTCTTGGCGTTCAGGCCAAAAAGTTCTATTTTCGTTTCATCTGACCAGATCACACGTTCCTACGTGTGTGGTGGCATACTGCAAACGAGCCTTGAGATGTTGTTTCTTCAGATATGGCTTCTTCTTTGCAACACGCCCATAGAGACCTTCCTTGTGTAAAATGCGGGATATTGTGGACTTGTGTACATTAGTCCCAGCACCCTGGAGAGACTTCTTCAGGTCTTCAAGAGTGACGGAGGGGTTTGCTCTGGCTTCCCTGAGTAATTTCCTTTTGCCTTTTGCCGTGATCTTGGAGGGGCGCCCTGTTCTTTGGAGGTTCACAGTGGTACTGTGGCGCTTCCACTTCTGGACCAGTGATGCAACAGTACTTTTTGGCACATTGAGTGAACTTGCGATGGCTACATAGCTTTGCCCATCTCTATGCTTCTCTACAACTTTCTTTCTGAGGTCTTCTGAGAGCTCCTTGGACTTCATGACTGTTGTCTGCTGACAAGCATGGGATGACTATGGACAGGTGACTATTGGGCACTAATTATGGGGAGCAATCAAGGATATACAAATCACCTGGGACTGAATACCGCCCTGTGACACTGTGAGGCAATAGTTTATAGTGTGCAATCATTTTCGACTCAAAATAACATCTTTGGTGCAAGGGTGTGAATACTTTTACAACAATGAAATACAGACTTATGCAACCTATTCATAGTAAAGAGTGCTTACGAACAAAAACAGTGATGGATTGTTGTGTTTGTGCCATTTCCTTTCATATAAAAAGGTGAAACTCACTTTTGCTTTGCTCTGTTCTGAACAATTGAGTTTTGGTCATGGGTATGAATACTTTTGCAACCCACTGTGTGTATATATATATATTTGTCTTTGCTTTTGCCCCTTTAAATTTGTAATTCCAACATCCTGAAACAGCTGAGATCCCCCTGCCAAAAAAAACAAACAAAAAAAAAAAAAAAAAAACATTTCTAAAACACTGCCATGTAATGACTAGAAGCACAGCAGTAGTCTTTTAGATTCCTATTAACAGGTCTCAACTGGCTTGTTTATCTGTTAAACCGACCATCTAAGATTGGACCAGAAAAACAAAATTGCTGGTTCTTTATGCACTGCATCAATCTTTTGTTACTGATCACCAAGGTTATTATACTTAACTAAAACTAACGAAAAAGCGAAAACTAAATTTGAAAAAACATTTTCGTTAACTGAAATAAAAGTAAAAATGACAGTTTTTCACAAAACGATAACTAACTGAAACTACTGTATATTGTGCCCTTACAAAACTTACTAAAACTAACTAAAATTATTGCAGAAACATCCTTAGTTTTAGTTTTTGTAAATGAATATTATACATCAGCCTTTTGGGTTGATATAAAATCTATTTCTATTTAATCTGTTTATACCACTCTACTGGTTTTACTCTCTGATGATTTTGAATGTCACACCAAACAAACCCCTATAATTTATGGGAAAAAAACAAAACAAAAAACCTAACACTAACACTGAAACTAATAAAAACTAAACTAAAACCAGACATTTTCCAAAAATAGAAAATAATAAAAACTAGCAAATTTGCTCAAAAAACTAACTAAAACTAATAACTAATAATAACTAATAACTAAAGACAAAAAGTCAAAAGTAAATAAAACTGAACCAAATAAAAAATCCAAAACTATTGTAACCTTGCTGATCACTTGAAAAGAAATTATCTCATTACTTAAACACTATACCAAAGAAGTAGTCAAGAACTTCATACAATGAAATCCTTTCATTTCTCAATCAGACTATAAGAACTCCTTATATGAAAAAGAAACAAAAAGTATGCAAGACATACTGTAAAGGACACTCAGCAGTTCCTCCTGCACCTCATCACTTCACTAAATCTAGAGATAAAATGAATGCTGGCTCTTGAACTCAGCTCATTACTACTCAGAAAGCAAGCTCGCCTCCCAAAAGAGTGGTTAGGATAGCAACTTAAATGGTTGGCTTCTAATTTTGTTGTTCATTTAATACTTTTGTTCCTGTGTTTTCGAACCCAAAATGTGTCTGTTGCAGAAAATGCTCCTACCTACGGGCTTGAGGATACTGGGATTCATTTTCTTTTTAAACTTTATTTACAAAAAACAATTCTAAATTATATGTTGGGCTCAGTTTGTGTGCAGGAAATGAAAGGGCAATAAAGACAAATGGGGAGATTTGGTTGCTAAAAGTTCTTTCATCAAAAATAAGTAAGTGCAGATCTTTAATGGATAAAGTGTTTCCTTGCCTGGTCCTCCAGATTGACAAAGCACTTGGGCAAGTTTAAAGTTCTGCTGTGAGCCTCCACCTTTTATTTAAATTTTGGGCATTCTTGTTTGAGCTACCTTTTGAAGAATGCTGCATAGAAAAAAAAAAAAATCATATACAGACAAATTTACATTACGGGCAAACTCTGTAACGTTGCAGATATTTATAGCCTTGAGATGAAATGCTGCTGTGACAAAAATCAAATCTTTGTCTGGGTGCTGTCTATTGATATCCATACACCTGAAGAGGCTGGCAGATAAACCATCAGATGCAACCAGTTACCTTGAGTGACAAGGTAGAGTATTATTAGGACAGAAGAAGACTATGAGCTGAAATGTTTTGTAAATCATCACAGATTTTCTTATTATATATTGTTTGAATGTGGTGTAACTGTATGATTTCAGGTTCAATTATGTTGTGGACATTATGTATTTCAAGATGGAAAATCTTTTAAATGGTCGCAAATTTTGACAGTATAATCATGAGATCTAAAGCAGATGCAACAATTACAGTAAGGTTGGTTGTATAATACCATGTCGTTGGTTTCATAATAATAATGGTAGCAGTGGATTAGACTGATACAGGCTACCAGCAAATGTACATTTTCTGGTGATCAGTTGATGAAGTGTTTATTTTATTGTGTAAAATCTTAGAATTGAAAGC
The DNA here is from genome assembly GCA_023101725.1 of Atherinomorus stipes. Taxonomy (NCBI): domain Eukaryota; kingdom Metazoa; phylum Chordata; class Actinopteri; order Atheriniformes; family Atherinidae; genus Atherinomorus; species Atherinomorus stipes. The sequence goes on from JALJCO010013265.1 coordinate 368,411, forward strand.
AAGTATACCTTCTCCTTTCTCAATTGTATAAACTCAACTCTTTCACGCTTAAAATGATAGTCACACATACGTCTACACACTGTGGTTTAATTCTTCCTCAGCATTAAGCTTTTAGAAAGCAGCAGCAGTAGTGGGTAAAGCATGACAGCTCCCTGGGGACCCTCAGTGCATCTCAGCAGAGAGCTCTCCGTGACTACAGATTACCTCCTATTGCATTTCTTTTCCAGTGACACAAGGCCTATCCTGGCTTTCCTGCAGCCTACACCTTGTCTCATTCGCATCTTTCCTCTGTCTTTTTTTTCATTCTTTCTCCATCCATCTATCCAATTGTACATAATCATCCCATCCTTAGCCACCCCCGTGGGAACCTATCTGTTCAACGATTTCTCCTCAAGCTGCTGCCAAGGTTTGGCATGAAGACACGGGGAGTCAATGCCCTTAGATACCTACAATGTCAATCCTGGATTCTTTGTCTGAAATAATTAGGACTTTCATTAGCTTCTGGGAACATGGCTGCTTGTGCCTCCTTCTTAGGAAAAGGTTCCCATAATTGGTGTCTAGAGATTGAGAGGCTCAACTCCCCAAACACCAGTCTTAGGAAACTGGATGTCTCAGATGTCGTGTTTTCCCAGGCCTTATCAATCTTACACAGACGAGTTTCCTCACTTGTCTCTTTTCCTGGTACCATTTCAAAGTTTGAAACCATGCTTTCCTGTCCCACCATTTCAATCTTTCTCACAGAGCCATTTTCAGCAGCCATCCAGAATGAAGGGTGCCTCATCTGTCTCTCAGTTCAGGCGTTCTGCATATATCCATATGGGAAAAGGGTGAAGGGACACCAAATCTTTTTTTTTTTTTTTTCACATGCTGCCTGTTAGCAATTTCTAAAAAACTTGTAGCTTTTAGAATACCAGTGCTGCATAGCCAGACTGTTCCCTGATTGTTGTTGTTGTACATTATTGTTCTGGTTTTAGAATGTATGGTGTTTTTATCATTAAAGTACAGCACAAGTTCGAGCTTTTTCCCAGAAGTTCGCCCCATCTGGCGACAAGAGGAAGTGACAATAATGTCGTGCACACGCATGAGCTGCTTCAACTGCGTTGCTCTCTAATTTAACCCAAATTACACTCAGTCTGAGCCCAGAGTTAGAGCCACGATGTCTACTGAAGTAAAAACGTTATAAATCTAGAAGTTGTTCATGGTTTGATCGTTGAGTAAACTGACGGGCTGTATGCTAACGGTAACAACAGGCTAACACTGGCTTTTAGTTCAAATATCAAAGTTCACAGGCTGAGACCACGATTACCTTATGAAATTACTGTATCAACTAAATTTGACAAGTGGGTAGAGTGTATCTCTTCCCCGGGAACAGTCATATTGCTGTCATATTACCGCATTTTCATGCTAAAAACTTAGCATTGCAATATTATGTCACATGTCATACGTCACATTTACCTTGTTAGCGAGAAGAAAACCAACTGTGGGTCCCGTTTTATTCCCAGACTGGATTGAAGCTCTCTCCAATTAAAAAAAGAAAGAAAAAAAGCTGCTTGCATGTTTACTCCCGTCTTACTCTGGTGCCGGTGTTGTGCCGAAAAAAGCCCCCATGCCATGGGGACCGGTCAGACTCCAGTTTGGTTCTCTTCGTCTCACAAGACAAAACTTTTCTTCTTTGTCTTACTGGAGTCTGTGTTGGGGTTTGAGAGGCACCTGCTCTCCATCTTTTAGCAGCAGTTCGTGTTATCTCAACATGCGTGGACCTGCGGTGGTGGAATACACCACACCGGCACAGACAGACAAACGAGAACGTGCAAGTTGTCTCCCCCACAAGTGCCCCCTTGACGCTTTGTACCCGAATTTCTTGCATTGAGCATTCAGAAACATTATTAAGAGACCACCGGAGTGAAGAAAGATCAGCTCATTCTACACATCATGCAATTGTAGGAGCATGTGGAGGAAAGAAAAGAATAGTATTTAACATTTAAACTTGCGCAATGCACCTTTAATTTAAGATGCAGCATATATAACCGGTCAATGAGAAGATAAAATTTATTCACAAGTATTGAAATTGTTAAGATTGTTGGAAAATAATACATTTTGACACATTATAATTTCATGTTTGCAAAAATCAGGTTATTAAGGGATCAAGCAAATGTCTCTAAACCAGGATTACATCTAATTTTAAAATCACCATTTGGATATGTAAATGTGTTCATTAGTAATAATTAATTTATAACAATTAATCAATTCATTATTTATTAATAAAAGTTTCATCTAACATGCACAGAAAGAAATATTTTGTCCAAAAATTTCAGATTAATTTCATTGCTATTTACACAAGCTTGTTGTAATGGGCTAGATGCAAAACTCCACTACTTCCTGAACATACTGGACAAATTGATTAATCCCAGTGTGCCTGACTTCAGTAACCACAATTACAATACTGAGCAACACCTGGATTAATCAGTTTGTCAAGTGGTGAAAGACAGGAAACATAGGAGCTGGCTTAAGTTCAGGAAGTGGCGGAGCTGTGTATATTAAAAATAAAGCCGTATCTAGCATTATATTAAAAACTCAGAGATGTATTTGCACAAAACTAATGAAATCATGTTAAAAGCTGTCTAAAAGCAATAGTTTCTAAGGCTAATCACCCTCGAACACTGTTTAATTGTTTGAATTTAAGAGAGAAAATCAGAAACAGCACCGCACAGACATAATGCAATAGATATTACAGTGTCTCACAATGTCCTGCCCTGTGGAAAATGGCATGGTTTTCTTATTTATAGAAAATATTGTTTTTCTCTGAATTCAGTCTCGGCCAGTGCCGTCATAACTGAGGATGAAAGGGGATCATTTTAAAAGATAACACATGAATGAACAAGATTTTAACTATGTTAACTACATTTCTACATTTATCTTGTGACAACTTGCCCTGCAGCTGCCGGTGTATTTCTTCCTTATGCAGATATTGCGTCTTTTCCCATTTCAAAGTAGCCTACAGTTGCAATTGTAAGTCAAAGTCTCAGAGCTGTCATTTCAGTCAGTCCTTCTGAAAAAAGACTTTGTTTTGTAGAAAAGAAGTTCCAAACTTCTACACCAATATCCATAGCTGCTGTACATGTTAGGGATGCACCGATTGTGAAAGTCTGGGCCGATACCGATACCGATGTTTAACATAACAACTTGGCCGATGGCCGATGTTTTCTATTTTTATTTATTACTTCCTTTGTGCCACAGAAATTTACAAGTCTTTCAGCTCTTCATCAGTCTGTCCTTGAATGAGCACAAATTCAATCAGACCAATTTATGAAACAGAAACAACCTTTAATGTCACTTTGTGGTTGACATTAGTTATAACAAGCTCTTTTCTGAAAACTTTTCAAAAACCTGGGACTGATAATCACTACAAAGAATGCTTCAGTATATTGCCCAACAAAATTGAGTGGTTTTAGCCTAATAAACAAAAACATACTCAGTGAGAAGATTATTTTCATGGCCCAATAGCAAATATTTGTGGAGCATGTACTGCAAGCTGCGTAACGCTGATCTTTTTCTGAAACGGTAAAATATTGCCACACGACCGCCGCCATCTTCGTTTTTTTCTACTGAGGAAAGTGCGTGGATGCCTTCTACCAGTATCTCCCCCCACCCGCCCAAAAAAGAGGGGGAAAAAGAGTTTTTCTTAAGAACAGTGTTGATGACACATGTAAATCATTATATATATATATATATATATATATATATTTGCTATATAATAATTGGCCACTGCCATCGGCAAATGTCATTTTTATTGGCCGATGGCCGATGGCAGTTAACAAGGCAAACATCGGCCGATACCGATGTCCAGCCGATGCATCGGTGCATCCCTAGTACATGTCATTTTACATTTGATAATATTGTGACTACACCCCTTATGTTTCACCTGATTGTAATAAAAAAAACAAATAAACAAACAAAAAACAGGAAAATTAACAGGCTAGGGGGCAAACATGCTACAAAGAGTAGATGCTCCTCAGCCATCCCAGTACAAGCTGACCCCCTTTCACCCAGACACTAACCCCCCCACTGCCTGTGATATGTGTTGCGCCCCTGGATAGAGGTGGTTGATAAATGAGAAGAAATAAACACGAGAGTGATCAGACGGTGTTTCCTCTGTGAGGGAATTTACTCGAATGAGTTTTGAACATACATTAACAATTACAATAATTTCACAGCAGGTAAGTTGCAGTGATGCAAAAATATATTCTTTCCCAGAAACTATTCATATCTGCTTGGTTAACTTTCTATTGATAACAAAGCTTTCACAAAATTAATAAATTGTTACTTAAACAAAATATAAACAAGTGTACAAGATATAAATACTTTCATTTACATTTACAGCAACATTGGAGCCACTCGGTGCATCTGCAGTAGTTTGGCTAATACAGAAAGCCTTTGCTAATACATGTGCGAGAAGGCCACATTCCCATTACATCCATATGGTTTCTCGGACACAGTCTAAATACTTAGCGGCTATTGCAGCACTTGCCAATAAAATGTTAAAGGCAGGGTGGATGATGTTTTGTGGAGCATTTTTGACTATATTGCTTAAAGTCTTCTTCACATTCCGATTGCAGACAATTAATTAAAATATTCTGACACAAAAAATAAAAAAATAACCACCTGTGGAACGTACAGGACTGGAAAAACTCCATCCAATAAAATAAATTTCACTGGATGGGACTGTGAACAGCCCGTGCTGATTGATTGAATGATTCTTATGTCCATCAAACAGCTTATTTGGAAACTTATGTTTTGAGGTTTACACACCACATCACTGACTTCATCTTATAATACCATTTATGAAAATCAGTAGCATTCCGTTTTCATAATTTGAGGTTAGATTTCTGTGAAGGGCCCAGAACAGATGCTGGGCAGCAGGTAAGTGTCTGTGAATTAAGATGGTTTCAGCTGCCCTTTTTTTGTGTGGTCATATGTTTCATGCATATTTGATTTAAAATATTTAACTCCAGCTGTCTGGATTGAAAACAAAAGAAATCACATTTTACTCGCATACATACTGTATCCCCAGAAATGTGAGCCAACATGTATTTTTATGCTTTAAGTCTATTTTCCAGGATTTTATGCTAAAATACAATGATTGTGCTCTGAGCTCTGAATTCTGCTGAAACCTGGGTAACCTACTGAGCATGGATGCTTCTTGTGCAGATATACAAGGACTGAGAGCAGAGCCGGCTCTGGATTTCAGGGGGCCCTACCCTTCATGCCATGAATAAAGTTTTTGGGTATACACAACACCTTCAGTCAAAATATGTGTATTAACTTATTCAAAACAGTCTAGGAACATAGTAAATGAAATATGATAACGTTTACTGGTAATAGTGCTGTTAATTTGCTGAGTTCAGAGTTTCACGGATTGCGATTTGTTACGGCAACATGTGTGCCAGCAGAGTGTGGAGAACGTCCCCAAGAACTAAAGGAAAGCTAAATCTTAACTTACAGGAAAATAGTACTCGTTCGTTCATCTGTCTTAAAGAATTAGTGAATTACAAAGTTTTGCTGCAGATAATGTCTTGTAGAGAGGCCAGTTCATTCCACCCTCTTTACTCCCATTATATGGATGTGAAACGTGTATTGGACATCAATGAAAATACTTACCAAAATGCATCCGGTTCTGCTTCAAAACAGTTTGTATTTAACTAGTAGAGGATGCGATTTGATCTCGTATTATATGGACCATCAATACTGAACCAATAAAATATCGGGACACAATTGATCACTAAATAAGGAACAACACCATATACTAAAGGACAGTTGGCCACCCTGCCGCTACCACTGCTCTGCTGGCTAACAGTACCCAACCAATTACTAAATCTGTTAGCGCCTGCTATATGAAATATATATATATATTCATCTTCATTATTGACAACAGACTAATATCTGGTAGGGATGTGAATCCCCAATGATTTGACTATAAAATACGATTCAATACGATTGTGATTCAAAACTATTCAACAGAAAACAAATCATTTCCAAGTCTCCATCTAGTTTCTAAGCATCATCACAATTATTTTCAGTTTTCTCTTTCCCTTGAAAGATGCTTTTAATACTTTTGTTTTTGATTGTTTTCTATAAATCAAACAAATAAATCCATCTTAAACTGATGCAGTTCACTCTGAGATGCTGTCCAGAAGTGTCAGATTTATCAGAGAAAAAAACGAGATAATTTTTTCACCAGCTCTGCTTCTGCTAACCTCATATTTATGTTTATCGGTAGAATCATCTGAGGACAATGTGGGGGCAGTAGTGTCCACACCATGCCGCTCATCTTGCCATGTTCGCCATGCTGCTGACGTCTTAGCAGCTTGACATTGTTTTTTAACCACAGATTTCTTGTCAAGTTTTCCATCTTTCAAGTAACGCCAAACTTTTGTATGTCCACAGAGATGCTAAATGCCCTCTCCACCTGCTGTCTCCTCCCTCCGTGTTAGCTGTTACTAGTGCAGCTGCGCCATCCATCCGGCTCTGACTTTTGAAAAACGAAACTTAAAAGATAGTGATGGTATATTCAAGGTGCCGAAATATGTGTGACGAAGAAACAAACTATGTGACAATCGGTGTAACCATGGGTTTTTACCATTTTAGACACACCACAAAATAAATAAACTTGTCCTTGCCAGCTGCTTCTGAAGTCCATAAAGTACTCACTGAGACAAACTTCCTTAGGGGGCCTCCTGGCGGTGCGGGGCCTAAGCGGTCGCTTAGTCTGCTTAGTGGTAAAACCGGCTCTTACTGAGAGAGCCTACTATTGGTGGGAGTAAAAGAAATGAATGTGTTATTTAACACATTCATTTATTTACGCTGAACTACCATTAAGGCGCTTCCATTGAATAGGCTCCCAACAGGACCTTTAAAGTGGAAATGAAACGGTAAACGAACCTAACTTTATTTACTAGATTGAGTCCTGGGCTTATCAATACTCATATACCAAACGTGAAAAATAGAAGCATATAAAAGAAAAACGTAGCAAAGTTTTATGCTTTTCGACAAGGGTGCCACCATGTTGCAGTTCTGCTCTGACGTCACCGGGTTGGTCTGCGCTCTGGCACCACATTAAATCAATAGGAATCACCAGATATGCTGCACTATAATTACAAGCTGTTACACATTTTAGAAGTTTATAATGGAAAGCGAAGCTGAAAGGCCAGTCGAGCATCCAGATCCTGTTGTCAATGCTTTCTAGCCATTACACCGTGTGACTGAGGAGAGAGGACGAGAGGCCGGTGCTGGTGTCGGGAGGGGCAGATGGGCAGCACCCATAGGAGTGGCTGCTGTTCAGCGATGCTGGAGGCTGTCTGCTGTCAGGAGGCCGACGTGGACCAGGTCATGCATGGAGAATTTTGTACAACAATTTTGATTACACGTATGGATTATTGTACTGGGAAGGTGGACATCCTGGAGGCGGTGCTGTCCCTGAAGGAGATCCGAGTGGAGACAAGGGAGCGTCCGGTAACCAGCGGGTAGGCTAACTAAGCTAGCGGTAGGCTAATTAAGTATAACAGTAGTAACCAGTGGTTTAATGTAAAATAAAATAAATGCTATAGCGAGACAGTAATACGATGGGAAAGATGCAAAGGCTGCAGGATGAAGAGGGGGAGCGCGGTGTTGTTCAGTTCAGTTTTTGTTTGTGAATAAATAAATAAATAATGCACCACTGGGGTTTTAAGGTTTTAATGCAATGCATTATGTCCAGTTAGGCCCAAATAAAGCAGGATTTAATGTGGGATTCAGTCTAGAAAGACCAGTATAACCTTATGTTGATAACTTTTTATAGAAGAAGTTGAAAATTTGATCTACACACATACAAAATCTCCTTCATATTCCTGAAATAGACGTGAAAATAGACAGAATCAGGGCCTATAAAACCCCAAATGCCACCAGACGACGGCGGTTGGGCTCACGTTGGAATGGAATGCAGCCCATTCTACGGCGGAACGTGGGAGTGTGTGAGCATTTCTTGCTTTGCAGCCACATATCGAATCTTAAAATACTATTCTGACTTCATATTCCAAGCATATTGTACAGTCCAATTATCAATGGCAACAGGTAGATAGGCTCAGGTAGATTTTTTTCTTACAGGGTGGCAAAACTCTGAAATCACTGGCAGGCATTCATTTTACAGCAGCAAAATCTTTATGGTTTTAAACTGAGCCCATATACTCTGGAGTAGACATTTGTTCTGCAAGACTAGCTTCAACGTCTGTGGCCTTGAGTGTGATATTTTCAGAAATCAAAAGCTTCTGTAAAGCTGGAAAGCCCCATTAGGACAGATCAAGCTGTCTGAAAGGTGCAGGTCTCTTTGTCACACTTACAAAGGGTTGTCCCGGGCAGGAGAGCTGATAGGCCGTTGTGGATATCCCATAGCCTCAGAAAATACAAAATTGGATGTTATCAAGTACTTATGACCGAAACAGGATAACTCTGTCTGTATGTCAGCACAAAGGGAGACGAAAAGGAAAGGATAAAAATGTTCTCTTATGGGGAAAACTGGAAGGAAAAAAAATAAAGGGGGAAAAGGGACTGTTTCCTTTGCTGGAGATCGCAGGTTTTATTTGTACTTCTATAGTGATGTATAGATCATGTTACAGTAGCTGCATTGAAAATTCCAACAGAATAATCAAAATTAATTTCAATAGGTTTGAAATTTTAATGAGGGGGTTTGTTATACACTTAGATGATTTTTAAACCCCACACATGGTTTTTAGAAAAAAAAAAAATCCAGCTTTACAAAACCATGTTTACATTTACCAGAAACAATGTGCAGCAGCATGCATGCAAGTTATTCAGGGGTATTTTTTTTTTTTTGTGTGTTCATTTTCTCAGAATTAAAGGTTGAATATGGAACATTTTTATTAAAAGCTATATTTAAAGGGATATTGTGTAAGTTCTCCTGTGTTTTATTCACAAAAACTGATTATTTGGTTCAAAAGTGTTTTTTCATTAATCAGTAATCACTCCCATCAACAAACTGAAGTGCTCCTCTAAGGTCTAAATTTGCCGTTCGTATCATTCATTTACACATCAAGCGGGGCGGCTCGGTGGAGGCTGCCATGTCGTATCGCCATGTTTTTGCGTTCGGGAGAAGCGTGACAGTAGGAAAACACAGAAACTCACCGGACACACCGGAGTTTTCAGCTCAGTTCGAAGTAGTGCCTTTTAAAATGTCACCGCACTGCAGTGGGGAGAGACTAGCGTCTCACTGATGCTGGGTTCACGTGCAGTCGGGCGAACGGCCGTTGGTAACAAACCAGATGTCATTTTAATCAATGAAGCCGAGCGAAAGACGGTAAAACATGGGTCAGGGAAAACAATACAACATCGCCATGACAACCGAACAGATGTGGACTGATGTCACTGTAACTGACGGACCACGTCTTCACATAGAGGCCGGTGATAACTCTACATGCAGCGGATGTCGTCGGTCTGCCCGGTTTCACACGAATGCAGCATGAAAAGTACGAGGGAGCTCCTCCCGATTACACAGTGTCCCTTTAAAAAAGAAAAAAATACCTCCACGAGGCATTTGGAGGGGTGCAGAATGCAGAATGAAAGTACAGCATTTCTTTAAGAAATTATATTGAGCCTGAAAATAAATATAAAATAAATTTTAACGGGTTAGACACTTTTTTTTTTACATCTAAGCTAATACAGGCCGCCATTGCGGCAATGTGGCAATAGAATGTTTGGCACAGTTAGGCTGGCACTGGGAAAATGGTGTAGTCGGCAAGAGCCACGGAGATGTCATTATCCGTCTCAGAAGGGGAGTAACCTGAGAAGAACAAAACATGTAGGTGAAGCCTACACTAAATGGAGCCACATAAACATTTTCCAAAGCATCAAAACTCGGAAATGGCAACTTTTTCCCTGGATCAGTGAGCTAACTCGCTTGCTAATATTAACTGTCAGTTGTAAAATTCCGCTGCATTACTTGTTGGACATGATGCAGACTGTTGGTCACTTGCGGTTATCAGCAGCGAGTGTGGCAATCAAACAGCTGGAGTTATTTCACTGCCGTTGCAACTACAACCCAGACACACGTGATGTCGCTGTTCTGTCCGTATTCGATATCCAACCTTAAAGGGGAAGTTCAGGATTTTTTACATAGGGCCTCATTTACAAGTGAGCCAGAATGCTGCTTATCACTGAAGATGGTTTCAACATATTTCATTCGTTATTCTAGTTCCAGTGGGTTGCCGATGCTAATGCTAGTGCAAGTCAATAGGAATCTGCTAGCCTGTCATTAATAACAATCTTATCCACTCCACAGAACATCCGAGGTAAATCATTTATAACTTCAGACTATCTGTGTAAATGCCGTGTTAATAGAATAATGTTACAAATCAAACTAACCTGCATTTCATTGACTTTTGATTGTTGCTGCTGAGAAACTTTACAAAGTTTTACTTCCTGCATTTGGCAGCAGAGTGATGTCATCTGCTGCTACGTGCATGAAGGACACAAATATAAAGTCTAAAATACGGCCACGTGTGAAAGACATGAGGATATGTCGGATTTTGAAGATGATTTAGAACTTTTTTCATCAAACTAACTGTCAACGTGTCTCTATGAACCGAAACACACTGGCAAAGGTAGTAAGCTGGTAAGAAACTAGCTCCTCAATATCTAATGCAACATTTGTCATACAAGGCTAGTTTTACTTTTTTAACACACAAGTTAACTAGTTTAACACGACATTTACACAGATAATCTTGCTGATTTGCCTCGGATGTTCTGTGGAGCGGATAAGATTGGTTTTAATGACAGGCTAGCAGATTCCTATTGACTCACACTAGCATTAGCATCAGCGACCTCCTGGAACTAGAATAACGGGATGAAATATGTTGAAACTGTCTTCAGTGATTAGTAGCATTCTGGCTCACTTGTAAATGAGGCCCTATGTCAAAAATTCTGAACTTCCCCTTTAAACATATCCCCAGATCTCTCTTCAGCAAAATTGGAGGGCTTGAACTTCTTTTAAAATGTGATTTTGAGGTAAATTAAATTCCCATCAAATTTCTACAAACAGATCTTACTTTTCTAGAAATTTTTTTTTCCCCATAATTTTTCATCCCACAGCTCAACTCTGTGGAACAACAGGATGCTAACAATTAAGAGAAAATCCTTGTTCAAAGAAAAATGGTACAAGAATGGTCTATGCTTTGTAACTGATCTCCTTGATGAAAGAGGATTCCTTATGGATTTTTTAACCTTCTCCAAAAAGAATAAATTTAGCTGCTCCTTATCAGAATTTACTAATATGTGTAAAGCAATCCCATTACCACTAATTCACCCGATTCAAAACACCTTACAGTACTTTGTACTTCCCATTACTACCGGAGTTGGTTATTGAAGGATACAACTTAAAGGCAAAGGGAGGTAACAATAAATATACTAAAAAACAACTTCAGTCAAAAATATTTTGCAGTTATGACAGACAGATTAATAGACATCTGACTGACTTAGCAACCGTTTCAAAGCTGGAAGAAGTTCAAAAATGTTTTATGAAATGGCCAATTCCACCATAAGAAAAGGAAACTCATTTTAAAATAATTTACCCAGTTGGGAAATTCTTTGAAAAAGGTTTAGCTTTGAAATATACCTCTAATCCTTTTGCAGTGAATCAGAAGAAACTTTAGGACACTTTTTCTTCTTTTGTCCTTCATCACAGAAAGACTTGATGTCTCTCAAGACTAACAATGTTAACAATTTAGACCTTTCTGATATTTTGAACTACAAAAACTATCCAGATCCGTCACAATTTACTGTAATTAACATACTTATTTCGTTGGGTAAATATCATTTACATTGCTGCAAGTGGCAAAACAACAAACCCTCCTTCCTATGTTTTAAAAATGAATTCATTTGCTATTTTTCATCTCTTAAAATTGTCAAGCAATGTCTCCAAAAAAGTTTATAAAAATGTCTCATTTTCTTTTAATTTAATTTCCAAATGAAATGATAACCCCATTTGCTTCTCTGTATTTGTTCTGCTGTAATTTCAGCAGCCCACTTTTTCATACACAGATCTTGAATGCTGTACTCCCCCTCCTTTCTGCTGTTTGTTTTCTTTCTGTAGTTGTTGTTTTGCCTTGTTTCCCTTGTTTACCTTGTTACGAATGACTGGTGGCCACCACGAGAGTTCGTAATTTTGTTGTTTAAATATAAATAGATAAATAAAAAATATCCAACCTTTAATGGTTCAGACATCATCTGTCAGTCACAGCATCAAAACCACAGGTAGGTGATGTCACATGCATGATAATGGAACATAATTCTCCACTTGGAAACCTTAGAACCTTGCTTTCATGTGATAACACTGAGACACTGCTGCAGCTATTTCTATGGCTTTAGAAGGATGTATTAGTCTGCTTTAATGCCGTGGCAGATCAATTGAATGTTCAATAAAGATAACACATGTAATCCAGCTTAAACCTGCATTTAAGAATACTAAATCTTTTGTGAGAGTCACATTTGGCCATGATGTGAATTTAGTTTTGTAAATAAACATTTATTTAAACATAAATTTATTACTCACTCTTACTATACAGAGACAGCATTTCTGCAATGTCCTGCTTAGTAAAATGCCTGTTTCCAAAGCATGAATAGCCAAATAAGGTCATCTATCTGGGTCCAAATGAAAACTTTTAGCAGGTCAGTGGCAGCAGTGGCTACCATCCAGCTGCTCACATCAGCTTGTTGGGGCCAGGAGCCTGACTTTGATCTCTGTGAAAAGATTGAACTTACAGATCCCCTGCTCCTGCATAGGGCCCCCCTGCAGCTTTCGCATCCAAACACACACGCATGCACACCTTCACATCTGTAGGGCGGAGCGAAGCTTCTGACAGCTTCACTAAACAAGCGGTATGCCTGTGTTATTTGGCTCTAGCTTTGGGCCAAGACAGCTGGTGTTTGAATTTGTGTGTCTGTATTTTAACAAGGTTCAGGGACTTTCTGCTCTCTGATGTTTCTTCTTTCAACTTTCATAACATGTTTACCATAAAGCAAAATTTGTTAATTGCTGTGATTCTTGGGCTCATGAAGGACCTGAGCACCAGACCTGTAGTTTATACCTCTGTAACGGTATTTTAGCCCACAGATTTTATCTGCATTTCTTATCTAATAACAACTTACAATTTTATAGTTTAACATGTTTAGCCTTGAAATGACCACCTTATTGTGAGACGAGGTTAACAATGTTTAAAGGCAATTGATTATTCAGATATCCCAGATGTCATCGGATCAGGGCAATGCCAGGACAACTTCAAGGAAATCGTTTATGCAGCCTAATTATCGTGTCCCTAACTGCCTTTGCCTTTGGCAGTGACAAAGAGACCATGGTGATTCACTTTGCAACCAACAAGGTGGCTGAATAGAGCAGATACAACAAGGGTCTAAGATGTGTATTTGTATTCAGATACAAGTCATTGCCTCCATTCTGGATGTGCTGAATGTCATTCCCAGAGGGGCAGTTGTAAGTGCTGGTGGCAAATGCACCTTCACATCTCCACTGTTAGTTATACTGCAGTCCTAAAATCATGTACACACATATACACAAGTGGTAGGGGATTTGGGGAGAAGCTATATTTTGACAGGGGCAGCAAATTAACTGCTTTCTTATTGCCTAGATTACAGTGGAATGAGTTCACATGAAAAAAATCCATAGGAGAAGCACTTTAATTGTGGCCATCTTGTGAGTCTGAATGTTTTTGAGATTTTATCATCTTTGTAGTGGACATTTAAAGGTTTAAAAAGAAAGCTATTGCATTTTAAAGGTCTTTTTTACATACAGATTTTAGCAAATAGCTGTTTATATTTGGTTGTGTATTTGAGCAGTAAGGGTTTCTGAAAAAAGGGGGTTGCCTATAAAAACAGAATTTTAGACATCAATAATATAAGAAAGTAACAGCTTAAACCAATGGTTCCCAACCTATTTTCCCTGAGGACCCCCTTCATGCAACTATACCAAAAAAAAAAAAACATAGTCCCCCTTCACCGCCCTCTGCTGAAATATGGTTTTCCTGTATGCTGTCATTTGCTAGGTTTTCACCAGAAAGGATGCTTTCTGCGGATCCTTTCACGTCCTTTGATAAAACCAGGATGTAACCAAACCAAAATGATTAAAAAATGTTATAAAAACTAAAACTTAAGCCAATACACCTCAACTCATCTCTGTGTGGACATGACTTTAATTTTAATCACTAGCTCTTAACATCAAAGCTTTGGGAGACTCCCTGCTCTCTTTGGGGACCCCCTAAGGGGATAGACCCCAGTTTTAGAGCCACTGAGTTGAACAGTTCCCCTCAGTACAGCCTAATATTCTGCATTTCATGAAGTCCCTGCCAGGTTAATTACAGGTGCTAATGTTAAAGAGTTTATAAATATTTATGTAAATTGGCACTCTGGTAAGATTCAAATTAAATTTTGCCACCTTTGCTTGAGGCGTTATAGTAATACATAATGCCTGAATAAAAACATTCAGTCAAAGCAAGGGGTGTCCCACCTGGTATCAATCACCACAGCGTCTGATTTAATCTTAAAAGTGCGTTAAATGCCTTTTTTTGCTCGGTAAAGGTAAAAGAAAAGGAAAAACAAGTTGTGCCTAAAGTCCACCTTCTGCAGTATTCTACTTGAACTGGATTGCAGTGAGTTGCTGTTTCATTGCTGGCTTACAAAAACAAACAAAGAAAAATAAAGGTGAAGAAACACATTTGTATCTGATCAAGGTGGCAGCTGGCTGAACAGAGGAGTCGCAATAATCTATCAAGCCTTCTTGATTGTCTGATCTGCAGCAGAGCAGCAGCACTGAATAAATCTACTGCACATGGTAACTTCTATGGTCCTGCTTTCTGGAAACTGAGACATGATAAATTTGGCTGCAATAAATGGAAAACTGAAGCTTAAGCTACTTTTTAAGTTTTTGTGAAACAGCCTTCTGGCTATTTCTGTGATCCACAGCAGCAACAAAGCACCGCCCAAATAATTATGGTGAGTCGTATTAATATTCAGTGTGGGGAGAAATGCATTTCAGGTATAAACAGACACCAATAATGATTATTATTTCCTCAGAATAATTTCTTTTTCAGTCTAGTCATTACAGCATCACTTAATGGCTGCTTAAAATGGAAAGAGTTTGTGAAGTGTCAGAAAGAAAAATCCACTGAATATTGAATTGGTGGCTATTTGAAAAGCATCTCTCAGTGCATGCTCTCGCAGAGAATTTTTAGCAAAGAATAAATGCCCACCACGATCATCTCACAGCAAGCCTATTCCATCTTCAATGATAGAGATGTGTCAGATGCAGAAAGAGGGAGGAATAAAATGAAGCCTGAAAGCCGCCATGATAACAAACAGCAGTGTAATAAACACAAGGTTGAAAAGGTGTTTAATATATTTCGGTGACAGCATGTCAGACCTTATTAGTCCTTTCTGTTTATTCTTGAATGTGGTATTTACACCTCCAAAATATTGTTTTATCCCATTTTTCAGCTTCATAGATTAGTGGCTTATCTTGCTTAGATGATGTTACAATATCGTGTCTACAAACATATGAATAAATAAACTGACAGATTGTCTTTAAGCATGTCAGATCTCATTTGACTCTTCATACGAGACATTTTTCATAACAAATAATGACATAAAGAGTGACAGGACAAGCATTTTTTCCACTGGTTTTGAACTAATACCATAAGGTCTTTTATACTACTTTTAATAAGTCTTGCTTCTCCCATATTAATACACTTAATATGTAATAACATCTAACTATTTTGAATATGTTTATTTATGAGTTTGTGCTGGAACTCAGTTTTATTTACCATGAGTCTTAAAGCTATAATAAAACAACTTATAAAAACCCTGAAGACATTAATAAACTGATGATGAAACAGAAGCAGTTTGAAATGTTTTCTGAGTCAAAGCTGTTTACACAGGACACCAAAGGGTCGCTTTGCAGAGGGGATAAAGATAACTTCAATGGAATTTGGACACATTGGAAAAAGAAGAGAAGAGGGAAATCAGTTCAACTTGAAACTACCCAAGGGAGGCTAAGCAGATGTGACAAAAGACGAATGCAGCACGTAGAGGATTAAAATGGTCTCTTTCAGTATGCACCTGTGGGCCAGAGCCCGTCATTACCACAAAGCCTCACTGGGAAAAGAAGGAGAGACGAAAAGATAAAAGGAAAAAGTGGCGCAACAGTTCAGTGACTTTTACATCATTTCAACTTGCTCTGGGGAAGGTGGGAAGCTTTTACTCAGGAAGTAATGCAGCAGCACAAATTTTTGATCTCGCATGAATTCTTTGGTCAGAGATGGTGGCGTCATCATCAGCTGCAATCTGCATGCCCTGCAGTGGAGATGCGATGTTGACTTGTATATGCTGACTATAAAATGCCCAAGTCATCACTCAGTGTGCATGACCTTGCAAAGACATGATAAATGTGTACACTTCTTGGAATGATGTTTTTGTAGCCACCATGCAGTGTAGTCATGCTTTCATTTGTGAAGGCAATTTAAATTTCTTCTCCTTACTTTTAAAGCCCAAACCATCACACATGCGACTTTGAACTGGTGAAGAAAAAGTGGGTGTTGCCATTGAGAAGTCATTTTTTTCCAAACTGACTGCCCCAATGAGAATAGTGCAGGTTGAAATATGTTTGCATGGAATTTGTTGGAATATTTATGTAATTTAGCCACTGACCAGTCATGTTTCTCTTTGCTCAATGGCGGGGATTTAATAACAGATAGAAACATAAAAAGCTTTTGCCAGCACCCAAACAACAGTGACTTAAAAAAAAAAAGAGAGAAATGCCTCCTTTAGCGGGAGCCGCAGTCAGACCCCTTCCAGTGAGCCCCATTGGACCCAAGAGAGGAAAAATATGAATGGAAATTGACGGTGGGAAAATAATTATTTTCTGGTCCCAACTGTTCTCTACTCTGGATTCAAGATATGTTGGCTGTGGATTTAAATGAAAAACTTTTCTGAAAACAAATTTAAAAAAATGAACGCACACACACACACCCACCCGCACACACACCCACACACACACACACACAAAAATCACTTAAATCCATAACCAACATATTTGGAATCCAGGGCAGAGAACAACTAGGACCAGAAAATAATCATTTCCTTGCCATTGACTTCCATTCATATTTTCCCGTCTCTTAGGTCCCATGGGCCGGAAATAGATGGGTGTGACTTTGGCGGCCCATATGCCCAGCATTTGGTTTGACCCTCCTCGTAACACTGCAGTGTGACATGGTAGAGACTTGAGGAGGGGAACTTGTGGTCTCTGTGGTCAAAAACAAGGGTGCTGGATGAATAGTTCAAGGAAAACAACAAACAAAATAAAGGGGAAAAAAACAAAAACAGAATGCATAATACATAACAGACACACAGCAGGATAGAGTAGAGGGCAAGAACACGGGAACAGCAGTACCTGGATGGTCTAGTACATGACAATTTAAAGGTAAAAAAAAAAAAAAAAAAAAAGAACATGACCATACAGTAGCAACTTTGTGCTATTTTGTGGTTTATTCCTTAGAGGTGCACACCTCATTATCTCACCCCATGATTCTCCACAGGATAAAGGTCGTCTAGCAAATGGAGGCTGGATGTATTAAAACCAGTGTTCCGGTTAAACGATGCAGTTTTCATACTTTGTGTAAAGCATCTCTGCTTTCCTGCTCACTGAATGCAGCTGAGCTGCAGCAGCAGGTGCTGCAGAGTTCATTTAAGGACTAATGTTGATTTTCTTTCTCTAATTAGGTTGTTCAAATGATCTTTTAAGTTTAGTGTGCAAGATACTGTGAATGTTAAAAACTTGCCATTATGGTAACATTTAAATAGCCCCAGGCTGGCTTGCTGCAGGGCATCTTGTCAGGTTAACATGTTTTTCTTTCTCTTAATCATAAGCAAAGGATTAAAGCTGAGAGACAACATATAATATGATTATTCTGCCAAAGAACAGGAAATTTGATCCAAAAAAGAAAGAGAGTGGCATGCAAAACATAACCCCCCCTTTCATGTTTTGTCCATGACGGCTGCTGAGGGAGCTGCTCACTTTTTAGCTGTAGGAAACTATCTGTACTGACAGCTTCCAGGTGTGAAAGTGAACTTAGATGAATTTAAACAGAGCTGGCAGAAGAGCAAGCATGCTCAGCCAACCGTCAATGACTTTCAGTAGAATCATGTTGTCCTCACTCTCATAATGTGGGCTGTAATATTCATTTCACTTGTTTCAAGCTATGCAAATGTGAGCTGAAGTTTAACGCTTGTTCATTGTGCATGACAAAACATGCTTTAACAGCTGGCTCATACAATTTTCATCAAACTTTTTTTGGGGGGTTAGTTGCCTCCTCACTCACTTTTTAATTTCCAGCCTTACTCAGACTATATTTTCTCACCACTCAGATGTGTTTTTGTTTTGAGGGCAGCTGTTTCAAAAAGTGTTTGGTTTTTAAAAAAACACACAAATCCGTTTTGCATGGTTCTGTGATTTCTTTCTCTTTTTTTGCAGTCTTTACTGCTTTCAACTTCAAAACAAACAGTGAACGGGGTAAATGTTGCTCTGATGTTATTCGGGTAAGTTAAGTCATGCTTGGATAATTAGTTTAGAAACAGTGTAATGCTTGTTAACATTTAACATTTCCAACTTTCAGGTGGCAGGTGCAAAAGAGCTTAAGCCTACCTTTAAATTGTACAGTGAATACACAGTTTCAGCTGTCATTTGTCATCACTCTTCATTTCTGAGACTTTCATTTCTCCAATTTGGTCCTCTTAATGTTTGAAAGAATGTCATGCTGTTTGACCCTGTGAGTGCCAAGTGTACAGTGCAACCAAAATACCACGAAGCAAAATCGAACCAAATCTGATTAAACTTGCATTAGCATCTAGAGGAATCTCATCAATCAATGCCGCCTTCCTGACCGTACTTCTAAAGGCCATCCAATACCCAAGGACTGTGCGGATTTATTTTAAGGTTGAGAGCAAATAATTAGATAAAATGCTCCTTAAACCACTGACCTTTTCATCACTGCCTATAGTTTATCCTCAGACTGGACAACGTTATTTGAGTTCAATAAACTGCCTTTTATCATTCAGCTGCATTTGGGACATGTTGATGATATTAAATGGGACACAGCATTTTTTTTTATTCATTTCTTTCATACAAGCCTGAAAATAACCATGTTAAAATGAGCAGGAAATGGGAAGTGACTCGCTGACCTTGGTGTTTTCTTATTCAGGTTTTACTTTATAAACAAAGACACAGAAGTCATTTGGAGGTAGCACAGAAATAAGATAAATATACACAAGTACACAATGCATCGGGTATTTTAAGGAACATTGCCCTCTTTTATATTTATTCCCTTAAGGAGGCATATTATGCAAAATCCACTTTTCATTGTACATACATAATTAGGTGCCCCGGCTTGTCTAGAAGCCCACAGGGAAGAAGAAAAGCCCATTTCTTTCCTTTCAACATCTATGACAACAGTGCCTCAATGAGTCATCCAGGTTTCCAGCCTGTTGGATCTATGGGTGCAAATATCTACCTGAGAAACTCTGACCTGCCTTCTTAAAGTTCACTACTTCTAAAATGTCTCAGCTATGTTTAAAACAAACAGATTGCCTTGTTTGTGACTCCAAGAGTTAGCAGTTATCTTGGTAATTGTGGGAATGATGACTATGATATTAGAAAAGTCCTTAAATGTTAAATGCTACCTCATTTTACACTGAGGTCAGGGGTGGGTTGGGGTTGTAATTCAGCCTGGGAGCAACTGGTTGAGAGAGGCCTTTCATCTGATTGCACTTCAATACAAATGGAACCATAATATTAACACAAATACTGCTATTGTCAGTATAACAACATAAAATAAGATTACTTACCATCCGGGGGACTCTATGGACTTTTTTTTTGTGTGTGTGTGTAAGGCAAAGCAAATTTATTTGTATAGCACAATTCATACAAGACAATTCAAAGTGCTTTACATAAAATGTAAAACATAAAAGCATTACAGCAGGTTGCAGAAGAAAGAAAACATTAAAAAGTAAAAGAACTGGATCGGTTCAAGCCACTTTCAAACGTGGTACTGAATAGGATACATATCTGATCTGTGTCGAAGTGACCACAGTCTGCACGGGCATGTCACATTCCATCCAACCTCTTCTGTGAGACCGAGGGGGACGTGCTTATTTCTGCATCAGAGGAGACGGACACTGAAACAATGGACTGAACAGTTAAATCATATTTTTCTGGCACTGATTGAACATCAACCTGGAAACTAATGAAAGTGTTGTGGAATAACTTTTATGTGGTCCAGGCAGCTCAGTGTGTGAAAGGGAGTGAGAGGGTGTACACGCACAGCGGAGGCGCACCCCTGTGGACGAGGCCAGAAGAGAAAAAGTGTGTGTGAAATGGATTCAGCAAAGAAAGAGACGTTGACCGCAGCAGGTAGAGAAGAACAGCGGGTGATAAATGTGCAGCATTAAAATAAAGCCGCTTCTCTCCAGTATAACCGCTGCAACAGATGCAGAGTTCAGTCTGGAAGTTAGAGCCAAACGAAAGCCAATTCGGCCATGGAGAAGACGGAGAAACTCTTGTGTCTTCCAGGATGAACCCCCCCTCCTGCAGGTGCTGTCAGTAATCAGCTGATCGCTGCTATCTATCAGTTAATTTCTACAGGGGCTGAAGTGCTTGGTGACATATCTGTGGAGAGATGTGATTCCCTCATAAAATCAGATCTGAAACATCCTCATCCACCACTCCAGCTCTATGGGGTGCCAACCAACGCCACATCCACACACTCCTCTGTAGCGACACATGTTGCAGCAATTGTTCCACACAGAGACGTCATCACAAATGTGTTTCTCCTCTTCCTACGTCTTTGCAAAACCCGCTCAGACATTTGCCGACTGCTGCCATAAATTGCTTTCAACATGAGCCCGCAAATGCCGGTATCCTCCATGTTTGTTTGGATTGGTTTCCGTGAACACCGTTGCGTGCGTGATGTCATTCATGTTCAACCGAGCATGCATATCACTTCAGAAGCATGAGCTGTTCATATTGCAGTCGGCGACAGGCCACATTTAGAAATGTAATGTGAACACCTACACAAAAATATCGGATCTGACAAAAAAATCGGAATTGAGCATTAAGTCTTGCGGTGTGAACATAGTCATGATGAATCTGTAGATTTGTTTTTCTCCATCTGTGCTCAGCTTTCCGACACCCTCTTTTTTGTTGTTTTTCTTTTTTTTCTTTTTGTGAACCATTGTGGAATTTCTCCATGGAGACTTTTTCCTTCCAGAGATAACCTTTACCTCAGTGGGAGCAACAGATTCTATAACATTCAACAAGTTAACATTAAAGTTAATGACAAACTCATTGACTGAAGCCCTTAACAGGTCAGTTGATAAATAGAAGGTGAAGTTAAAAAAAAAGCCACTGATGTTTTCAGTTATACACCATTTTATTATCACCTCCTTCAAAACATTTGTATGTACTAAAATAGTACTTTCAAAGAAAACTCAGCAATGATCAGGCAGCTCCACATCACATACAGTCACCTTGGAAATGTCCAGACCCTTTTAAATCAGTGGGTCCAGATTGCCCCCTATTGTGTGAACTGTAACTCTGTCACATGCTGAGTCAACCTGAAATTGTCCAGTGTTACTCAGGTCTTCGGTCCCCTTTTCCAGAGGACTGACCACATGGATGTTAAAATCACCCACAATTATGATACAGTCGAAATTCCTATCATAGACAGCAGTTCACTAAAATAACCATTAAAGTCGGCACAGCATTTGCTCTGTGTTCTGACAGAGCTAAATTTCTCCTCTTACCTAACAGGACAGAAATAGTATAACCTTCTAAACAGGGACCCAGCTTGTCCTGGGAAAATTTATGATTGCTGATATCCTCATAGCCTAGAGATCCTTCACAAATCAAACAGACTGCTGAGACTAAACATAAAGCTGGGCTGGGGTGGGCGCCCTACCTTTGATTGTTCTGGCAGGGGATGTAGGGAGACAAAAAGGCATTGGTCTTGGGAGCAGATCTGAGCACAACATTGACCCGCTCCATCATTTCCTTAGTGAATTTCAGGTGGTGGAGACAGATTAGAGTTGGGTCCACCATCCTGGCCAGTGACTTGGTTGCAGAGTATTCAAACAGCCTAATGAGTTAGATAAGGAAAAAAAGTTGATGGAGACTCTTCTATTATTGTTATCTTATGCCAAGTGAAGAATGGATTTTGTTTAATGGGGTGTTTTGTATCTTTTCTCTGGAGCGGAAAAAAACATTGGATAACCATTGTGGGAAAACATGATTTGATGATTCGTCGATAAAAATCAAGATCTGACCAATCAGATTTGACTAAGAAAATTCCCACCTGGAGGCGAACAGTTTCCCCCCTAACTTGTTAAAACTGAGGCCATTTGCCTTTAAAAGATGTCTCAATCCCCCCCCCCCCCCCCCCCCCCCCCACCCCCACCCATGTAGAACTTGTTAATAAAATGCAGTTTTTTGACAGAACATGCCGATAAAAGTCACTCATTCAAAGCCAGCAGCAGCTTGGTGCATCCAGAGATCTCACTGTGTTTATCTGTCCACCAAAGTCAGTTTCAGAACCTCAGATTGTTGCTTGGATGCATTATTTGACCTTGTGTGTAGAACAATGTTTCTTACAGTTGGATATTCAGCCACAGTTTTTAGAATTTTCTTCTGTATGCCACTTAGGACTTTGTTGTTATTTCCACAGATCCACTAAACATCCTTTACAGTGAAATCACCTACAATTGGAGTGTCAGGCCCAGCCTTTAACTTTTTACTGTAGCTTTTACTGCAGCCTCTGTCTTTCTGACAGGTACTCAGTCCTCACCCTGCTGATGGTTGTCAGATAAAGACCCAGGGTCCTCTGACAGTGGAGCAAATCTGTTCTGCAGTATCACATTTGGCTGTCTTGAAGGTCTATGGCTAACCTTCACATTCATGGTTGTCCTGTTCCATGCCCCCCCCCCCCCCCCCCCCCCCCCCGTTCAGGGTTAGAAGAGGATTTTTCCCTTTTCAGAAGTGGAGGGCTTTCTGTCTCATCGGTCTCACTTCAGCTCACTGTGTCCAGCCTGGCCTATGTCCCCCCATTTCCAGGAGACAATGATTTACTTTTTGGCTTTGCACCAAAGAGTTCTGGGGAAGATTATCACTCCATGATTTATTGTTACCCACAGAGGCTGCCTCTTGCTTGGTTGTGTCATCTTTGCCTTTTAGCCGCATGTTAGCTTGCTTATACTGTTTTGAGTTACTGGCAAAGTTGTTTCATTTCCACATTAACTTTTATGCAGTGAACTTTCATCTCCAGCACTGTTACAGTATCTTTTGTAGAAGCTCTTGGTAGTCAACTGTCGAGAGGGAAGGCATCTTATTACTATAGCCTAGCATTAGCATCTTTCCAGCTATTTAGCTGAATGCTAACAATCAGACCTGTAGATCAGGCTTCAGCAGTGTGTAGGCCATGCACACAGATCACTGACGATAAAAGAACAATGAAATTTGTAGCTAGGGCTGTGTTAAACGATTATTTTTTAAACGATTAATCGATATATTATTTTTTGATAATAAATAAAATAAATTTTTTTTTTAGTTGATTCGACTGATTATAGATTTATTATTATCCTATAAAAAAGAAAAAAAAAAATATAAATATAAATAAAGAAATAAAAAAAAAAAAAAAAAAAAAAAAAAGGGGGAGGGGAGGTACTGGATTAAGATTTAAAAAAAAAAAAAAATAAAAAAAAAAAAAAAAAAAAAAGGAAAAAAATTTTTAATTAATTAAAAAAAAAAAAAAAAAAAAAAAAAATAATATAAAAAAAAAATGAAATGGAGAAAATAAATAAAAAAAAAAAAAAAAAAAAAAAATAGAAAACAATAAAAAGAAGTAATCATTATTTATTATTATATTAAAAAAAAGAAAAAAAAAAAAAAAAATTTAAATAAAAAACTAAAAAAAAACAAAAAAAGGAGAAGGAAAAGGAAAAATACAGCAAGGGCAGGGGGGTGAGGATGGGATTGTGCAAGTGAAGGAGCGGGCAGATCATTTCTCCAAATAAAAATACACAAAGAGGCCATCTCGCATCAGTGTGCGTTGTAGCCACAATTAAAATGTCAGAGTCCCAATAATTTATAAGTATCTAAAACTTACTGCTGGTAGAATTAGAAGGGGAAAAATAACAGGAACACATAAAGGGTCTGATTTAGGTTGAAAGTCTTGTCTGTTCTTGGCTGGGAGGGATTATCTTTTATTACTGGTAATTGAGAAGAATGAGGAAAGCTCACATGTCCAGTATCTTCTCAGTCTTGTGCTCCGTTTGGTGGCTGTTGTCCTGAAAACCTGAAAATCAGCTTGTGGATTTATTTCCGCTACTTCACATTGCCCCAGTTGTGGAAAAAAAAAAACCCAACAAAACAGTTCACACCCACTGTCAAACATTTTAAAGAGAAGTAGGATGGCAAATTACTGTAAGCCTTTGTCATGAAAAATAGAAAATCTAGTATTTATTATTGCATGCCCTTTTGAGTGGTCTTTTTTTTTAAATTTTTTTTTTTTCCACAAAATGACTATGATCAATCACGTATTTGGCTGAAACCAACAGCACATGCCATGTTGCTCAGACATCTGTAAACTGGAATTTTACTACAGGATTGCATATTGTTTGGATGTATTGGTTTGGGGATGTTGGCTCATTTTTTTTAATGCACAGCACAGATACTTTGTCTATGGCATTTGTAGGTGGGCCTCAGGCTTTTTGTTGATGGGTGATGCTTTATAATCAGTGTAACTTGCTCCAGCTCACAAATAAAATTCATGATTTTATTTTTGTGGCTGATAAGTTCATGTGCACAAATTTAGTCTAAAAACCTTTCTTTATTCAAAAAACACTTTTAAGCTGTGTACTTGGCTGAGTCACAGAAAGCCAGCGGGGAGTAGACTGCCTGTTGAAGAGAGATTTCAGGCACACATCCATGGGCCTCCTGCCCCACGGGAGAAAGGGAGATCGAGTTTTCATGACTAGACAGGTCTGACACTGGAGAGACATGACCTTAGGAAGTCTGAGGCAGAGAAAGGTTGTGTCAAGGACAGTGGGGTAAAGAAAGTGTCTCATCAGCCAAATATGCATGCACAGGATAACAGACAGCAGGGTAGGATGTTGAGAAACAGTCACACCACACTAAATATACCTCTCTGTCACATTGCATCACTCCCCACACAGACAACTGATTTAACTGCCATTGCTGCTGCTCTGCAGCCAGAGTTTCCAGGCTATGTCTGGCCGATGTTCTTTTATGAACTCTCATGACTGTCTAGTCGCCGAAAACAGGACGAGCCCTCATTAGCTTCTATTTTGGGAGATTAAATTATGTTAACAAGCTGTTTCATAAATAAGTCTTGCAGCAATGCACTGTTTTCACCAGCATTTGACAAATACGTAATGACATTTAAAAGTAAACAATCCAAAACTTGAGTATTAGGTTTTACCTGACAGTCCTATTTGACCATCCCCTGAACCAATCTTAGACCTGACTGAACAGCTCATCTGCATGGTCAATAAATTCAAATAGGCAGTAGCTCAAAGTATTTTAAGACAAGCTGAAGATTTAGCATGCGAGTGTGGATATGTATTTGAAGATCTCAGCATGATTTTGTGTCAATCAAAACCACATATGCAAAATTTACCTGACTTTTTAAATCAGGATCAAATATTTGTGAAATGATACTTGAATATAAACATGAACCTGTTTTCAGGATGGATGAAACGTGTCGGAATGAATTTTACCTTAAGAGTTAGATTGTGTGTGGCATCATGTCAATACTTTGAAACGGTGCAGCCTCTGCTGCGTTATTTATTTTTTTATCCATTTATTTTTTTGGATCATAAACCCTTTAAGTCGTCCTGCAGGAGACGTTTTATCAAAGAGATTATCCACTGCTCAGTTAATCCTGCAGGATCCAGATTTCATTGGCATCAGAAGTAGATTTTCTGACCTTTGGAGGGAGCAGAGAAAAATCTGCAAGATCACACTCAACACAGATGAGTCTGAGTTTATTTATTTAGTTTATCTATTTTTAAAAGAAGACAGTGCATATTAATATACCTAATATAATGTAAATATGCAAGATTCTAATTTGGAATCTAAAAAGCTCCCCTTGGCAAAGAAAATGTGTTCTGCACAACATGGCAGCCAGATCATGACTTTTCTTGCTGTAATGCTAGACGGGACAAGTGATAGAAAAAAAGAAAAAAGAAAAAGACAGTGTAGATGTACTACTTACATCTGATGTTGTAAGGAAAAGGGACACACAAGAGAAACAACATCATGTATGAGTTAATAGCAGCCCTTATACCAGCATGTTCAAGTTAATGGTTATCTGTTTAATTATTTTTTAAGCCATTGATTTCAATCTTCAAAAAGAGTTTTAACATTAAAGGATCAGTTTGTTTCAGACTGAGTTCGGCCTCCTCCATTAATGTTTTGCATGTCCTTTTTGAGCCATACCCCCGACAAAGAGAGTGACTAAACTGTAGGTATAAACACTAGTGCGTGCAATTACCTACTTTCTTAAGGGTATGCAGACACATCACATGCCGGGAGCACGGTGAGTTGCTCGTACTGCATGTCTGATGTGAATATTGTTACAGAGTTGTGACTATCTGAGAGGACTGTATCCCAAATGTGTCTGGATTTGGTCATACTGACATTAGAAATACGAATGGTGCTGAAATAATGACAGAACCCACCAGCTGCTGCTTGTTGGCTGACTGGTAGCTGGATTCAGAGAGAACATCCACAGTTACACCTGCATTCAGTCTTTTGTCTTTCTACTTCATGTATTGTTTCGATTTCATGTTATAGATGTGATTAGTATCCAAAAATAATTGAAACATTCAGTAATAATTCAAAATATGAAATATAGTATAACAGCTTAGTATTAGTTATTATTAACAAATTATAGTATTACTACTGTACAGCGAACAAGAAGGTTCTCACAACTTCAGTTTCCTCCATAAAACAACATTATTTTTGTGCATATTTAAGAGGCGCTCGGATATACTTTCATCAGACAATCAATTAAAGCTTCTACTTCTGGTCACTCCACGTCTGACCGTGAGCCATTTAAAAGTACTGCAGTCCAAAGGTGTGCTTGTTGTAGCATTTACCCACGATGCCCCACATTTAACCCACAATGCCAATGCAGTTTGTAGCCCACTCCTGTATTTGGTTCACTTGAAACGGACAAGCTGCGTTAGTAGGCGGACGAGTGCTTGTGTTCAGATAGAGCCTGTTTGGATTCCTCCCCAAAGAGTGGTTTCGAGGTCTGTTCTTCGTGGTGTGCCCTTTCTTTATGGCAGCCAGCTAAATAAAAGTTTTTTTCTATTACTCAGCCCCATTGACAGAAAAAAAATAAATGTGCATTTTTGGAATTTATTAAAAAAGAAAAACTGAAATAACATGGTCAAAAGTTTCAGCTTTTGCAGTGCCTCTATTTAGTTATATGCTGTCCATTTCTTCTGCCGCAGCTCACAGTGCATGTCTGAGCAAATGAGAACCATGAGGTCGAAGGAACTTTTCAAGGAGCTCAGAGACAGAATTGTGACAAGACACAGATCTGGACAAGGTTACAAAGAATTTCCGCAGCACTTAAGATTCCTAAGAGCACGGTGGCCTCCATAGTCCTTAAATGGGAGAAGTTTGGGACGACCAGAGCTCTTCCTAGACCCTGCTGTCCAGCCAGACTGAGCAATCATGGGAGAACAGCCTTGGTGAGAGAGGTAAAGAAGAACCCAAAGATCACTGTGGCTGAACTCCAGAGATGCAGTAGGGAGATGGGAGAAAGTTCCACAAAGTCAACTATCATTGCAGCCCTCCCTCCTGGATAGCAGAGACTCCAGGAACCCGTGAAGGGACATCCAGACCATCACAGACTACAAGCTCCCACCTCCCGTAGACTTGCAACAACTCTCCCTCCCTGCCGAACCAGCTGAACGACTTCTTTGCTTGCTTTGAGGCAGACAACAGCACTGCAGCACAGATGATCCCTCTTGCTTCCGACGACCAGGTGCTGTCACCATCTTTGGACAGCGTAAGAACACTCAGGAGGATTAACGCCAGGAAGGCCACCGGTCCCGATGAGATTCCTGGTCGCGTGCTGAGAGACTGTGCTGTGGAGCTCACGGATATCTACACAGACATCTTTAACATCTCGTTGAGACAAGCTGTCGTCCCAATGTGCCTCAAAGCCACCACCATCATCCCGGTACCAAGGAAGTCGTCCCCCACCTGCCCCAACGACTACCGCCCCATCGCACGCACCCCCATCATCATGAAGTGCTTCGAGCGGCTAGTCATGCACCACATCAGGTCTGCCCCTGCCCCACTCTGGACCCCTACCAGTTTGCATATCGGTCCAACTGCTCGACCAATAGTGCCATTTCCACAGCCCTCCACTCAGCCCTCACCCACCTGGAGACCAAGGACTCATATGTCAGAATGCTGTTCATCGACTTCAGCTCAGCATTCAACACGATCATCCCCCAGCACTCATCGTCAAACTGGTCCAGCTTGGACTCAACACCGCCTTCTGCAACTGGCTGCTGGACTTCTTGATGGGGAGACCACAGGCAGTTCAGGTTGGCAGCAACACCTCCAACACCATCATGCTGAACAAGAGGCCCCCAAAGGATGCTTGCTGAGCCCCCTCCTCTTCAATTTGCCGACCCACGACTGCACCCCAACATTCAACTCCAACTTCTTCGTTAAGTTCGCAGATGACACAACTGTGGTGGGTCTCATCAACAACAGCGATGAGACAAACTACAGGAGTGAGGTGAGCCACCTGGCCACATGGTGCAAGGACAACCATCTCCATCGGAACGTGGAGAAGACGAAGGAGATGGTGGTAGACTTCAGAAGAGAGCCTGTCCAGCATGCTCCACTGATCATAAATGGTGCTGAGGTGGCGCGGGTGAGCAGCACT